>JAEOAD010002815.1:0-89204 GCA_036365145.1 Orientallactaga sibirica | reverse complement strand
AAGCAGGGCCTTGCTCTCTAGCGGCCTGCTTCTAACTCCTAGAGGCCCTTTCCCGTCATCCCTCCACGATTTCCTTAGTTATGCAGGGCTATTCCTAGGAAAACACACCCTCTGTGACCTTTTTTGTTCATTTTTCACACATCCCCCTTCCTATAGGCTTGTAACTTCGAGTGATGGCATGAAATCTAAGATATCGCTCCTTTTCCAAAAAGACCTTTCGGCGCACCACCTGTCCCCTGGCTCAGCAGTCCAAACTCAGGCGGTCATTTTGAGCGTTTTTTTGGAATCTGGAGTCGGACGGGCCAGGAGAAGGCCTGGGTGTTCCAGGGACTCTCTGCGTGGGAGAAAAACGGGGCTCCCGACAAGCACCTGAGTCATCTGCTCACATGTGTCTGGGACCTCCAGAACTGCCAGAGGATTTGCGATATTCGGTAGGAGTTTTTAGCACCCATTCTGCCTGAGGCTCACACTTCTGGTTACCCAGCAGACATCGGGGAGTATCCTAAGTCCCCAAAGGAAAAAAAATGGCGATATATTAAACCCATATGCATCTACAGAAAATCTTTTGTTAAAAACGTTTTATTTTGTCTTATTATGTTGGAGAGAGAACACAGAGAGAGAGAGAGAGACAAAGGGAGGGAGAGGAAGGAAGTCAGAGATGGGCGCGCGAGCAGTGTCTCAGCTGCTGCGAACGATATCCAGAAGTGCGCTCCCCCTTGTGGCCAAGTGTGGCATTGCACCCTTGTGTCACTTTGCATCTGGCTAAACGTGGGACCTGGAGATTGGAACCGCTGGTGATTGGAACCAGGGTTCTTAGGCTTAGGACGCAGGGGCCTTAACCCCTAAGCCATCTCTCCAGGCCCAGTTACGTGTTATAAATTGGGGTTCATTTGCCCTGCCCTTCACAGTTTGCTTCTATTGATCTATTTTTCGTAGTTTGATGTGTCTTCTAATGTGTGGTTGTTTAATTTCTTATCTTGATCTGGAAAGCACCTCAAAGCTGATCTAGTCCAAACTGTGTTTCTATTTAATCTATCTACATGGTAATAAGTGGTGAGATTTTGTTGGGTTGTAGCAGTTATATCAATTTTTATCTCATTATATTTGTTGTAATTATTAAGAAAAAATATTTATTTATTTTCAAGGAGAGAGACAGAGAGAGAGAGAGAGAGAGAGAGAGAGAGAGAGAGAGAGAGAGAGGATGTAGTGCACCAGGACCTCTAGCCAATGCAAATGAACACCAGATGCATGTGCCATTTTGTGATTCCAGCTTTTTGTGGGTACAAGGGAATAGAACCTGGGTTCTTAGGCTTTGCAGGCAAGAGTCATAACTTCTGAATCATCTCTCCATTTTAAATTTAACGCCACTGTTGTGGTTTCTGTACATTTCAGCTCCCTTTTTTTTTTTGTTTACCTACATGGCAGCATACTATTGGGTTGCTATGTAAAAATTCCAAATTTCCAGTCCCAATCCAGGCTAAGGTTACTGTTAGGTTGAGATGGGCTCCCAAGATGGAGTCACCATGGATTGGGGGACAGTGGAAGGACATCAGCATGAGTTCAATGCCAGCCTGAGACTACCTACTGAACTCCAGTCAGCCTGGGCTAGATCGAGACCTTATCGTGAAAAATAAAGTCTCTCTCAATCTCTAGCCCCCTTTTTACCTTTCTTTTTCCTTCTGTTATGGTATCAGTCCAGCTAAGGTTGATCTGGAAGTAAATATGTAGTCACAGGGTGGATAACTCTACTCTTGGTGATCCTCCTACCTCTGCCTCCATAGTGCTGGGATTAAAATGTGTCACCATGCCAGGCTTTTTGTTTTTTTTTTATTTGTATGTTGTATTTGGTTTTTTGAGGTAGGGACTCACTGTAGTTCAGGCTGAACTGGAAATCACTATATAGTCTCATTTTAACTCACGGTGATCCTCCTTTTCCTTCTGCTTTAAAAGTGTGCATCAGGCTTTTATTTTTTTATTTATTTATAGAACCTGAGTCCCTTGGCTTTGCAGGCTCAAGTGGCCCACTAAGCCATCTCTCCATCTCCGGGATTAATTTTTTACCTTCTTGGCTTTTCGAGAGGGTCTCGCTCTAGCTCAGGCTGACATTCACTATGTCGAGGGTGGCAGAACTCAGAGCAATCAGAGAAGCAGCTAGGCAGGGAGATGTGCAAACACAGCTGATTCCAGATTTTATTTTTGTTTATTCATTTGGGACTATAGCCACTATCTAAACAAACACTAGAGCAGTGTGCCAACATGTGTATCTGACTTTAAATAAATGATAAACAAACCAACATTATGGGATGGGGTTTCAGCTCCCCAGGCTCAAGTGTTTGAGCAGAATGATTGCCTAGCCTATCTGGGTTCTGAGTTCCATCACAATCCATAAAACAAGACAAAACAAATGAAATGCATGAAATTCAATGCAAAGTAGCCCAGACGGTTCTGGAACATACTATGTAGCCCCACACTGGACTTGAACTCGCAGTAATCCTCCCACTTCAACCTCTGAGTGCTGGCATTAAAGGTGAGACACCACATCTGACTGCCATACTGTTTTTATTTTAAATATGGAACTCCCACTCTCTCTGATAAGATAGATAGATGGATAGATAGATAGATAGATAGATAGATAGATAGATAGATAGATAGATAGATAGATAGATAGATAGAAATAGTTTTGTTTTAAGGAAGGGTCTCACTGTGGCCCAGGCTGTCCTAGAATCCTGGGTATGAGCAGGGTGGCCTTGACCTTACGGTGATCCTCCTACCTTTGCCTCCAAAGTGATGGGATTAAAGGCATGCGCTACCATGCCTGGCTGATAAGTAAATTTAAAAAATATTTAATATGAAATTTTTATTCATTTATCATTTGTGGTGTGGTGGTGCACACAGCTTTAATCCCAGCACAAACACTAGGCAGTGTGCAAATGGTAGACTTTAAGAACCTTGGGATTGGGTTCAGCTGAGAGTTCGAGGCCACCCTGAGACAAAACAAATAGTTAATTCCAGGTCAGCCTGGACCAGAGTGAGACCCACATCTGACTGCCATACTGTTTTTAAAAATGGAACTCCCACTCTCTCTGATAAAAAAAAAAAATTAATAAGGTATGCTTCCCAGGCTGAATTTCCATGTCATCCTTGTGCATGGGGCCATTCTAATCTTCTGTGTATCATCCCGATTTTAGTCTATGTGCTCTGAAGAGAGTCATCCTTGTGCAGCACTCTCTTACTATTTTTTTATGTGCTCTGAAGAGATTGACACAGAGAGAGCCAGAGAGAGGGAGAGGAAGACAGAGAATGGTTATGCCAGCAGCCTCTCAGCAACTGCAAATGAACTCCAGATGGGTGCTCCCCCTTGTGCATCTGGCTTACATAGGTAATGGCGAATTGAACCTGGGTCCTTTAGATTTCCAGGCAAATGCCTTAAACACTGAGCCATCCCTCCAGCCCTCTGCCCCTCTTTTTTAAATTTTTTAAAAAATTGTTTTATTTATTTTTGTACAGAGACACAGAGAGAAACAGAGGGTGAGAGGAAGACAGATAGAGCTGGGTGCGCCAACAGTCTCTCAGCTGCTTTGAACGAAATCCAGATGTTGCGCCCCCTTGTGGGCAAGTGCAGCATTGCACCCTTGTGTCACACTGCATCTGGTTAAACGTGGGACCTGGAGATTGGAACCGCTGGAGATTGGAACCAGCATTCTTAGGCTTAGCAGGCAGGTGCCTTAACTGCTAAGCCACTTAACCACTGAGCCATCTCTCCAGCCCAGCCCCCTTTTTTTCAAACCTCCATGGCATGATAAAATTGGATTGCAAGAAGAAAGTTCCAAATGACAAGACCCAATGCAGGCTAAGGTTATTGTTATGTCTGGACAGGCTTCCAAAATGGGGTCACCATGGATTGGGAGACAGTGGAAGCAGGATCGCCATGAGTTCCATGCCAGTCTGAGACTACCTAGTGAATTCCAGATGAAGCTGAGCTAGAGGGAGAACTTACCATGAAAAAATGAGTACCGCTCTCTCTCTCTCTCCTTCAATCTCTCTCTCTCTCAATATCTAGCCCACATTTTACTTTTTTTTGAGATAGGGTCTCAAAGGACAAAAGAAAGGAAGGAAGGAAAGGAGGAAGGGAGGGACGAAAGCAGAGAGGGAGGGAGGGAGAGAGAGACATAAAAGAAAGAAAGAAAGAAAGAAAGAAAGAAAAGAAAGAAAGAAAAGAAAAGAATGAGCCAGGCGTGGTGGGCATGCCTTTAATCCCAGCACTTGGGAGGCAGAGGTAAATGGATTGCCATGAGTTAGAGGCCACCCTGAGACTACATAGTGAATTCCAGGTCATCCTGAGCTAGAGTGAGATCCTACCTTGGAAAACCAAATAATAATAATAATAATAATTAAAAAATGAAATGACATGAATGAATGATGTTGACAAGAATGCTGGCAGTGAACAGGGTTTGAGATAGAGAGTGATGAGTGGCCCAGGCTGACCTGGAATTCATTATGTAGTCTCAGGGTGGCCTTGAACTCACGGCAATCTTCCTATCTCTACCTCCCGAGTGCTGGGATGATAGGCGTGCCCCACCATGCTGGGCTTGGATTCCTGAATTTTTATGTCCTAGAGTAAAGTGACCAATCCTTCATAAGGATTCGCAGATGGTGACAATGGCACCTTTGAAGTCTCTGAACAGACAGATGCTCCACACGGAGTTGTGTGGTACCTGAAGAAGCATGTGGGCTACTTCAGATCAAAGAATCAGGTAGTGACCTGTTACCTGACCAGAAATCAACAGTGATACACTGTGTCAGTCATAGCCATGGAGTCCACAGGCACAAAAGCTAATCCCATCGTTATGGCGGGAAACTTGAGACAGCTTCATGATGGTCAAGAGCTTTTTGGAGGGATGGCTCAGAGATTAAAGGTGCTTACTTGCTGGCACCCTGTTCAAATCCCCAGTCACCCACATAAAGCCAGAGGGGCACTGATTTGCATGTTAAGAGGTCCTGGTGTGCCAGCCTGTGTGTATATACACAGGCAAATTCTTTTTTTTTTCAAGATAAGGTCTCACTCTAGCTCAGGCTGACCTGAAACTCACTGTGCAGTTTCAGGCTGGCCTCAAACTCACAGCGATCCTCCTACCTATGCCTCCTAAATGCTGGGATGAAAGGCATGCACCACCACGCCCGGATAGATTATTATTTAAAAAGAGCTTTGTTGAGTTCTCAGCAGCTTTGGGATTTCTGCTTTGGTGTGTTTGAAGCTACTGAGAGCGCAACATTAAAGCACAACCACCAAGGCTGGGGGAATTTTGTGGAAGAGAGGGCAGAAAGATGGGAGGGAATATCCAGAGACATTGCCCACCCTGTCCCCCACCATGACTGACAGCTGCTTTCACAACTCATAACCCACAACTCCATGGTGAATACCAGCAGTCCCACTGAGGAGGGCCCTCAGTGGAGTGGGGCCAGAGAGAAGGACAATGATGGTACCAACACATGGTGCCTCCATACAAAGTTTCTACTTAATAAAAAATAAAAAGAATAAAAGAGAAACTTCTAAAAAAAAGAAGTTTAGGCTTGGCGTGGGGCACATGCCTTTAATCCCGGCACTCAGGAGGCAGAGGTAGGAGAACTGCTGTGATTTTGAAGCCACCCTGATGCTACACAGTGAAGTCCACGTTGGCCTGGGATAGAGTAAAAGCCTGCCTTGAAAAACTAAAAAAAAAAAAAAAACTTTGAGGCTTGAGAGATGGCTTGGCTTAGCAGTTAAGGTGCTTGCCTACGGATCCATATTCGATCCTCCAGATCTCACATGCCCAGTAGATGGCACAAGTGTCTGGAGTTGGACTGCAATGGCTGAGGCCCTGGTGCACCATTTTTCTCTCTCCCTCGCCCCCCTCTCTAAAATAAAAATAAAAAACAAGGAGCCGGGTGAAGGGGTGCATGCCTTTAATCCCAGCACTCAGGAGGCACAGGTAGGAGGATCACCATGAGTTTCAGGCCACTCTGAGACTACATAGTGAATTCCAGGTCAGCCTGAGCTAGAGTGAGACCCTACTTCGACAAAACAAAAAATTAAAAAATTATAATTAAAAAAATTAAAATAAATAATAAAGAGCTTTGTTGAGTGTATAAATTTGAAAAAAGATGAAAGGTACGTGTGTAGAAGGCACTCTTCCTAAATCAGAGGCAAAGTGCTGTCTAATGTTCACTGCAATAAGTAGTTTACCTTGGCATAGAAGATTATTCTGACAGCTACTTTTGCAAGGAAATAACCTGTTTGCATCATTTGTGTGGTATGTGGCCACAGAACCACTGGATGGCGACAACTCCTAGGATGCTGGGGACAACCCATGCAGGGAGCAGAGGCAGGCGTGGCATACCTAACATTACCACTGTCTCTCCTGCATGGGGGTCTATTCCCCTTTTTTCTTTGTACCTCCTGTCCTCCACTTTCCAAAGCTTACTTCTTGGCCATGTGCAGTAAACAGGCATTCTAGGCACCATCTCCACTTCCATTGCCAAAGAGTTGTAGTCTGTCTGGAAGAAGGGATATGTTTTCATCCTGTCTCTGCACTAACCGCAGTAACTAACTGTGAGTTGGGGAATGCTCTGGGAGTCTATGATTATTTTGTGTTTATCTATACTCCTACCACCTCATCTTCCTCAGTTTATACTTACTGTTTCTCTCTTCCCTCCCCACTCCCCCAAAACATAAAGCTTTTACTGAAAACCTACCACAGAGGTAGTCATAAGCCCTAAGGGTGTAACGTCGGCTGCTGTCACGCTAAATGTATATGCTATGCTCACCAAACTGCCCAGTAAGCATTTCTCTTAATGTCTACACCCATATATTAATGCTACTTTCACTCATGGTTAGAGAAGCTTCTCTTTTCAGATGGTGGTGAACTTGGGAGGACTCAGAAGTCACCATGGTGCTGAGAAGAAGGGACAGAGGAGTGCTCAGCACTGAAACATCTCAAACCCACCTTCCAAGGCTCAGGGTCCATTACGGAAGATGGGGCAGAAAGAATGTAAGAGCTAAAGGAAGGGTAGGACTCCTTACAGCGTGCTCCTCCAGACACAAAATGGTCTGGATATCCATGACATCACAGTGCCTGACACTACCTACGCAAGACCATCATAATTGGAGGAAAAGATCATGACATCACACTGAAAAGAGAGTCTGGTTGAGAGGGGGAGGGGATATGATGGAGAGGGGAATTTCAAAGGGGAATGTGGGTGGAGTGAGGGAAGTACCAAGGGATACTGTCTACAATGAAATAAATTGTCAGTAAAAAAACTAAATAAAAAAGCCAGGCATGGTGGCACACGCCTTTAATCCCAGCACTTGGGAGGCAGAGGTAGGAGGATCGCCATGAGTTCGAGGCCAGCCTGAGACTACATAGTTTATTTCAGGTCAGCCTGGACCAGAGTGAAACCCTACCTCGAAAAACCAATATAAATAAATGAATAAATAAATAAATAAATAAATAAATAAATAAAGCCAGGCGTGGTGACGCATGCCTTTAATCCCAGCACTTGGGAGGCAGAGGTAGGAGGATCACCGAGAGTTCGAGGCCCTACATAGTCCAGGTCAGCCTGGACCAGGGTGAGACCCTACATCGAAAAACCAAAAATAAATAAATAAATAAATAAATAAATAAATAAATAAATAAATAAATAAAACATAAAGT
The DNA here is from genome assembly GCA_036365145.1 of Orientallactaga sibirica. Classification (NCBI taxonomy): domain Eukaryota; kingdom Metazoa; phylum Chordata; class Mammalia; order Rodentia; family Dipodidae; genus Orientallactaga; species Orientallactaga sibirica. The sequence goes on along the minus strand of JAEOAD010002815.1, from coordinate 81,513 downwards.
TTCTCATGGATTCCAAAGACAAATGCAAAAGGCCTTCAGCTCCACTCTTCAGGAGTTCACCTGAGAACCAGGTTTTAAGATTGTTTTCAGAGTTGTGGGAGTTATCAGAGCATAGAATGCTCATCGTTCTTTGCCAGTCTTTTTGGCCCGCCTCAGCTGAGCTGTCAGAAGCTGAGAGGACCAGCTCTCAAGAGTCATCTCTAGATGAAAGAGAAAAACCCAAACAGATGGGACTGTGGTGAGTAAATACGAAAGAGCTGAGACAGCATAATCAGGACCTTTTGGGGAGGAAGGAATTGACTGTCTGAAACTCTAAAAATGAGAGATTTCCAGATTTCCTTCAACATAAATATGATCAGAACCACTTGCCAGTTTGCTTTCTATCTCCATTAGCAGTTCATTCAAACCAACAAAAAAAGGGGGAAAAAAGCAAAAAAAAAAAAAAAAACTCTGAATGGTCAGCTACATTTTAAGAACTGATAATGGACTCTGAGAGGAAAGGGGATGGTGCAAATACAACAGGGTCCAGAGCACTGGTACCACTGGGACCTTCCCATTTGCTGAATAAGGCACCACAGCGGGTTGTTAAGAGATTAAGCAGCACAGAGCACATTGCATTTTTGGAGTTATCTCATTATGTCCAAAAGCCCAGAAAACAACTCGGTAGAAATACAAATGAGGAGATTAGAGAGAAGCCATTGGAACTTAAGTCCAAGTAGGAAGTAAACACAAGGAGATCTTGTCAGTGTCACAATGAAATTCCAGAGTATAAAGAGTGACTACGGGAATATAACCTGACACAAGTTGACTAGCTGGCAAAGAATTTCTCCCAATCACTTTTGGGGCTTTTACTTCAGAAAAAAGGTTTCCAGAATCATTATTAAAAGAAATTTATTGCTTCTCCTGATTTGTATTCAGAATAAAAAGCCATGGGGCATTCCACTCGCAATGCATTCTGATGGTGGCTTGGTTTTTCTTATGTCCTCTGTCTGAGATCTTTTTCATAATATGTAAGCTATAGAATTTACTGAAGCCACTTTGATTTATATTTAAAATCAATTGAGAAAACACTGATTAATTCTGATCCTTAAGAAGAAAAATCCTATAGCACACATAAAAGTTTGACTGTCAAACTTAATTTATCAATATAAAGATCATAAAACAACCTGATGATATTAATCATATCTATGAATTCAGAAGTTCGCTATTTAATTAGCCATGATAAGTGCAATCTTGAGAGTTCAAGGCCTTTGATTATCCACTCAGCCATTTAATCAAGAAAACCGGAAGAGGAAGAGCAGATTGCTGATGGAAGAAAGTGTGGGAGCGAGGAAAGGAGAGAGGGAGGAGGGAGAGAGACATAAAAACAAAGAAATAAAGAGCGAAAGGAAGAGAGAAAACAAACAAACAAAGATGAAAAGAAAAGATCTGCCAACCTGTGCTTTCCCAAATTAAAAATTATTATTTTAAATACTTCATTCCTTCATTTATTTCAGAGAGGTGAAATAGAGGGACAGGAAAGAGAAACAGAGAGAGACAGAGAGGGAGAATGGGCGCAGCAGGGCCTCCAGCCACTGCAAATGAACTCCAGATGCATGCACCACCTTGTACATCTGGCTTACGGGGGTCCTGGGGAATGGATCCTGGGTCCCTTGGCTTTACAGGCAAATGCCTTAACCACTAAGCCATCTCTCCATCTCTGGTTTTTATTTGTTATCTTTTTGGTCTTTTGAGCTAAGGACTCACTCTAGTTCAGGCTGACCTGGAATTCACTATGTAGTCTCACGGTGGCCCCAAAATCATGGCGATGCTCCAACCTTTGCCTCCTGAGTGCTGGGATTCAATGTGTGCACCAACACGCCTGGCACGGCAGCTCTTTTTTAAAAAGAGTTATTTTATTCTTGTTTATTTATTTGAGAGAGAGGCATATAGAGAGTTGACTAAAAATTATTTTACCCACTATCTACTTCTGTTGTCAGATGTATTGTAATGTTATCTTCAGATATATGGTTAAACTGTGTTTTGGCACACACTTGTAATCCAATTATTCCGGAGGCTGAGGAGGGAGAGTGTTTGAGACTATCCTGGGATACAGAGCAAGACCTACTCTAAATAAATAATAAACAACCCAACACATAAGTGCGAAGTGTAGTTTCTGTTGTGGTTTCAATGGGAACTGTCCCCCACAAGCTCAGGTGTTTGAACACTTGGTGTCCACCAGGCGGCGCTGTTTGGGGTGGTTTGGAACCTTTGGCACTGTGACCTAGCTGGGGGAAGGTGGTGAATGGGACTTGGAAAGTAGTACCCACCTCTGCTTCTGACCCAAGCTCTCAGCAGGGGTCAAGCCCCTGCTGTCATGGATGTGTTAGAACTTTCCAGAAAGTTTGAGAGAGCGGTTAAGGTGTTTGTCTGCAAAGCCTAAGAACCCTGCTTCAATTCCCCAGCTCCCATGTAAGCCAGATACACAAGGGGCACATGTGTCTGGGGTGTGTTTGCAGTGGCTGGAGGCCCTGCTGTGCCCGTTCTCCCTTTCTCTCTGCCTCTTCTTCTTTGTCTCTCTCTCTCAAGTAAATAAATAAATAAAATATTTTTTAAAAAATCACCTGACAGTCAAGAGGATGTTAAGTCAGACACACAGGTGGACAATGCAGGGATGAAGGTTACTTCTACACATTTCGGCTTTGATTCTGACATTCCCATCTCTCCACAATCACAAGTTCTATCCTCAGAAGTGTAGGTGCAGCTGCTTCTTGGGAACTTTGGTTCACAAAGGCAATGGGTTAAAAATGACATCTGGGGTGAGAAAGGTGGCTCACGGGATAAGTGTTTTCCTGCAAAGCCTAAGGACCCCGGTTCGAGGCTCAATTCCCCAGGACCCATGTAAGCCAGATGCACTCGTTGGCCATGCATCTGGAATTCGTTTGCAGTGGCTAGACACCCTGGTGTGCCAATTCTCTCTCTCTCTCTCTCTCTCTCTTCTCTCTCTCTGTCACTTTCATATAAATAATTAAACAAATAATAATTTTAAAATAAGGAAGACTGGGCCTGGAAAGATGGCTTAGCCGTTAAGGCACGTGCTTTCAAAACCTAAGAACCTGAGTTAAATTCCCCAGTACACAAGTCAAGTCAGATACACGACCTGGGACAAGAGAGGAAGTTACAGGTCAGCCTAGGCTGGCCACCAACTCAATGAGATCCTCCTGCCTCTGCCTCCAACATCTACTGGGATTACAGGTGTGCACCACTGCATTGGTCCAGATTTTAAAAAATAATTTCAGTTTTATTTATTTATCATGTGTAAGAGAGACAGAGTGAGAAGCAGCTAGAGAAAGAAAATGGGCATGCTAGGGACTCCAGCCACTACAAACAAATGCCAGACCACTGTGCCAACTTGCATATCTGACTGTAAGTAACCTTGCGATGGGGTGCAGCAGGATGATTGCCTAGCCTGTCTGGGTTCTGAGTTCCATCCCAAACACCAAAACAAAACAAAACAAAACAAAACAAAACAAAACAAAACAAAAAAATGAAATGCATGAAACTCAATGCAAAGTTTGAGATTTATTGAACTTGTGATTATACATTGATTAATTTATTTATATACTTGTTTGTTTTGTTCTGTTTTGTTTCCTCCGAGGTAGGGTTTCACACTAGCCCAGGCTGACCTGGAATTCACTAGGTAGTCTCAGTGTGACCTCGAACTCATGGCAATCCTCCTACTTAAGTCTCCTGAGTGTTGGGATGAAAGCCATGTGCCACCATGTCAGACTCCAAAGATGGTTTTTAACAGGTGAACGTGGGTTTGGGAAGATAGCTCAGGGGCCTGAAGCCACCCTTGGTGGTACATGCCTTTAATCCCAGCACTTAGGAACTAGAGGCACAAGCATCAGATGAGTTCCAGACCAGCCTGAGGTCAGCTTGGGCTAGTGAAAGTCTTTACCTTGAAAAAAATAAGAGTCTCTCTCTTTCTCTCTCGCCCTCATTAAACTTTTTTTTTGGTAGGGTCTCACTCTATCTCAGGCTGACCTGGAATTCACTATATAGTCTCAGGGAGGCTTGGAACTCATGGTGATCCTCCTACCTCTGCCTCCTGAGTGCTTTGATTAAAGGCATGGGCCATCAGGCCTAGCTGTTTTAGTTTAGAATGGTCTCGTTAAATGGGCATTGAATACACTGTGTACTCTAGACAGGCCTTAAGCTTGCAATCCTTCTGCCAAAAGGACAGGCTTTTACAACCACACCTGTCTGAAAGGTTTTTCTTTTCCTCCTTCCTCCTCTGTCTCCTGCTCTCCTCCTCCTTCTTCTAAATTTTTATGTTTAATACATATATACATATATATGTATAAAATTTATTTATTTTTTATTTTTTTGAGAGAAAGAGGCAGAGAGCGAGAGCGAGAGAGAGAGAGAATGGGAGTGTCAGGGCCTCCAGCCACTGCAAATGAGCTCCAGATGCATGTGCCCCTTGTGCATCTGGCTTACATGGCTCCTGAGGAATCAAACTGTGATCTTTTGGCTTGGCAGGAAAATGTCTTAACTGCTAAGCCATCTATCCAGCCCAATATTTGTTTGTTTATTCGTTTATTTATTTATTTATTTGAGAGAGAGAGAATGAATGTGCCAGGGCCTTCAGCCACTACAAACAAACTGCAGAGGCATGCACCACCTTGTGCATCTGGCTCACATGGGACCTGGAAAACCGAACATTGTCCTTAGGCTTCACAGTCATGCACCTTAAGTGTTAAGCCATCTCTCCAGCCCTGGAAGATTCTTCTTAAATTAAAATTGTCATCTGCCAGAGCTACAATTTGAAGAGAATGCCTAGTTGCTTGCTAATATGGATGATCTTAAAATTATGATTCTCAACAACAGTGAAGGCTTTCTTTACTGAAAATGAGTCCTTCCCAGGAAAGAGAGTTCAAGGAAGATCTGAAATCTGTGTTGTGGCTCACTCCAAATGAGAGCTCTGGGAGATAAGAGACACGGGGGTCTCACTCCTTCCACAGAGTTCTGCAGTGTTGCAACTGACCTCTGGCTAAGGTTCCTTTTACTGATTAATTCCCATCATCTATGCACACTCTTTCTCACAATGGTTGACACCTCAGAATGGAGGAAGGCTTTTTTAGATCTGAGATGGAAATTCAATGTCAGTCTTTTGGTTTTTTCTTTTCCTTTTGACTAAATCAAAACAATTGGAAGCAGAGAACTAAAGCTCATTACAGAGTAACAGTGACACAGGCTTCTGGCTTGACAGGCACATAGTGAGGTTGTAGAAGGTAGGATCTTACTATGTGCCTCTTAATTATATGTATTATTTTTTATAAAAAATATATTTTAGGGGCTGGAGAGATGGCTTAGTGGTTAAGGTGCCTACCTCCTAAGCCTAAGAAAGTTGGTTCCAATCTCCAGCGCTTCCGATCTCCAGGTCCCACCTTTAGCCAGATGCAAAGTGAGGCTAGGGCGCAATGCCGCACTTGACCACAAGGAGGCGCACACATCTGGATTTCGTTCGCAGCAGCTGAGAGGCTGCTGGTGCGCCCATCTATCTGTCTTCCTCTCCCTCTCTCTCTCTGTCTGTCTGTGTATCTCTCCATATATATATATATATAAATTTTTTTAGCCAGGCACAGTGAAGCACACATTTAATCCCAGCACTTGGGAGGCAGGGGTAAGAGGATCATCATAAGTTTAAGGCCACCCTGAGACTATGGAGTGAATTCCAGGTCATCTTGAGCTACTGTGAGACACTACCTAGAAAACCAAACCAAAACTATATATAATCTGAGGGTGGCCTTGAACTAGCAATGATCCTCCTGACTCTGCCTCCTGAGTGCTGGGATTAAAGCTGCATGCCACCACATTGGGCTAAAAAGTGTATTTTGTTATTTATTTGCATGCAAGGAGATACAGAGAAAGAGAAGGAGAGAGAGAGACTGAATGGGAGCACCAGGGCCTTCAGTCACTGCAAAGAACTCCAAATGCCTGTGTCACTTTGTGCATCTGGCTTACATGGGTACTGGGGAATCGAACCTAGGTTGTTAGACTTTGCAGCAAGCACATGAAACGCTGAGTCATTTCTTCAGCCCTATACATATTCTTTTTTGCTATACCAGGGAGTCCAGAGTGTTGAATGTGTCAGGCAAGTCCTTTCCATGGGACTATGCCCCATCCCCAGTTCCCAGTGCCCTAATAATTGCTATAGAAACTTCTAGATCCAAATATGATTGATACGTCATCTTTAACAATTCCTTACTGCCTGGAAATCATTCACTGAAATGCTTAAAGTACCAAGACCTGGCCATGTTGGGGAGGTCCCAGGCTGTGTCTATAAGGATAGTGATAAGCTACTACATGGTGTTGTATGTGGTTTTGTTGTTGTTGTTGTTTTAATTTTTTTAAAGTGGTGAAAACAGTTATTGTTTTTTTTTTTTTTTTTTTTATGCCAGAAGAGAACTGAGGAGTTCTGCTCAGGTGTCTTAGCCATGCTTTTGTGACAGGGTCTCTTAATGGCCTGGAGCTCACCAACTAGGCTAGACTGGTCGGCCAGTGAGATCCAGGGCTCGTCCTGTCTCCACCTGGACAGATACAGCAACCACACCAAACATTCACATGGGTCCTGGGGACACAGCTCAAGTTCTTATGCTTGTGAGCCAAACACTTCACCAAATATCTTCCCAGCCTTGTTTATATTTTGTTTGTTTTTATTTTTTATTCTTTTGGTTTTGTCAGGTAGGGTTTCACTCTAGCCCAGGCTGACCTGGAATTCACTATGTAGTCTCAGGGTGGCCTTGAACTCACGGTGATCCTCCTACCTCTGCCTCCCTAATGCTGGGATTAAAGACGTTTGCCACCAGCCTGGCTTTGTTTTTATTTTTATTTTATTTTTGTTTTTTTGAGGTAGGGTCTCTCTCTAGCCCAGGCTGACTTGGAATTCACTATGTAGTCTCAGGATGGCTTTGAAACACCAGCAATCCTCCCACCTCAGCCTCCTGAGTGCTGAGATTAAAGGCATGTGTCACCATGCCTGGCCATCAGCACTGCTTTTGTTTTGTTTTGAGAAAGGTTCTCTTGCAGACCAGGCTTGCCTTGAACTCCTGACCTGCTTCCACCTCCCAAGTGCTGGGTTCACAGGTTTGCATCACTATGCCCAGCTCCCACAAGCCCTCTGGATGACAATGCAGACTGATATTAAGGGGTCATTATTGAGGACACTGAATTGAGGCTAAGAAAAGAGCATACTTTTTTAATGCCTCAAGGAGATGCAGAAATTAACTGTTCAGTTCTGTGAAAGCACGAGGTGATGTCCAGGTGAACCTGGAGGGAAGGGAAGTGGAGAGGAGAGGTGGGAAAGGAGGGAAGAAGAAGGGAGGGAAGAGGGCATGAAGGGAAGGGAAGGTAAGGAAGGATGGATGGAAGGAAGGAAGGAAGGAATGAAGGAAGGAAGGAAGGAAAAAACGAAGGAAGAAAGGAAGGGAGGGAGGGAGGGAGGAAGAGGGGAAGGGAGGGAGAGACAAAGAAAAAGAAAGAAAGAAAGAAAAAGGGAGAAAGAGAAAGAAAGAAAGAAAGAAAAAAGAAAGAAAGAAAAGAAAAGAAAAGAAAGAGAGGGAGGGAGGGAGAGAGGGAGGAAGGAATAGCCAGGTGTGGTGGCGCATGCCTTTAATCCCAGCACTGGGGAGGCAGAGGTATGAGGATTGCCTTGAGTTAGAGGCCACCCTGAGACTACATAGTGAATTCCAGGTCAGCCTGAGCTAGAGTGAGATCCTACCTTGGAAAACCAAAAATTAATAATAATAATAATAATAATAATAACAACAACAAATGACATGACATGAAGGAGATGGTGTTGACAAGAATGCTGGCAGTGAACAGGATTTGAGATACAGGGTGATGAATGGCCTTTGTGGTAGTGATTGTCTCCAATTTCTCCTCCCCATCGTAACCCTGAAAAGCAAAGATACTCCACAGATTCCACCATATCTACCAAGACTCTTTCTAGGTATCTGGCTTTGAAGTAAATTTAGGGAAAAAAGACAGAAAAACTAATTGCAGATTAAGAATTTTATTGTTAGCTTGAGGAATTGATTTCTATGCTCTCTCTCTCTCTCTCTCTCTCTCTCTCTCTCTCTCTCCATATATGTATATTAGCTAGATACTTTGTATGGTTGCATCATGTGTTGCTACCAAGATTTCCTTTCCTCCCTGCCCCCATTCCACTGAGGCCTTCCTCAGTGGTATTGCTGGTGTTCACCATGGGGTTGTGAGAACAGCAGTCATTCATTGTGTGTGGTGGGGAAAATGCTTCCGGATATTACCTCCAACAAAGTGGCTCTTACAATCCTTCCACCCTCCCTCCCTCTTCTGCAAAATTTTCTAAGCTGCTGAGAGCTAAACACTAAAGTAGACTTAAAATACACCCACTCAGGCACAGAGAATAACCCATTTAAGGCTACTTTGTAGGCAGTTTGCAAAACAATTTTCTATATATTTTTATATATTTGATAGTCTTTTATAAAATCAAACTAGATCTACTTATAAAAAAAAATCTTGAACTGGGCATGGTGACACACACCTTTAATCCCTGCACTCTACAGGCAGAGGTATGAAGATTTCAGCAAGTTTGAGGCCACCCTGAGAATACATAGTGAATTCCAGGTCAGGCTGGGCTAGAGAAAGATCATACCTTGAAAAACAAAACAAACAAACCAAAAATCCCTGGGAATTGTAAATAGAGAATATCACCATGATTGTGGAAAGCTCTACTGAGCAGTGCTATCTAGACAGCCAGGCCTTACAATGTTATACATTTGAAATTAATCAGTCAACATTAAAAAAAAATAAAATGAAATCATTGAACATGGTGCTGTACACCTTTAGTCACAAACAGGGAGGAGGATTGCTGTGAGTTGGAGGCCAGTTCGAGACTAAATAGTGAATTTCCAGACAGCCTGGGCTATAGCAAGACACTATTTCAAAAAATAAATTAATAAAATCTTAACTTTACCACTATGCTTATAATTAAATGTCAATATGCTTAAAAATGATTAATTTGGCCCCATGTTATTTACTCAATTGTGGCCTATATTGTTAATGAATCCACCTGATCAAACGTTCCTGGGAGTTTTTATGAAGACATAGGTTACCTTGTTCTTGAAAAAAAGGTAACGTGGATACATCATGAATTAACAGGAGCTTGAAAGCGCCAGGACATGGTGTTAAAAACAAGAAATATTGATTATCCTGATACAATTAGTGAATATTGTATACGTGTACTGAAATAGCATGAAGTACACGAGAAATGGTTATATTAATCAAAAATTGTTTACAAAGCTAATTTGATCATTACACACTGTACACTCACTGAATTATGACATTGTATTCCATAATTTTTTATAATTAAAATACTGTGAAAAATTAAATATAAGTAGAGACAGATAGAAACTGTGCTAATTGAACAGATGAGCAACAAATCCCTAAAAGCACTTCTAGTACTGGTCTTTGTGTCTTAGAGCTGATTTGAGCGAGACACAGCGATCTCATTAGTTTTTGTCGGGAAAAAGGTGGAAAATATTTGTTTATATAGGTAAGAAATAGCTTTGTTTCCTACAACCACAAAGCCAGAAGACCATTTTACGATATGTATAACCCAAAGTCACTGTAGGAAAACTTTTCAGTGAATTTTTGATTTTATATTAGACATGTTAACTTCCAATGATGAATTAATCTTGCCTTTTCAAACCAATCTATTTCCATACAAACCAAGGTTCATCTCCTCACCAAAATTGGAACCAAAAACACAGACAGCACATTTTATTTGGTAGCAGATGAAAAACGGGATAGTGAAAGCATGCACACAAAGACTTACCGAGGTGTACAAGAGTCCCTCACTGTTCACTGCCAAATACAGCTTGGTTTGAACTCCTTCAATAGCCACCACTTGAAGACCCACAGGGAAGCGTTAAACAGAGCTGAAAATTCATAGAAAGTGAAAAGGTTACACTTCTTGATGTCATAGTTTTCCAATGTGTTCCACAGGAGAATCTGGCTCCCTAAAGGTAGTATGGACTGGACAAGTATGTACATAGACATGTAGCCACATAAAAACTAAAGCCTCATTGTACCTTCTAGTGTACTTGACTCATGGTTTCCATTACAGTCATTTAACTGGGGCTATAAGTACATATTCTCAAACACTCCAGGTACAATGGAAGACTCTAGACTCAGTACCCTAGTTTATAGAATCAGAAAGAGGAATATTGATGCTTCTTGGGTGATCTGCCACCAGGAATTGTTTTGCACATTAAATACCATCATCCTTTATAAAACTAAGCTATTTTAAATGAGTTTTTTTCTTAAATTTATTGATTTGAGACACACACACACAGAGAGAGAGAGAGAGAGAGAGAGAGAGAGAGAGAGGGAGAGAATGGGCATGTCAGGGGCTTCAGCTTCAGAAAACAAACTCCAAGTGCATGTGGGACCTTGTGCATCTGGCTTTCACGGGTACTAGGGAATAGATCCTCAGACCTTTGGCTTTGTAGGCAAGTCTGTTAACCACTAAGCCATCTCTCCAGTCAAAAACTAAGCTTTTAACCTGCTTCCCTAGGTATTTGACCAAATTTACACAGTCAAGGTCAGATATATCTGTCAGTTGGGAAGTGATTCCTATACTCTTAGAAGTGACATTATTAGTCCAATATCTTCATTTAAATAATCTGTATAATTTCCAATCTACCCTCCTCCAAACATATCTATACCTTGTAATAAAAAGTCATACTCTCAGCTGGGTGTGGTGGCGCATGCCTTTAATCCCAGCACTGGGGTGACAGAGGTGGGAGGATCGCTTTGAGTTCAAGGCCACTCTGAAAGTACAGAGTGAATTCCAGGTCAGCTTAGACCAGAGTGAGACCCTACATAGAAAAAACAAAATGGGATCATTCATTTCCGTGCATGTATATTCTCTGCAGTAGATAGGATAGGATAACACGGATGAAAAATATTAATGAGGAAGGAAGTACTCCTTGCTGAGCCTACAGTGTATCTTTCCCTTAAAATCAGGGTACTTACCAAAGAGAGCTAGGACATACTAAAGGAAACGAATTGCACCGATTTCAAGCCAGGATTCTGTGCTGTATCTGACAATGCAATGTACAGGAAATAAGTGTAATATCTTGAGTTCCTTGTGTATATGTCATACTTTTGAAGATGCCTTGCTCACAGCAGGGGCTCAACACATTCGTATATTGATAGAAAACTGTACATGTAACATGGTAATTGTTTTTGAGAAGCAATAAATCACAATCCCATTATATAGGCCCATTATTTAAAAAATCTGAAAGCTTAAAACTAAATTTTTCCTTATGGTTTGGTTTAAAGGTCATATTACTATGCATTACTTGACAACTATAAAACAAATGTAGGTCTGAAATCAGGTTTGGTCATAATAATAGCTAATGGAAGATAATGATAAATGAAATTCAGAATTATTTCTAGAACTTCATTATTTTACAATATTCTAAACCTTCTTTGTTGTCTTTTTGGAATATTTTAAAAATTAATTGGGGGGCTGGAGAGATGGCTTAGCAGTTAAGGCGTTTGCCTGCAAAGCCACAGGATCCCGGTTCGTTTCTCCAGTTCTCATGTAAGCCAGATGCATAAGGAGGCACATGCATCTGGAGTTCATTTGCAGTGGCTGGAGGCCCTGGCATGCCCATTCTCCCTCTCTCTCTCTCTCTCTCTCTCTCTCTCTCTCCCTCTTTTCCTCTCTCTGTCTCTAATAAATAAATTTTAAAAAATTAATTGTGAGTAGCGAGAATGAGAAAGAGTGTGTGCATGGGTATGCCAGGGTCTCTCGCTCTACAAATAAACTTCAGATATATGTGTCACTATGTGCATTTGGCTTTACCTGGGTATTGGGGAAGCAAACTTAGGCCAACAGGCTTTACAAGCAAGGGCCTTAAACCACTGTCATCTCCAGCTCTTCTTACTTATCTTTTTTTTTTTAAACTCTACCCAGGCTGACCTGGAAATCACTATGCATTCTCAGGGTGGCCTTGAACTCATGGCAATCCTCCTACCTCTGCCTACCGAGTGCTGAGATTAAAGGTACACACCACCATGCCTGGTCCTCTTCTCAGTTATCTAAAGCAATCTTTAACAGAAGAGTTAACATAATGAGGCAGAGAGAGAAAGTGAAGAAAGATTGAGATTTTTCGTTTTTTTTTTTTCGTTTTTTGCATTATTTTCTAACCACTCTCTGAGTTGGATTTTAATAAAAAATAAAATGCTTAAATTCCAACAGCTTGAAAGAGGTAAGAGGAAGAAAAGCAAAAAAAAAAAAAAACATCAGCCATCATATGGTCTTATCTACTCCTGAATAATGGCATGAATTAATTTGCAGAACATGTATTTTTCCTAATGTACTCTAAATTTCTGTGAAGCCTGATTCAAAAGCACACATGTAAAACAAACAAACAAACAAAAAAAAAAAACAAACAAATGAAAATCCCTAAAACCTGGAAGACAGCACTAAATGTGATATGGCTGGTCATCCATATTAGTCCAATATTTGTTTCAGACATTCAAGATAGAATCAGTATTTCATAAAACCTGTCCAAGCTGTGTCAAGAGGTTAGTCTTGTAGATAAAAATAATGAATAAGTTATATCAGAGAAAAACTTAGAGATAACCACCATCTTTCTGCCCGCTTTGGTTATTTTAGTTTATCTGTTTTATTTTGAGACAAGGTCTTGCTTTCTTTCTTTGACTGGTGTGATACTTGCTATGTAGCTCAGACTGGCCTTGCTGAACTGTGGGCAGTCTCCCTGCCTCATCCTCTGTAGTGCTAGCATTACAAACATGTATCACCTTGGTCAGCATAGCTTTGGTTTCTCTAATTCTGGACTGTTTCTTCACAGATTGAAGGGCAAGATGAAAAAAATTTCAGGGAGAAAGCAATTACTTGCATTTGTGTTTTTAAAGCATACTTAATAAATACTAAAAATTCTTCAATTTCAATCATACTTTTGAAGTTGTTAATGAATGCATTTCCTTATTACTTATTCTCTTTATGTCTGCTGAAAACAGCTGCTTTCTACATTAAAAGGATCATTTTCTCAGAGCTGTGCACCTAGTTGGCACGCAGTGTTTGCTGTATTCTACTCTATACCCACACTTCTTCACCACTTAAGATAGAGTTCTCGAACAGGCTAATTAATAAAGATATTATTTTAAAGAAAATTAGAGAATTGGCATATATAACTGGTAATATTATTACAGATTTGAAGAGAAAGGGAAACATCCATTTAACATAGCTTTCATTGTACCCAAAGCAGATACAATAAACCGTCATTATGAAATGCCTATCATTTGTTTTCTTTTTTTAAAAAATAAATAATTTAGCTGGGCGTCTTGGTGCTTGCCTTTAATCCTAGCACTCGGGAGGCAGAGGTAGGAGCATCACTGTGAGTTCAAGGCCACCCTGAGACTACAGAGTGAATTTCAGGTCAGCTGGACTCGTGTGAGACCCTACCTGGAAAAACCAAAATAAATAAATAAATAAATAAATAAATAAATAAATTATAAGTTCTAATTTGCACATTATGAAGTTTTATTTGACTGACACTATTATAATAAATCCAGGTAACATAAGCTTAAATGTATAACATCAAACATGTTTTTCGAAATGGATATATTTGGGAAACTGAAATCATTTGTTATCATGTTCTTGCTTACCATTTCAAGTTAAAATAACAGAAAAACTATTATATTGAATTCAATGAGAAAGTCAGATATAAAGAAACATGGGCCGGGCGTGGTGGCGCAAAAGCACTCGGGAAGAGGTAGGAGGATCGCCGTGAGTTCAAGGCCACCCTGAGACTACATAGTGAATTCCAGGTCAGCCTGGGCTAGAGTGAGACCCTACCTCGAAAAACCAAAAAAAAAAAAAAAAAAAAAGGAAAAAAAAAAGTGTAATACAAGTAATACAGATTAATGAAGTGCTATACAAATGACTGACAGTTGAAAAATACAACTTATAATCCTACTCCACTCATTTAATTAATGAGTTAAAATGAATGCCAAAACTTGTTTGGCTTGAGGGAGTAAATATATATAAATTTGAATGGCTATACTTTCATTTTGATAGATTAATCATTAAGCGTTCTGTTTTTGTGGTGGTTTCTGTATATATACCCTAAATGGGGAAGTGAAGTTGGCCCCTCAACTTCCCCTCTCTCTTAACATCAAGCCTAGAGTCAAGCACCACTAATCTGCTATTTCTTTTGAGATAATTTCCATGTGTGTGAATGGAGTTATGGTAATATGTACCTTCGATTGACTTACCATTCTGTGCATTACTCTGACTAAACACAGATTATCATCATCAGGCTATGTTCTTTAATAGTTTTCCGATGTCATTAGTACACAGAAACGTCATGCATTTTCAGTGGGAGTTATAAGGCAACGAAAGGCAGAAGCTATGCATAGGTAGGAATGGAATAATTAGACCTATATTTAAAGATCCATAGTAACAAATGGAGCCTAGGTTTTGGTGTGTACATGTGTGTGTTGCATATCTCCTAAAATGATTACATACAGTGTGATCTTGATGTGTTTAGCATAGCACACTTAGTAAGACACACAGCACAATGAACCCTCAATTCTTTTTATACTTTTCCTTTCCAGGAAAGATATATGAACACCAGATCAAAAGACATATATATTTTTTGTATTTGACTAGACATTAAAAGTTGACAGAGCAAAACTTGTGCAGGTGGGGTTCATTGGTAGCTTACCATAAACTTCCCTTTAATAGTGCCCATTGTTCCAAAGAAAACAGAGTAATATACTTCCATCAATTTCTTCCCCAAACATCACTTTGAATTATAATTTGAGGAATGTTTTATTATTAATCACTATGTATTTATGGTGATTATTTAATTCTAGTAAAATATATTCCTTCATTTGGATTGTTGTTTTAAATAGAATGCATGCATAGAGCTGGAGAGATGAGATGGCTTACTAGTGAAGGCCCTTGCCTGCAAAGCCAAAGGACCCAGGTTCAATTCCCCAGACCCACATAAACCAGGTGCACAAGGTGGTGCATCCATCTGAAATTCATATGCAGTGGCTGGAGGCCCTGGCATGCCCATTCTCTTTCTCTCATTCTATCTGCCTATTTCTGTCTCTCACTCTCTCAAGTCAATAAATGAATAAAAATAAAATATAGAATCTTATGCATGAAAGGGCATCTGGGATTCATTATGAAACTTTAATATCAACACAGTAATACAGGAGTTTGCAAAAACAGAAAACACATCTGACATAGAGGGTCTCCAATCTTAGGAACCAAGAGCTTTGGAAGAATCATGGAAGATGATTTCCTCTTCTTAGCCTAGGAAGCATTCTTAAAATGTGTAAAGCTCTTAAGTCCTTAATATCAAAAGCCTTGTCTATGGCTTAGCTGTCTCTAGCTATGTAGTTCTGAAAGTAGTCTTTAGTGCTCAGATCTACTTTCCTCCATTTTTCCCTTCAGGCAAGATGGGGGTGTAGCAGACAGCTTCAGGATCACTTGAGAGGAAGCTGGCCTGCCTTCATAGGACCAAACACAGAGAGCAGGAATGATGTCCGCTCAGCTCCCCTTGGGCAATTTCCAAGGTACACACTTGACTGCTTGTCCCCGTGTCCCGGTCACGCCTTCCCAAAGCCTGGGAAACGCGCAGGAAAACACACACACACACACACACACACACACACACACACACACTACATATCTGACACTCAGGGGATACATCCAGGATAGGATATGCTTTGGGTCTCTGCGCCTGTCCCAGGGCAATTGCACTGCAGCAAGCCCATTACACTAACAAAGGCAAGAAAGCCATCGCCTTCGCATGCATGCACACCGGCTAGGCGGCTTCATGCCCACAAGATGGGCTTCAAACTCCCCTTACATGGCCACCCCAACCCCTCCACCGTCCTCAAATCTAAGGGGGGACAGGTCAAAAGGCAAAAGCCCCACCTGGTCTTCTTCTGTGCCTTCTGTGCCTCTTCTTGGAGCCAAAGAGTTGGACCCGGGAAAAGATGTTCAACTTGTTTTTGTCGCAGGTGGTCTAGCCTTTGCTCGGGCTTTGGTCAGGGCCGTGAATTCAAGAGCAGCCTGAGAACACACAGTGGGTTCCAGGTCAGCCTGGCCTACATCCACACCCGACCTCAAAAAACCATATTAATAATAATAACAATACCAATAATAAAAATAAAAAGATAAATAATAAAATTAAATTAAAAAGTAAAATAAAATAATAAATAATGAAATAGAAAGTTAAATAATAAAATTAATTAAATTAAATTAAAAGGTAAAATAAAGCAATAAAATAATAAATAAGATAAATTATAAATCCCAAAATAAAAATTTAAATAAAGAAAATGATAAATTTAAATAAAATGATAAATTATTATATAAATAATAGAATAAATTAAATAAAATGAAAATAAGAAAATTGCAGTCAATTTGCAATGGTAATCATAATGATGATGATTATGATAATAATAATAATAATAATAAACAAATGAACTCAGGCTGGAGGGATGGCTCAGCAGTTAAGGGACATGCCTGCGAAGCCTAAGGATCCAGGTGCGACTCTCCAGGACCCACCTAAGACAGATACACAATGTAGTGCATGGGTCTGGAGTTCGTTTGCAGTGGCTGGAGGCCCTGGCGTGTCCGTTCCCTCCTCTCTTCTGCGTCTCTCTGTCCCTCTCTATTTCTCTCTCTAATCAATAAGTAACTAAAGTATTTTTTAAATATGCATTTTCATTTGTTTACTTATTAGACACACAGAGAGGTTGTGCACTGGACAGGCCTTGAGCCAGGATGCCAGCCATATGGCCTTTTAAGATTTCTTTATCTTTATTTCTCAGACTGGCCTTGCTGAACTGTGGGCAGTCTCCTGCCTCATCCTCTGTAGTGCTAGCATTACAAACATGTATCACCTTGGTCAGCATAGCTTTGGTTTCTCTAATTCTGGACTGTTTCTTCACAGATTGAAGGGCAAGATGAAATTTCAGGGAGAAAGCAATTACTTGCATTTGTGTTTTTAAAGCATATTTTAATAAATACTAAAAATTCTTCAATTTCAATCATACTTTTGAAGTTGTTAATGAATGCATTTCCTTATTACTTATTCTCTTTATGTCTGCTGAAAACAGCTGCTTTCTACATTAAAAGGATCATTTTCTCAGAGCTGTGCACCTAGTTGGCACGCAGTGTTTGCTGTATTCTACTCTATACCCACACTTCTTCACCACTTAAGATAGAGTTCTCGAACAGGCTAATTAATAAAGATATTATTTTAAAGAAAATTAGAGAATTGGCATATATAACTGGTAATATTATTACAGATTTGAAGAGAAAGGGAAACATCCATTTAACATAGCTTTCATTGTACCCAAAGCAGATACAATAAACCGTCATTATGAAATGCCTATCATTTGTTTTCTTTTTTTAAAAAATAAATAATTTAGCTGGGCGTCTTGGTGCTTGCCTTTAATCCTAGCACTCGGGAGGCAGAGGTAGGAGCATCACTGTGAGTTCAAGGCCACCCTGAGACTACAGAGTGAATTTCAGGTCAGCTGGACTCGTGTGAGACCCTACCTGGAAAAACCAAAATAAATAAATAAATAAATAAATAAATAAATTATAAGTTCTAATTTGCACATTATGAAGTTTTATTTGACTGACACTATTATAATAAATCCAGGTAACATAAGCTTAAATGTATAACATCAAACATGTTTTTCGAAATGGATATATTTGGGAAACTGAAATCATTTGTTATCATGTTCTTGCTTACCATTTCAAGTTAAAATAACAGAAAAACTATTATATTGAATTCAATGAGAAAGTCAGATATAAAGAAACATGGGCCGGGCGTGGTGGCGCACGCCTTTAATCCCAGCACTCGGGAGGCAGAGGTAGGAGGATCGCCGTGAGTTCAAGGCCACCCTGAGACTACATAGTGAATTCCAGGTCAGCCTGGGCTAGAGTGAGACCCTACCTCGAAAAACCAAAAAAAAAAAAAAGGAAAAAAATAAAAGTGTAATACAAGTAATACAGATTAATGAAGTGCTATACAAATGACTGACAGTTGAAAAATACAACTTATAATCCTACTCCACTCATTTAATTAATGAGTTAAAATGAATGCCAAAACTTGCTTGGCTTGAGGGAGTAAATATATATAAATTTGAATGGCTATACTTTCATTTTGATAGATTAATCATTAAGCGTTCTGTTTTTGTGGTGGTTTCTGTATATATACCCTAAATGGGGAAGTAAAGTTGGCCCATCAACTTCCCCTCTCTCTTAACATCAAGCCTAGAGTCAAGCACCACTAATCTGCTATTTCTTTTGAGATAATTTCCATGTGTGTGAATGGAGTTATGGTAATATGTACCTTCGATTGACTTACCATTCTGTGCATTACTCTGACTAAACACAGATTATCATCATCAGGCTATGTTCTTTAATAGTTTTCCGATGTCATTAGTACACAGAAACGTCATGCATTTTCAGTGGGAGTTATAAGGCAACGAAAGGCAGAACCTATGCATAGGTAGGAATGGAATAATTAGACCTATATTTAAAGATCCATAGTAACAAATGGAGCCTAGGTTTTGGTGTGTACATGTGTGTGTTGCATATCTCCTAAAATGATTACATACAGTGTGATCTTGATGTGTTTAGCATAGCACACTTAGTAAGACACACAGCACAATGAACCCTCAATTCTTTTTATACTTTTCCGTTCCAGGAAAGATATATGAACACCAGATCAAAAGACATATATATTTTTTGTATTTGACTAGACATTAAAAGTTGACAGAGCAAAACTTGTGCAGGTGGGGTTCATTGGTAGCTTACCATAAACTTCCCTTTAATAGTGCCCATTGTTCCAAAGAAAACAGAGTAATATACTTCCATCAATTTCTTCCCCAAACATCACTTTGAATTATAATTTGAGGAATGTTTTATTATTAATCACTATGTATTTATGGTGATTATTTAATTCTAGTAAAATATATTCCTTCATTTGGATTGTTGTTTTAAATAGAATGCATGCATAGAGCTGGAGAGATGAGATGGCTTAGCAGTGAAGGCCCTTGCCTGCAAAGCCAAAGGACCCAGGTTCAATTCCCCAGACCCACATAAACCAGGTGCACAAGGTGGTGCATGCATCTGAAATTCATATGCAGTGGCTGGAGGCCCTGGCATGCCCATTCTCTTTCTCTCCCTCTATCTGCCTATTTCTGTCTCTCACTCTCTCGAGTCAATAAATAAATAAAAATAAAATATAGAATCTTATGCATGAAAGGGCATCTGGGATTCATTATGAAACTTTAATATCAACACAGTAATACAGGAGTTTGCAAAAACAGAAAACTCATCTGACATAGAGGGTCTCCAATCTTAGGAACCAAGAGCTTTGGAAGAATCATGGAAGATGATTTCCTCTTCTTAGCCTAGGAAGCATTCTTAAAATGTGTAAAGCTCTTAAGTCCTTAATATCAAAAGCCTTGTCTATGGCTTAGCTGTCTCTAGCTATGTAGTTCTGAAAGTAGTCTTTAGTGCTCAGATCTACTTTCCTCCATTTTTCCCTTCAGGCAAGATGGGGGTGTAGCAGACAGCTTCAGGATCACTTGAGAGGAAGCTGGCCTGCCTTCATAGGACCAAACACAGAGAGCAGGAATGATGTCCGCTCAGCTCCCCTTGGGCAATTTCAAGGTACACACTTGACTGCTTGTCCCCATGTCCCGGTCACGCCTTCCCAAAGCCTGGGAAACGCGCAGGAAAACACACACACACACACACACACACACACACACACACACACACACACACATATCTGACACTCAGGGGATACATCCAGGATAGGATATGCTTTGGGTCTCTGCGCCTGTCCCAGGGCAATTGCACTGCAGCAAGCCCATTACACTAACAAAGGCAAGAAAGCCATCGCCTTCGCATGCATGCACACCGGCTAGGCGGCTTCATGCCCCAAGAAGATGGGCTTCAAACTCCCTTACATGGCCACCCCAACCCCTCCACCGTCCTCAAATCTAAGGGGGGACAGGTCAAAAGGCAAAAGCCCCACCTGGTCTTCTTCTGTGCCTTCTGTGCCTCTTCTTGGAGCCAAAGAGTTGGACCCGGGAAAAGATGTTCAACTTGTTTTTGTCGCAGGTGGTCTTATCTTTGCTCGGGCTTTGGTCAGGGCCGTGAATTCAAGAGCAGCCTGAGAACACACAGTGGGTTCCAGGTCAGCCTGGCCTACATCCACACCCGACCTCAAAAAACCATATTAATAATAATAACAATACCAATAATAAAAATAAAAAGATAAATAATAAAATTAAATTAAAAAGTAAAATAAAATAATAAATAATGAAATAGAAAGTTAAATAATAAAATTAATTAAATTAAATTAAAAGGTAAAATAAAGCAATAAAATAATAAATAAGATAAATTATAAATCCCAAAATAAAAATTTAAATAAAGAAAATGATAAATTTAAATAAAATGATAAATTATTATATAAATAATAGAATAAATTAAATAAAATGAAAATAAGAAAATTGCAGTCAATTTGCAATGGTAATCATAATGATGATGATTATGATAATAATAATAATAATAATAATAATAATAAACAAATGAACTCAGGCTGGAGGGATGGCTCAGCAGTTAAGGGACATGCCTGCGAAGCCTAAGGATCCAGGTGCGACTCTCCAGGACCCACCTAAGACAGATACACAATGTAGTGCATGGGTCTGGAGTTCGTTTGCAGTGGCTGGAGGCCCTGGCGTGTCCGTTCCCTCCTCTCTTCTGCGTCTCTCTGTCCCTCTCTATTTCTCTCTCTAATCAATAAGTAACTAAAGTATTTTTTAAATATGCATTTTCATTTGTTTACTTATTAGACACACAGAGAGGTTGTGCACTGGACAGGCCTTGAGCCAGGATGCCAGCCATATGGCCTTTTAAGATTTCTTTATCTTTATTTCTTCCTTTAATAATTTATAGCTATTGCCAGGCATGGTGACACACATCTTTAATCCCAGCACTCAGGAGGCAGTGGGAGGAGGATCGCTGTGAGTTCAAGGCCACCCTGAGATGACTACAAAGTTAGTTCCAGGTCAGGCTGAGCCAGAGTGGTGAGACACTATCTCAAAAAACAAAAAACAAACAAAAAAATTACAGTTATTTATTCATTTATTATTTACATTTATTTATTATTATTTAGATTTATTTGCTATTTAAATTTATTTATTATTATTTCTCTTTATTTCTTTATTATTGATATTTATTTATTATTTACATTCATTTATTTAGTATTTATCCTTATTTATTATAGTTATTTATTTTTAATATTTGTTTATTTAATATTTATACTGCTTTGTTTATTATACTTATTTAGTAATTATATTTATTTATTGTTTTATTTATTTATTATTTATATACATTTTTGATATTTATCCTTATTTATCATATTTATTTATTGTTTTGTTTATTATTTATTTATGCTGGTTGAATATTCATACAGATTTATTACATTTACTTATCATATTGATTTATTGCTCTATCTTTACTTATTATTTATATTCGTTGATTTAGTATTTATTGTTTATAATCGTGTGTTTAATATTTATCCTTATTTGTTTATTATATGTATTTATTATATTTATTTATTATTTATATTCATTTAGTATTTAATCCTTATTTATTATATTTATTTATTATTTTATTTCTTATGTGTATTCATTTATTTATTTATCATTTATGTTCATTTATTTAATAGTCACCCTTATTTGTTTATTATATTTATATATATATTTATTTACTTACTGTTTTTCTTATTTATTGGTTATACTCATTTACTTAATATTTATACTGATTTGTTTATAATATTTATTTTTCATATGTATTTATTGTTTTATTTTTATTATTTTCTTTTTTCTTTTTTTTTTTGTTTTTGATTTTTTGTTTTTCGAGGTAGGGTCCCACCACTCTGGGCCAGGCTGACCTGGAATTAACTTTGTAGTTCCAGGGTGGCCTCAAACTCACAGCGATCCTCCTACCTCTGCCTCCCAGTGCTGGGATTAAAGGCGTGCACCACCATGCCCTGCTATTTTTATTATTTATATTTGTTTAACATTTATCCTTATTCGTTCATTATATTCATTTATCATAATTATTTATTTGTTGTTTTATTGATTGATTATGTATATCTATTTGTTCGTTTTATCATTTCACCATTTAGTGGTGAGAGAGAGAGAATGGGACCGTCGCATGCCACGGTCTCCCAGGGACCACAGGCACAGCTTTGTGCTTTGGGACCCGGGGATTCGAACCCGGGTCTTTGGGCTCCGCTGGCAGGCGCCCTAACCGCTGAACCACCTTGCCAGACCAAAAGTAGACGGAGCTCAATGAATGAAGCTGTCAGACAGCCTGAGAGAACAGAAACCAGCCCCTCAGTCCCTTACACTCTCCCGATTAAAGGAAGGAAGGAAGGAAGGAAGGAAGGAAGGAAGGAAGGAAGGAAGGAAGGAAGGAAGGAAGGAAGGAAGGAAGGGGGCAGGGAGGGAGGGAGAGATGGAGGGAGGAAGGAAGGAAGGAAGGAAGGAAGGAAGGAAGGAAGGAAGGAAGGAAGGAAGGAAAGGAGGAAAAACTTTCTTTAACTGACAACTTCCATCAATAGAAACAATATAAAAAGATGAAAATATCATCCATTTGTAGTGGTGGGATGCCCCCGCATTCATTCTCCCAGTTGAAAACCCCACAAGATATCTGCTTTTTAGCTGTTTCTGGGGAGTCAATGCTGGATACAGAAATCGTGTCTGGGGTACCGACGGACTGTGGGTGCGGAACCGAAAATTATGTAGGAGACACAGACAAGGCTAGCATGTACCCCAACCGCCCTCCCCTCGCCCAGAGAAGAATGGGAAGAAGGGGCGGCGGGGGCGGCGCAGGCAGAGGCAAAGCGTCATTGAGGTACAGGACAGGGTAGGAGGTAAAGGCTCTCTCTCTCTCTCTCTCTCTCTCTCTCTCAAGAGACTCGTGACAGGATGGGAGTGGTGGGTGGCACTATGCATTCCCACACTCCCGCTTGAAAGAAAGAGAGAGAGAGAGAGAATGTAAAATATTTTTTTTTTCTTTTCACTTCCTAACGTATTGTGAAGAACTCTGACATGTGGGCATCACGTTGTGAGTGCTTGTTTCATTAAGAGTGTTCACCTAAAAATCCATAGGAGAGACAGAAGAAACATACCATGTCCATCACAAAGCAAGCTCCGCTTTTAAGAAATGTCAGTTTTATTTTACTTAGAAAAACCTGCAGGGCAACTAGAAGAATCACAGCAGCAGTTTAAGGAAGGAGGAGGAGGAGGAGAAAGAATGGGCTGGGGAGATAGAGGTGGTTGATCCCATAGTTACTTAAAGGTGCGGTTCAATTCCCCACTAACCATGTAAAAGCAGGTTCATGACGTGGCACTTGTGTCCTGAGTTAGTTCCCTTTGCAGTGGCAGGAGAGCCTAGCATTCGTTCTCCCACATGAAAATCCTACAAGTCATCTGTGTAAAATTAAACATTTTTTTTTTTAGCGGTTTCTATTGAGTACCGGGCAACTCCAGATACAGAACCAACAGTACGTAGGAGAGAGTAGAAGGCTGGCATGTACACCAAACGCCCTCCCCTCGCCCGGCGAAACACGTAAGCCAGATGCATAAGGGGGCACATGCGTCTGGAGTTTGTTTGCAGTGGCTGAAGGCCTGGTGTGCCCATTCTCTCTCTCTCTCTCTCTCTCTCTCTCTCTCTCTCTCTCTCAAATAAACAAATATAAAAATACATTTAAAATACTTAAAAAAGAAGGGAAGAAGAACACACACACACACACACACACACACACACACACACACACCCACAACAGTACTTAAACGTGAGACTGGAGTTCGTTTGCAGTGGCAGAAGACTCAACATTTGTTCTTTCTCATCCATTCCTTTTTATCATCTATCTATCATCTATCTATCATCTATCTATCTATCTATCTATCTATCTATCTATCTATCTATCTATCTATCTATCTATCTATCTATCTATCTATCATCTCTCTGTATGTCTCTCTCCATGGTCTACCATTTATAATCTCTTTAAATAAATAACTATAAGTGATAGATAAGAAAAGAAAGTAAAAATCTGGCTGTGGTGGCACACGTCTTTAATCCCAGCACTAGGGAGGCAGAGGTAGGAGGGTCGCCATGAGTTCAAGGCCAGTCTGAGACTACATAGGCTGAAGTCCAGGTCAGCCTGGGCTAGAGTAAGACTCTACTTCCAAAAACCAAAAGAAGAAAAAGAGAAAGAAAACAAAATAAAAGAAAGCAGTAGTAAGAGTTAGAAGGGGGTGTGAGGACAGAATGAAAAATCCTACAGGTTATCTCTGTTGACCATTCAGAAAATATCTTTTTTTTAAGGACACATAGTAATTTAGATAAAGATCACAAAGCAGCCTAACATGGTGGCAAAGCCCTTACACTCCAGTGCTCACTCGCTCCAGATGCTGACTTAGGAGGGTTTCCATGAGTTCCTGGCCCCTCTGGGGCTACAGAGTGAACTCTGCACGAGCGTGGCTGGTGTGTGTGAGGGCCTGTTTTCCCGACTTTCACTGTGTCACGTTTCAAACAGCAACCTCTAGATGGCACCCCAGTCCCAGGAAAGCATTTGGCTAACATCACTAGGATGGCTCGCTCTTCTCTCCTCGCCCTCCCCTCAAATAAAAGCAGAAGTCAAGCCGGGTGTGGTGGCGCATGCCTTTAATCCCAGCACTTGGGAGGCAGAGGTAGGAGGATATCCATGAGTTCGAGGCCACCCTGAGACTACATAATGAAGTCTAGGTCAGCCTGAGCTAGAGTGAGACCCTAATTCAAAAAAAAAAGCAGAAGTCACGCTGTTGCTGCTAGGGGTGGGGCACAGCGGGGAGGATGGCCTAAACAACAAGTGCCACATGATGTCTTAACCAGCATGGCCTGCCTCATCGAAGCCCAACACCTGCCCCAGGGCAGGCTGCCATTGCCGCAGTCAGATACACACACACACATACAATCTCTCTTTGGCCTTTCTGTCCCACCCAGACTCACAGGGCTTGATGTTTTCATGGAGCCAGGCAAAATGAGGAGTAGCCAGCTTGTTCACCAGGCTACCTATATTTCTAAGGGTGAAAAAGATAGCCAGCCACTCCAAAAAATGTATCCATTGTCTGGAGAGAGGGCTGCGCATCTAAAGGTTCCTGCTCGAAAAATGCATTCTAAAAAGAAAAAGGAAATTTAAAAAAAAGAAAGAAAAAGAAAAATGCATTCAAAATAAAAAGGAAAAGAAAAAGGAAATGCACTCAAGAGCCTGACCCTCACCTCCATAGATCTGTATTTTATTCTCTTGAAATTTACTTTCCTCTTCATCCCGCTTTTCCTAAAACAATGACGTCCAATTTGTTAACTTTTACACTTAAAACAAATGACAGTAAAGTTTTATTTAAAGATAAATAATTTTTGGAAATTTTAGATATTACGAACATATTTTAGGAAATCACTTTAACATTTAACATTTAACATTACAATACATTAGCAGTTTTTCGAGGACTGAGAGACCTCCATAGCGTGACATTACTATGGCCAGCTTGGCCTACATTTCAACAAACAGGCAGAAAACTCACACACAGCCACATGCTCAAAATGGCGCCTACATCTGGAGTGTATTTGCAGTGCCTGGAGGCACTGTTGTGCCCATTCTCCCTCTCCTTGCCTCTCCCCCAATAATAAATAAGAATACACCCTGAGACTACATAGTGAATTCCAGGTCAGCCTGGGCTAACGTGAGACCCTACCTCCAAAAACAAAACAAAACAACCCAAAAGACCAAAAAAAAGGAAGGCTAGAGAGATGGCTCCATGGTGAAGGTTGCTGGCCTCCCAAGCAAGATTAGATTCCCCAGTACCCACAATACAGCCATGTGCACAAAATGGCACGTGCATTTGCAGTGCCTGGAGGCCCTGTTGTACCCATTTTCTTTTTATCTGTAGCCCCAAGCTGGCCTGGAACTCCAAGAGCTAAAAATGGAGATCAAAAAGCAGGGCGTGGTGGCGCACGCCTTTAATCCCAGCACTCTGGAGGCAGAGGTAGGAGGATCGCTGTGAGTTCGAGGCCACCCTGAGACTCCATGGTGAATTCCAGGTCAGCCTGGCCCAAAGTGGTGAGACCCTACCTTGAAAAACCAAAAAAAAAAAAAAAAAAAAAATGGAGACCAGAGTTTAAAAGACAGGCATGGTGGCTCATGCCTTCCAATCCAGCACCCAGGAGGCAAAGGTAGGAGGATCGCGGGTAGTACAAGGCCACCCTGAGACTACATAATGAATTCCAGGTCAGCTTGAGCTGGAATGAAACCCTACCTTGAAAAACCAAATAAATAAATTAAAATAAAGAAATAAATAAAAGTTAAAAAAAAAAAAAAAAAGGAAACCAGAGTTGGGTGTGGTGGCACAAGCCCTAAATCCCAGCACCCAGGAGGGGCTCAGGAATTTAGGAGGATCCGCGTGAGTTCCAAGCCATCCTGGGCTGGACCGAACAAGAGATTTTGAGTCTATCCTGAGCTAGAGGGCGGTGTACCCATTCCACCTCCACCTCAGTTTTCTGTTTCTTTGCTTGAAAATAATTAAACAAATATGTGGTGCATGTGTCTATATTCACACCCAAGGAAGTAAGCAAATTATAGAAATAAAATGAGATGCCTTAAAATAAGAAGAAAATGTCAAAACAAGAGCAAAGAAATCTACACACACACACACACACACACACACACACACACACACACACACCAAGTCTGTGTCTCTTGGAGGGGTGTTGACTGCCACCTTCTGGAACTATGGTGGTACTGTTTATGTGTGGAATTGCACCAAAATGGAGTCAAATAGATTGGGAGCGCAGGGATGCACGATGCTGGGAGAGGGGACACATGTGTATGGTGGGAGGGATGGAGGAGCCCTAGGGCGACTATACTTGAAATCTCTCTGTCCAGTATTGATCAGCACTGAATATAAAAGACCCCTACTTTAGGCAAGTTACACTTGTTTTGTTTTTTTTTCTAGGGAGGTAGGTCTGGCTCTAATGGGTAGTGACCGTCATATTTTTAGCAGGGTATCTTCCTCCTTTACGACTGTCTACCTTTTTGAGATAGGGAGGGTCTCTCATTTCGCTGCTCATTGGGCCCTGGTGCCCACTCTCTCTCCCTCTCACTTCTTTTAATTAAATAAATTTAAAATTTTTGCAGGCATGGTGGTGCACGCCTTTAATCCCAGCACTCTGGAGGCAGAGGTAGGAGGATTGCCATGAGTTCAAATCCACCCTGAGAATATAGAGTGAATTCCAGGTCAGCCTGGGCTAGAGTGAGACCCTGCCTTGGAAAACAAAACAAAACAAAATAAATTAATTTAAAAAATTAAAACATATTTATCTCCAAGAGTCAAATGTGATGCACCGGCCAGGAATTCCAGCATTTGAGAAGTTGAGGCCTGAGTTGTAGTCGTCTTTGCTATATATTGTGTTCAAGATCAGCCTAGGGTGTCTATCTCACCTCCACCACAAATTAATGTTCAGATGCCAGCCAGGTATGGTGGCGCTCACCTTTAATCCCAGCACTTGGAAGCAGAGGTAGGAGGATTGCTGTGAGTTCAAGGCCACCCTGAGAATACATAATGAATTCCAGGTCAGCATGAGCTGCAGTGAAACCCTACATCGAAAAAAAAAAGTTCAGAAGGCATCCAGGCCTCTTGGAGTTGTAGGAAAGACTTTCTGGAGTCTTCTCTGTCTATGAGCCATCTTTTCTCGGAGATCAAAGACATGGATGCTGGATCAGTATTAAGTAATACTGAAGCATGGAAACTAAAACAGAATGAATGAGTTTCTCTCTTTAGAGCTATGACCTTATCATTCCCTACTAAAATTAAAGGGTAGGAACCACACGTGACAAATTGTCACTTGGGCTCATCTTACCTTGAAGATCATCTGGGAAAGTTCTTTGTTGAAAGTTGTTCCTCCAGTACTGTTGCAGAGTGGAGACTTGCTCTCGATCCAGGCACTCGCTAACTGAGACCCCTTGCCTTTACAGGAAACCACTGACTTCTCCACCCTGAGTTTGCCATCGTCCTCTGCTGACAGACTTCTGTCACAGGCGTCTGACACTGGAAATTTGATGCTATTGACCCGAGTCAACTATGTCACACTGCATTCGCTTAGCACCAACCCTAAACCCATCTGGCAGGTGGAAATGCTGCTCCCTTGCTGTTTCCAAGAGTTTAAAGACATTATAAATGTCTTTTGGTCATTTGTAAAATTGGAAAGCCTAGAAATGTTCTTCTCTTGCTACAAAGTTGTCAATTGCACCAAGAAGGTGATAAAAAAAGAGACAGATGTGAATGGGGCACATTCACAGCACTGGTTTCATCTTCAGGTATCCCGCAGTTTTAGTTATGTTCCCTTTATAATAGCGGGCTGGGGAGATGGCTGAGGTTAAAATGTAAGGTGGGGGGCGATCTGTGATTAAAGGAACCCAAAGAGTACCTCTTCCCAGCTCAAGCCTGGTCCACAACAATATTTCTGCAACCTGATACTAATTTACATAAAAGAGAAATTCAGTGACAAGAGGCTCGCTCAAACTTCAGTGGTTCCTTGTCCTGGATCATCACCTGGTGGGTATAAGAACTCTCCTTCCAAGAAGCAAATCGTGTTTGTCCTCATTTGCATGGTGCACATTGCTTGCTGGGAAATTGCATGTGCTCACTCACTCTAACCGAAGAAGGACTGCTAAAATACCCGAAATATTTACTTATTTGAGCACTTAAATTTTTCTCGGTTTTAGGTTTAAAAGGCAGATTTTTTTTTTTTTTTAGTTCTGCAAGGCAGGGTCTAACTGATCCAGGCCGACCTGAAATTAAGTATGTAGTCTCAAGGTGGCCTTGAACTCCCGCTGATCCTCCTGCCTCTGTCTCCGGAATGCTGGGATTAAGGTGTGCGCCACCACGCCCGACCAGATGTCTTTCTAATTCTTTTCTGACTTTCTGTTTTAAAAATTGTCCTTTTGGCAGTGCCTGTCTTTGCTGTAAGAGGTATGTACCTTTTTTTAGCCAGTGTAAAGGAATTCTACACTCGCGCGCCACTCACCAGTTTTGCATTTGCAAGCATGTTCCTGTGCATCTTCCTTTGCTTCTGTATTGGGAAATTGAACTAGGCATTTATCCTTGGATTTTCCAGGGAAACAACCATTGAGCCATCTTCTCTCTCCCCTTCTCTTTTCAAAGAAACTTGTTAGCCAGGCGTACTCAACCTGTACTTAAGCCAATTACTAAGCCACTTTGTGCTTAAATGGTAGTAGCAAATATGCTTAAATTATATTCCTACAGCACAGGTCATAACTGGTGGCTCATGGGCTGGAATTGTTTACAGACATGTTAGATTTTGCCAATATAGTGATTTTAACTTGGGGCGTTTTTTTTTCAAGGTAGGGTCTCACTGTAGTCCAGGCTGACCTGGAATTCACTACATGGTCCCAGGTTGGTCTTGAGCCTCCTAAGTACTGGGATTAAAGGTATGTGCCACCACCACGTCTGGCAATTTTTAGTTTTTTGAGGTAGGGTCTGGAATTATGTAGTCTCAGGGTGGCCTCGAACTTTCTTTTTCTTTTCTTCTCTTTTCTTTTTTTCTTTTCTTTTGTGGTAGATTCACACTCTAACCCAGACTAACCTGGAATTCACTCTGTATTCTCAGGGTGGCCTTGAACTCACGGCAATCCTCTTACCTCTGCCTCCCGAATGCTGGGATTAAAGGCGTGTGCCACCAAACCCTGCTACCTCGAACGCTTTGCGATCCTCCTACATCTGCCTCCTGAGGGCTGGGATTAAAGGCATGCACTGCCATGCCCAGGCCTAGGTCGTTTTTTTTTTTTTGTTTGTTTTTTTTATTTTATTTTATTTTATTTTATTTTATTTTATTTTATTGGAGAGAGATAGAGAGGGAGAGGGAGGAGAGGGAGACAGAGAATGGGCGCGCCAAAAGTCTCTCAGCTTCTGTGAACAAAATCCAGATGTGCGCGCCCCCTTGTGGTCAAGTGCGGCATTGCGCCCTTGCGTCACTTTGGATCTGGCTAAAAGTGGGACCTGGAGATGGGAACCGCTGGAGATTGAAAACACTGTTCTTAGGCTTAGGAGGCAGGCGCCTTAACCCCTAAGCCATCTCTCCAGCCCAGAAATTCCTTTTGCCTTATAGGCCTTAGGTGCTAAAGAGTAGACAGAAGGAATCGAGAACCTCAGATTTGGAAAGTGGACCTTGAGGCATGGTGTCCCCACAAGGAGGCACTTGAGAACCTTCCTGAAAACACAGTGGATGCAGGTGTGGTGATGGACCACAAGGGCAAGGTATGGAAAAATCGCCAATATGCCATCTGTTCATTCAGTCACACTTGCAATCAGGAATGACAGCATGGTCAGTACACAACACCAGGACCCCTATTAACACAGTGAGAATTTGTGGTGGCTTGACATGATGCAGAAAAGACTTAAAACTCCAAATCTGATGTTGAAGAGAAAGAGCAAGCGCATAGTTACGCTTTACGCTTCTACAGAAAATATCATTTCAGACAGTGATTCCACTGTCTGGAAACACTTTAAATGGTTTCTCAGGAGAATTACACCTTTACTTGCCAGGACAGGATCTCATTAGCGTTGGGGACAAGTCTCTCGCAATCACACGTTCCTTTCCAGGGCGTCTCGCTTCAATTACAAGTACTGAAAACACTATGTGAGAAATTTGACCTATGATTGCAATCTCGAGATTTTTGTCTGTGATTTTCCACCATCAGGAGGCACGAGTCTACTAAATCCCTTGAGCTTGATGTGGCTCAATGCACCTTGATCCCCAGCACTGACAAGGCATATGTACATGGTTAGGTATGAGTTCAAAGCCAGCCTGAGATAACATCGTGTGTTCCACTTCAGCCTGGGCTAGAGAGAGACCCTACCATGAAAAACCAAAATATATCCAGTCGTGGTGGCGCACGTCTTGAATCCTGGACCTTGGCAGGCAGAGGTAGGAGAACGGCAGAGAGTTCGAGGCCACCCTGAGACGCCATGGTGAATTCCTGTTCAGGCTCAGATCGAGTGAGACCCTACATCGCAAAACCAAAATAACAAAAAGAAAAAGAAAGAAAGAAAGAAAGAAAGAAAGAAAAGAAAGAAAGGAAAGAAAGGAAGGAAGAAAGTCAGAAAGCAAAGACGCAAGCAAGCAAGCAAAAGAGAAAGAAAGCAAAACCCGATATTCTTTGAAAATTACAGAAAAACCCTATGTGCTCTATCTCTGCAGGAGACAAACAGATGGTTCTAGCCCAGGTTGAGCTGTAATTCACTCTGTCGTCTCAGGGTGGACTCGAACTCACAGCCAGGACCCTGCTCATTCTCTGCCTCCCTCCTAGTGCTGCAGGGATGAAAGGCTTGTGTGACACCATAGATCTATTATTATTATTATTGTTTCCTTTTATTACTTTTATTATTTAAAAAAATTTTTTTATTTTTTACTTTTAGAGAGAGACACAGAGACATAGACAGACAGAGAGGGAGAGGAAGACAGAAAGAGATGGCCTTGCGCCCTTGCCTCACTTTTCATCTGGCTAAAAGTGGGACCTTGAGGTGGGAACCGCTGGAGATTGGAACCCGTGCTCTTAGGCTTAGGAGGCAGGGGCCTTAACCGCTAAGCCATCTCTCCAGTCCATATTATTTTTATTATTTATAGGAGAGAGGGGAGGAGTCAGAGACAAAGAGAGAGAGAGAGAGAATGTGACTTCCAGGTCAGCCTGAGCTAGAGTGAGACCCTACCTCCAAAAACCAAAACATAAATAAATAAAATATGGAAAGGCTGGAGCGACAGCATAGTGGTTAAGGCATTTGCCAGCGAAGCCAAAAGAGCCAGGTTTGATTCCACACGTCCCACCTTAGCCAGGCTCAGAGAGATTCATGCAAGTGTGGGGTGAAAGATTGTGAGAGCCACGAGGTGGGACAGAGACATGGCCTCGCCCCGATAACTGACAGCTACACCAAATGCATGACCCACAATACCTATGGGGATGTCACTTGCATCCCCAGGAAGGAGGGTCCCTTGGGAGGAGGGTAGGGTACGAGGGTGAGCATGGAACCCACACGTGCTGTTTACACACTCACTGAGTGGGTCCATAACCAAAATGAAACACGCACCAGAAAAAATCAAACAGAGCCACCAATGCTCAGGAGATTGTGCAGAAGAGAGTGTGAAGAATACAGAGGGCATGGGGCAACATGGACAGGCACTGAATCCCACCACTGGTGGACTGCTGCTGCCAAAAGTTAGGAACCAGAGCAACATGGGGAATGCTCACCATCCCACAGCGACTCGTCCTCCATCGCCTGGCCGGGGTGAAGACAGGCATGATGGTACCAACGTATGGTGGGCACTTACAAGGGGTTCCTCTGAAATGAAAAGGGTAACAGAGTCATAAAAATAGGCAACTTAAGAAGCGAGAACGACAATGCGACTGGCCTTCAGCCTAGGAATCAGGTTCCTACTGGCCTGGGTGAGCGGGCAGTAAAAGAACGCTGCTCCTCGCACGTCACGGAGTTCTGCCTCTCCTTCCAGGGTCCTGCACCGACAACCGAGCGCACTTCAGAAAAGCTGAGTCCCTCTCCTCATCAACAACAATGACAGGCGAGTCAGTGGTCCAAGTAATTGGACTCAAAGCCCCGGGAATATTTTTAAATCTCTCTACCTTAGCATTTGAAGCAGGGCATCGCTCTCTAGCGGCCGGCTTCTAACTCCTCGAGGCCCTTGCCCAAGAGCCCTCTATGATCTCCTTAGTTACGCTGGGCTATTCCTAGGAAAACACACCCTCTGTGACCTGTTTGTTCATTTTTCACACATCCCCCTTCCGGTAGGCTTGTAACTACCAGTCACGGCATGAAATCTAAGATATCGCTCCGTTTCCAAAAAGACCCTTCCGCGCACCACCTGTCCCCTGGCTCAGCAGTCCAAACTCAAGTGGCCATTTTGAGCATTTTTTTGGAACGAGCAGATTCTCTAACCTCGGGTGACCGCGACACGTTCACCCGAGGTTAGAGAATCTGGAGCCAGACGGGCCAGAAGAAGGCCTGGTTGTTCCAGGGACTCTCTGTGTGGGAGAAAAACGGGGCTCCTGACAAGCACCTGAGTCATCTGCTCACATCTGTCTGGGACCTCCAGAACTGACAGAGGATTTGAGATATTCAGTAGGAGTTTTGAGCACCCTTTCTGCCTGAGGCTCACACTTCTGGTAACCCAGCAGACATGGTGGAGTGTCCCAAGTCCCCAAAGGAAAGTAAAAACGGGGACATCTTAAACCCATATGCATCGACAGAAAATCCTTTTTTAAAACCTTTTTATTTTATCTTATTTTTTGGAGAGAGACACAGAGAAAGAGAGAGAGAGAGAGACAGAGAGAGAGAGAGGTTGGGAGGAAGACAGAGATGGGCGCGCGAGCAGTGTCTCAGCTGCTGCTGAGAACGAAATCCAGATGTGCGCGCCCCCTTGTGGCCGAGTGCGGCATTGCGCCCTTGCGTCACTTTGCATCTGGCTAAACGTGGGACCTGGAGATTGGAACCGCTGGAGATTGCAACCAGTGTTTGTAGGGTAGGAGGCAGGCGCCTTAACCCGTAAGCCATCTCTCCAGCCCAGAAATTCCTTTTGCCTTATAAGCCTTATGAGCTGAAGAGTGGGCAGAAGGAATCGAGAACCTCAGACTTGGAAAGTGGACCGTGAGGCACGGAGTCCCCACAAGGAGGCGCTTGAGAACCTTCCTGACAACACAGTGGATGCAGGTGTGGTGATGGACCACAACAAGGGCAAGGTATGCAAAAATGGAATATGCCATTTCTTCATTCAGTCACACTTGCAAAACATTGCAAAGCCTAAATAACAAAAAGAAAAAAGAAAGGAAGTAAGTAAGGAAGGAAGAAATGAAGGAAGGAAGAAAAGAGAGGAAGGAAGAAAGACAAAAAGCAAAGACTCAAACAAGCAAGCAACAGAGAAAGAAAGAAAAACTAAAATATACAATAAATCAAATAAATTATGATCGAAACAGACTGAAGCTTTGACTTTACATAGCCTAAATGCCGGGAATAGTTGTAAGCTGAGCGATTACATACAACACGTTTGGCAAACGTCTGTTAGGTCCTGCTAAGGAAAGGACTCGATAATCTTTGAAAATGACAGAAAAACCCTATGTGCTCTATCTCTGCAGGAGACACACAGATGGCTATGCAGGCCATTGTCATGACAGAGAAAATTCAGCGTTGGTTTCAGAAACTTTCCAGAAGATCTCCTGGGAAAGAAAATTCCACAGACACAAGGCCAGTGTCACCTGGTGTCATCACCTGAAAAGTCGACATCATAGAAGCCTCCCTTCAACTGAGATCCAGAGAATGCTCGCTGGCACTTACTCTGTATGTTAGGACATTAGAAGGATTTAATTCTGAGATTGATACTTCTTGGAAGTTATTCTCACTTTTCCTGGAAACCAATGGTGAATAAGTACATGTTAGAAGGGTCTTGGCTGTGAGTTCAAGGCCAGCCTGAGACGCCACAGTGAATTCTGTGTCAGCCGGGGGTACAGCCAGTCCCTACCTGGCACCGCCCCTACCCCAAAAATATATATGTGTGTGTATGTATGTATTTATGGATATAAATTTACATATGGCCTTAAACCCATTCCTATTATGATATATATAAATTTATATGTTTACATATAATTATATATAGTTGTACATGTATATATTATGTAGTATAAATAACATATAATGATCTATAATACATGTAATTATATTTTATACATGTGATATATGTATAAATTTTCATGTATATTCGTATAAGAACTCACATATTCACATATACGTTTATATATAAGTTTAAATATATATTCATATATATTCTGAAAAATGTATAATACATAAAATAAATACATAGCATACAGTATTTATATATATATGTGTGTGTGTGTATGTCTGTGTGTCTTTATTGTGTGTGTGTATATATATATATGTATATATAATGCTCTAAACACCTCCTCCTGCTTTTGGCTGCATGAAACTTACTTAGGGTAGATGTTACATTTCTTTCTTTGGTTTTTGGGGTTGTCTTGGTTTTCCAGGTAGGACTGGCTCTAGCCCAGGCTGAGCTGGAATTCACTCTGTCGTCTCAGGGTGGCCTCGAACTCACAGCCACTACCCTCCTCACTCTCTGCCTCCCTCCTAGTGCTGCTGGGATGAAAGGCGTGAGCGCCACCGTAGATATATTTTATTACTTTTTTCTTATTATCATTACTTCATTTTATTATTTTTATTATTTATAGGAGAGATAGAAGGTGTTAGACAAAGACAGAAAGAGAGAGAGAGAGAGAGAATGTGACCTCCATGTCAGCCTGAGCTACAGTGAGACCCTACCTCTCAAAACCAAAATATAAATAAAGAAAATATAGAAGGGCTTGAGCGAAGGCTTAGTGGTTAAGGCATTTGCTTGCGAAGCCAAAAGAACCAGGTTCAATTCCACACGTCCCACCTTAGCCAGATGCACATTGTGGAGCATGCATCTGGAGTTCATTTGTATTGCCTGAGGGCCCTGGCGCGTCCATTCTCTCTCCCTCTCCATCTTCTTCTGTCTCTGAGAAATCAATCAATCAATCACGCAAGCAATCAATCATTCAATAGAATCAACAAGTGATTCAGAAACACATTTGGCCAAGGTCTATTAGGTCCCGCTAAGCAATGGACTCGATATTCTTTGAAAATTAGAGAAAAACTCTATGAGCTCTATCTCTGCAGGAGAGAGCCAGAATGTTATGCAGGCCTTTGTCATGATCAAGAAAACTCAGAGTTGGTTTCAGAAGCTTTCCAGGTGAGAGAAAAGGGGGCCAGATGGTAGAGCAATCACAACAGTGGCTCTCCTATAAAAATCCCACTGCCTTCTGTGGCATAGAAACCGATTTGCCAATGCAGACTGCGGCTGACTGCGTGTTTTGTGTTTCTCTGTTTTTTTTTTCCTTGCACAGAGGAAACGAGATCCGAAGACAAATTGGACAAAACTCATGAAAAGATACCTGAACCCCTATAAAAAGAGAGGAAGAGCTTGCCAGCTGAAACAGCACCCCAGACACTGCACAGACATCTTGAGGAGAAGAGCCACACGGCTGGTTGAAGGCAGACTTTGGAAACCTACACTGGTGAGATGGGGAGAAAAACAAAATGTACGAGGGAGCAGAGTTCTAGAGGCTGCTAACCTCTGAGTATTAGAATAGACTCCAATCAGCACAAAGGTGAAGGAGATAGGCACAGAGAACACTCGACTCCCGCGGAGTCCAGAGTCACAGAGATCCAGAGACACAGCGGCTCCCAGACCTCATCATCGAAGTAGCCATAACACTCAACCGGGCCGGCTCATAGAGATTCATGCAAGTGTGGCTGAAAGACTGTGAGAGCCACAAGGCGGAACAGAGACATGGCCTCGCCCCATAATTGACAGCTGCCCCAAATGCCCGACCCACAATAGGCATGGAGATGTAACTGGCATCCTCGAAAAACAAAACAAAATGAAACATATACATATAAATAAATATATCTGTAGTCCGAGGGTGGCTTTGAGCTCCTGATGATCCTCCTGCCTCCGCCTCCTGAGTGCTGGCATTAAGGCCGCATGCCACCACGCCACCCTAAAAAATATATTTTTTTAATTGATTTGCATGCAAAGAGATAAAAATACAGAGAAGGAGAGAGAGAGACTCAATGGGAGCACCAGGGCCTTCAGTCACTGCAAAGGAACTCCAAATGCCTTTGCCACTCTGTGCATCTGGCTTACATGGGTACTGGGGAATCGATCCTAGGTTGTTAGGCTTTGCAGCAAGCACATGAACCGCTGAGCCATTTCTTCAGCCCTATATTCATTCTTTTTTGCATTACCATGGAGTCCAGGGGGTTCCTTTCGTGAGGCAAGTCCATTCCACTGAACTATGCCCCCCCAGTTCCCAGTGACAAAATAATTGCTATAGAAAGTTCTAGATCCAAATATGATTGATACATCATCGTTAACAATTCCTTACTACCTGGAAATCATTCACTGTAATGCTTAAAGTACCAAGACCCGGTGATGTTGGGGAGGTCAAAGGCTGTGTGTATAAGGATAGTAAAAAGTTACTACATGGGGTTGTGTGTGCTTTTGTTGTTGTTCTTTTTAAATTTTATTTTCCAAGTAGGGTTCCACTGTAGCCCAGATTGTCCTGGAACATACTATGTAGCCCCACAGTGGACTTGAACTCACAGTGATCCTCCCACTTCAAACTCCCGAGTGCTGGCATTACAGGTGTGTAACACCACATCCGACTGCCATACACTGTTTTTTTTTTAAATATGGAACTCTCTTTGTCTCTGATAGATAAACTTTTTTGTTTTTTTATGGTTTTTTGAGGTAGGGTCTCACGGTAGCCCAGGCTGATCTGGAATTCACTAGGAAAAAAGATGGAAATGCTTATTTCCCGGATTTGACCATTACACATTGTACACTCACTGAATTATGACACTATATCCCATAATTTTTTACAATTAAGTTAATTTGAAAATTTGAAGATAAGTAGAGACAACTGTGCTAATTGAACAGATGAGCAACAAATCCCTACAAGCACTTCTAGTACTGGTCTTTGTGTCTTAGAGCTGATTTGAGAGAGACAGAGATCTCATTAGTTCTTTTAGGGACAAAGGTGGAAAATATTTGCTTATATAGTCAAGCAATAGTTTTGTTTCCTACAACCACAAAGCCAGAGACCATTTTATGATATGTATAATCCAATGGCACTGTAGGAAGACTTTCCAGTGAAGTTTTGATTTTATATTAGACATGTTAACTTCAAATGATCCATTAGTTAAGATAAAATTTTCAAAGGACTTGCCTTTCCAAACCAACCTATTTCCATGCAAACCAATATTTATCTCCTCACCGAAATCTGAACTTCAGGCTTCAGGCCTCCCCAACAGGCATGTTCCACTGCACCATGGGGCTTTATTTACAAATCAGAAATTCAGAGATCAAATTATTCGGGAAAGGACGGTGGCTCAGTTGGCACAGTGTTTGCAGCACAAGCATGTCGACCTAAGTTCAGCTCCCCAGCACCCACGTAAATGCCAGGCACAGGGGCACATGTCAGCCATCTTGGCACCAAGGAGATAGTGGGAGGGCGACTCCTGAGATTCTCTGGCTAGCTAGTCTAGCTGAACTGGGCAAGGTCCTGTCTCAATTAGAGTCCCTGTCTCACAAAATGAGGTAGAGGACTGGAGAGATGGCTTTACTATTAAGGGACTTGCCTGCAAAGCCAAAGGACCCAGGTTCGATCCCCCAGGACCCAGGTAAGCCAGATTCACAAGGTGGCGCATGCGCCTGGAGTTCGTTTGCAGCAGCTGGAAGGCTTGACATACCTGACTGAGCCAAACTGCAACCATTTGGAGGAAGAAGCCTCCACTCTTTGTGTTAAGATTTCAGCTTCCTGAGTTCCTGTGAAATTTACCAAGCCTTCCCAAAAAGCCTGCTTTGATAAGAACAAGAATGTAACCTAAAGATGTGTATCTTAAACAAACAGGACTGATGTAAATCCGCCCTGCCTGTAATCTCAACAGACATTCTTGAGGCCTATCACTCAAGAGACCCCCCCCCTCTGGTAACCATAAAATCCATTAGGCAGCCATAAATCCCATTTGCCTTCTTCCTGCCTCCCCCCTATAGCCATAAAATCCCATACCTTCATTTCTGTCTCCCCTTTATATACCTCTGTATGAATAATAATAAAAAGCCTTGACTGGCGTGGAAGCAAGGCTTTCTTCTTTGTGTCTGCTTGTCCCTCATCCAGGTTAACAGCCTCCCCTCGAGCCTATGTTGAACCCCGCCGGCCGGGGCAAGTGGCGGCCGGGGCAAGTGGCGCCCAAACGTGGGGCTTGAGGTACGAGGACTGACTTGGACGTCGCAAGGAAGGACGGCCGTCTCTTCAGCATTGGATCGCCACCTCGTTGGTGAGTGAAGATCCACAGTGGGTCACTGCAGGAAAGCCCGCCTGTAATACAGACCTGGGTAAGGTAAGAATAGCGACGAATGTCTCGGGACAAGCCATATATGTTCATAGTTTATGAACCTCAAGGCACAAAGAAAATCGGGTGATCCTTTGGGGACATCCTCCCCTTGGGATTTACAGGCCCAGGGTGGGCTGCCTCCCCAATGAAGAAATTGTCTCTTTATTGACGGACTTAGGTGAAGTTTCATATGGTTGTCTCGCCATTAAAAAACTAGGCAGAGTTTGTTTCCCCAGTTAGGGAAAAAGCAAACTTTCCCTTTCTCCATCAGAGAAAGGCTAAAAACTACAAGCTCAGGAGTGGCTGCCCCCCCAGTGAGAAGGTAATTTCCCCACTGATGTCGGGCGAGAGATAATGTAAAGAAAAAACAAACTGTCCCTTTCTCCATCAGAGAAAGGTAAATTAACAAGCTAGCCTCCCCACTGAGGAATTAGGAGAGGTGTAATGTAAAGAAAAACAGACTTTTTCCATCTCAAAGAAAAAGACAGATCTCCCTCTCAGACACTGTTTTCTTATTTCATTCTTTGTTTTCGGTTTAAGCCGTGGATTTGAATCAAGGCGACAGGGCAACTGAAGTCTCTCGGCCAGGGCTACTCTCTGGCATTGACTGAAGGCCCCGAGCTCATTGTTCAAATCCTGACAGCACAACCGGGTGCTGGCAATAACCTTCTATCTATTCCTCTTTACAATTTACAAACCGGTCACGCATCGGCCAGTAAAAGCCTTTAGGGCGACTGCTGGATTCTTAAACTTGTGGTCAGGCTTGCGTTTGGGACCACCGGGAAATCCCCCGGGCTATTTATGGCCCAGGAATATTGCCCTTTGGTCTTAACGTTTCTAAACTTTCTCTATCGTGAAAAACACTAGCTCTCCCCAAGGGAAAAAAAAAAAAAAAAAAAAAACTGTGACAGAAAAAAAGCTATTCAAAAGCCACAGGCAACAACAAAGACGAAAGCTCACACCTGGGGGCAAGGCTTAGGCTCCTGCAGGCTTTTCTTTTTAGCAAACGTTAAACAAACCGGCATTGTTTATTCTAGGGCTTAAGGTGCTTAAGATGCAGGGAACCCAAGTTAAATTTCTTGTTCTCTTAAAAAATGTCCATGGTTCCCCCAAAAAAGACACTATCAATGAGTAACGATGGAGTCACATGGGTGATTGTTTAAAAGATTTTTATCGCCTTCTCTTATTGAAACCTGATTAATAACATCCTTCAGTCTCACTATCAGATAAGCCCCTTCCCCTTTCTCCATTCACAGCTGAATGCAAAGCCCAGACTCAGGGGCGTGTGCCTACCCCACCTGGGCTCAGGCGGCCTCCAGCAAGGTAAACAAGGAGATAATAGGCTTTATTTAAAAAAAAAAAAAAAAAAAAAAAATCTTAGCTTCACTGGCTTGCAAAGTTTAGGAACTTCTAACAACAACAACAACAAAAAAAAAAAAACAGTCTCAAATAGATATGGACTTCTTTACAACTGTTTTAAGCTTATTTTGTCTGTCTATGCTTTTCTGGGACTACTAACAAAATTTCAAAATATGGATAAATGCCAAATTATTATAAGTAGATATAGACTTCTTATAAGTATTACAACTGTTTTAAGCTCACTTTTGCCTCTCTATGCTTTTCTGGTACTACTAACAAAATTTCAAAATATGGATAAATGCCAAATTATTATAAGTAGATATAGACTTCTTATAAGTATTACAACTGTTTTAAGCTCACTTTTGCCTCTATGCTTTTCTGGGACTACTAACAAAATTTCAAAATATGGATAAATGCCAAATTATTATAAATAGATATAGACTTCTTATAAGTATTTACAACTGTTTTAAGTTCACTTTGTCTCTCTATACTTTTCTGGGACTACTAACAAAATTTCAAAATATGGATAAATGCCAAATTATTATAAGTAGATATAGACTTCTTATAAGTATTACAACTGTTTTAAGCTCACTTTTGCCTCTCTATGCTTTTCTGGTACTACTAACAAAATTTCAAAATATGGGTAAATGCCAAATTATTATAAATAGATATAGACTTCTTATAAGTATTTACAACTGTTTTAAGTTCACTTTGTCTCTCTATACTTTTCTGGGACTACTAACAAAATTTCAAAATATGGATAAATGCCAAATTATTATAAATAGATATGGACTTCTTATAAGTATTTACAACTGTTTTAAGCTTATTTTGTCTCTCTATGCTTTTTCTGGGACTACTAACAAAAAAAAAAAAAAACAGTTTCAAAAATTATATTTAAATTTAAATATGTGCTTAATACTAAATTTGTCAAAAAAAATTTTTTTATAATGTTCAAATCTACTTTCATAATTTAAATGTGTGTCAAAAGTCAAGTCTGATCTACTCTTTAAAGATATTTCATAAGGCCTTTTTTTTATATAGCCTAATTGTAAAAACAATAAAAGTTTTCATTGGTAATAATAAAATAAACTGATTAAAAATAAACTGAAAAAAAACTTTAAATGTTGGTAACTAATTAATGAAAAAGATTATTACAAAATGGTTACATAATTTGTAAAAAATAAAAATATGTAACTGTAGATATTAAGTAAACTTAAACAAAAAGTTAAAGACAAAACACTTAACTAGATTACAGATCTTTTTAGATACAATAAAGTGATTATTAACCTAGGGCTTACATCAAACTAATAAAAACATGGCTCTAACTGATAGCAAGTTACTATGGTATTCAATCTGTAAACTTAAAACTTTAGCTTGTTGATATTAATCTGGTCATGATGATGGCTTAAAAAGACTAAATTTAGAGTACCCAATAAAGTTAATTAAGTTCCTATTTGTCAACATTTTAACTATATCTTAAGGTTAAAATTGGTTCATTAATATTTCTCTCACATAGTTAATATAGCTAATATACAAAAATTCCTAACATCTCCCTCCATTGGCACACCAGTAACTACCCAAGATCTTTAATGTAACCTGTGATAATTGTTTCCTATCCAACTGTGTTTTCAAAACATCCAACCCTGGGGTCCTCAGCACTCAGACCGGTCTGGTAAGTATCTGAGCTCTCTCTCTCTCTCTTTCTCCTTTTTTTTAAAGCTTTTCTTGGGCCCTCTGTTTCTGTCATATTCGTGTGTCTATGTTATTGGGCCCCTCTATGTTTCTGTCATA
Source organism: Orientallactaga sibirica (assembly GCA_036365145.1). Lineage (NCBI taxonomy): Eukaryota > Metazoa > Chordata > Mammalia > Rodentia > Dipodidae > Orientallactaga > Orientallactaga sibirica. The sequence continues at coordinate 39,123 of JAEOAD010002815.1, read as the reverse complement.
TTCGTGTGTCTGTGTTATTGGGCCCTATATGTTTCTGTCATATTTGTGTGTCTGTATGTTGTTTCCCTATGGACAGACGCTTCTCCCTTGACTTAATAACATGGGACAGTTCCCTTCCCCCTCTTTAGGACAAAAATCAAGGACATCGCTCAGAAAAATGGAGTATCTATTTCTGTTCCTCAATGGCTATCAGAGGACACCCTTTCATTCAAATATTAAAAAAAAAAAAAAAAATTTTTCTGTCCTAGGAACAGACATCCAGACCAGATCCCATACATCGTGACCTGAAAAATTTAATTAACCCCCACCCTTTTTTCACACTCCTTTCTTCACAGGTGTTGGCAGCCACAGCTAAAAGAGACATTAAGCCCACCGCTGAAGCCTCGGTCCCAATTCTTGTGTGGGGGAGGGAATGGGAACTGGGAATTACATCTCAGGTCAATAAATAAGTTACATCTCAGGTCAATTAATGAGTTACATCTCAGGTCAATAAATGGTTTACAAAATTTGTCTGTTATAAAAACCAGAGGCCCCCATGGCTGAGTATCTCTAAAAGGTCCTACAGGTATAAAACTCCCCAAAAGCTATGTTATTGGACTGATTAAAATTTTTCTCAAACTTTTTCTTCACAGATAGATATTGATTAAAAGCTGTCAGTCAGGATAGATGCTCTAAAAAATGCTGTTATGTATTAAAAAGGCAGGTTGTCAATCTGGTGGTTCAAAAGCAATTGTTCTGTCATGAGCATTACTCCTTTATCCTACAATGGGACTGCTACTATATGGTAAAAGGTTAAAAATCATATTTGGGGTATTTAAAATCTTAATAATCTTAACATAAATTTACAAGGTTTACAAAAGAAAATATCTGTTATTTCATATAGTCATTCATTTGTCTTTTGGTGATCCTGCTAAGGCTACAAAAGGATTTTTTTGATGCCTTAAGTATCTCCCAAGCAGTTTCTTTCTCAGATTCTCATTCAGCTTAAGCAGGGCGAAATTTACTGCTGGGCAAACATAGATTACAGAGTTAGAGGTCAACACATTCCTTAGCTAGTTAGGCCTGGGTTTAATAAATGTCTGATTCTATAATGACAGTACTGTCATCTGGCTATTAAATGATGTCTTCTAAGTAAAAAAAAAAAAAAAAAAACTTAACTTGGTTTACAACAGTAATTAAGAGAAATAATAAACTCAAAAATTTCCAGGAGGCTTATTTCAGCAATGCAATTGCAACTTGTTTCAACATACAGAGGTGGCTGTGCCTGAGTCAGGCAAGCAAACAGTGTTACAGAGACTGAATGTAACAGGTTAATTGATTTCTTTTTTTGGTTCTTCAGTATATACCAAAATAAATATAATTTATGATTACAGTTGGAAATAAATAATCAGAGATACAGCCCATCTTGGGTCCCAAAGGTGGCCTCAAACAAAATTATGAAAAGTACTCTAAAAGAAAATTATTTTAAGTTTTGTACGTGTCTGCCCCTCCCTTATCCTTTTGTACTTGGGCCCAGGTGGGTCAATCACCTAATGAAATTTACTCTTAGTTGTACCTGGTATATTATCACCAATTGTATTAATTCTAAAAAGGACACAGCTACAGATTACTCCTCCAATGTAGTCTTTATTGTCATGTGTTCTCCTGACTTAATTATGCCAATCAGAAGGACTGAGTCCTGGTACTCCAGCTTCCAGAGCTCAAGTGTTCCAGCAGCTCAACAGGTCCACTATCACAGACTGGAGCTGGCAAGCTGAGGAATCGCGACTGAGGACCTGCCTCCCGCTGAGACCTTCCCCTAACAATGAATGTAAACCCTATAGCCACTGTAAGCCCTGTAAATTTGTTTACCTAATGTCTGTAAAACATATAGTCTCTGTACACCCTATAGCCACTGTAAACCCTGTAAATTTGTTTTCTTTTTAAAACTTATAGTCTCTGTAAAACCTAATGTCTGTAAAACATATATTCTCTGTAAACCCTATAGCCACTGTAAGCCCTGTAAATTTGTTTACCTTTTAAAACCTATAGTTTCTGTAAAACTTAATGTCTGTAAAACTTATAATTTCTGTAAAACCTAATGTCTGTAAAACTTATAGTTTCTGTAAACCCTATAGCCACTGTAAACCCTGTAGATTTGTTTACCTTTTATAATCATTCTAGGCATGTTGGCCAAGGTTTAATACTCCAAGCCTCTGGGAACCGCATAAGCATTCAGACTTATGCACCCCTAGGGGATGGGTACCAATGTGGGTGTGGAAAAACACAAGGGAAGGTCTTACTGACCACATCTGAATTCCCTGAGAGAAAACCTGACTTGCATGGAGGTTGGTACCATACATAATAATTATATAGGCCCTGCCTCCCCTCCCCAAAAGGTACCAAGGGCCAAATCTGTGGGCGATAAAAATGACCCACGGAGGAGCCAGGTCACTTCTCCCCACTTGGTTAAAGCCCACCGCTTGACTGGGGCCTCCCCTGTCTTGTATAAAAGAAGGGAGGAGATGTTGGAGACCACTGAGCCAAACTGCAACCATTTGGAGGAAGAAGCCTCCACTCTTTGTGTTAAGATTTCAGCTTCCTGAGTTCCTGTGAAATTTACCAAGCCTTCCCAAAAAGCCTGCTTTGATAAGAACAAGAATGTAACCTAAAGATGTGTATCTTAAACAAACAGGACTGATGTAAATCCGCCCTGCCTGTAATCTCAACAGACATTCTTGAGGCCTATCACTCAAGAGACCCCCCCACCCTCTGGTAACCATAAAATCCATTAGGCAGCCATAAATCCCATTTGCCTTCTTCCTGCCTCCCCTATAGCCATAAAATCCTGCATACCTTCATTTCTGTCTCCCCTTTATATACCTCTGTATGAATAATAATAAAAAGCCTTGACTGGCATGGAAGCAAGGCTTTCTTCTTTGTGTCTGCTTGTCCCTCATCCAGGTTAACAGCCTCCCCTCGAGCCTATGTTGAACCCCGCCAGCCGGGGCAAGTGGCGGCCGGGGCAAAGAAGACAAACCCTAACCACCTGACACAGAAATGTAATTCGTGTTTGTGGCACAGATGCCCACTCCTGTGAGGCCAGCCCAGTGCAGTCTCTGGGTCTTGCATATGTGAACAGTGTTTCAGATTGAAATAGTAAATCCTTCAAAATGTTTTATTTATTTATTTATTTTGAGACAGAGAGAGAGAGAAATAGGCAGGGAGAGAGAGAGAAAGAGCGAAAGAGAGCACCTTAACCACTAAGCCATACCTCCAGCACAATCCTTTAAAATAAACCAGTTGTGGTGGCTCATGCACATAATTCTACCATACAGTAAGTTTTGGCAGAAGTGTTTCCAGTTCAAGGAAAGCTTGAGATACACAGTGAGCTCCAGGCTAACCTCACTTCAAAGTGAGATCCATGTATCAAAAAAAAAAAAAAAAAAAAAAAAAAACAGCCGGGCATGGTGATGCATGCCTTTAATCCCAGCACTTGGGAGGCAGAGGTAGGAGGATTGCCATGAGTTAATTCCAGGAGTTAATAGTTAATTCCAGGTCAGCATGGACCAGACTGAAACCCTACCTCAGGAAAAAAAAAAAAAAAAAAAAAAAAAAAGAAAAAAGAAAAGAAAGAAAAAAAGAAAACTGTTAGTTCAAAAACCACCCATGAGACTAGGCATTCAGGATGCAAAGATTCCAGGTCATCCTGAGTTCAAGGCCACCCTGAAACTACATAGTGAAAACCAAAGAGCCTGAAAGAAGTGAGAAAGAAAGAAAGAAAACCAAAGAAAGAAAGAAAGAAAGAAATGACATGAATGAAATGGTGTTGACAAGAATGCTGGCAGTGAACAGGGTTTGAGATAGGGTGATGAATGGCCCTTTGTGGTAGTGACTGTCTATCATTTCTCCTTCCCATCGTGGCCCTGAAAAGCAAAGATACTGCACACTTTCCACCATGTGTGCAAAAACTCTTTCTGGGTATCTGGTTTGGAGTGAATTTAGGGAATAAGAGAGAGAAAAAGAGAGAGAAACTTTTATTGGCAGCTTGAGGAATTCATTTCTATGCTCTCTCTCTCTCTTTCTATATATAGTGTTAGATACTTTGCATGGTTGTATAATGTGTTTGTACCGTGATTTCCTTCCCTCCCTGCCCCCTGAGGCCTTCCACTGAGGCCTTCCTCAGTGGTATTGCTGGTATTCACCATGGGGTTGTGTGTTTTATGAGTTGTGAGGACAGTAGTCATTCATTGTGTGTGGTGGGAACAATGCCTCTGGATATTACCTCCCACAAAGTGGCTCTTACAATCCTTCCACCCTCACTCTTCTGCAAAATTTCTTAGCTGCTGAGAGCTAAACACTAAAGTAGACTTAATATACACCAACCAAGGCTCAGGGAATAACCCCTTTAAGGCTACTTCCTAGGCAGTGTGCAAAGCAATTTTCTATATATTTTTATATATTTCATAGTCGTTTGTAAAATCACACTATATCTACTTATAAAAACAACATCTTGAACTGGGCATGGTGACACACGTTTAATCCCTGCACTCTACAGGCAGAGGTATGAAGACTGCAGCAAGTTTGAGACCACCCTGAGAATACATAGTGAATTCCAGGTCAGGCTGGGCTACAGGGAGACCGTACCTTGAAAAACAAAACAAACAAACAAACAAAAAATCCCTGGGAACTGTAAATACAGAATATCACCATGATTGTGGAAAGCTCTATTGAGCAGTGCTATCTAGACAGCCAGGGCTTACAATGTTATACATTTGCAATTAATCAGTCAACGTTAAAAAAATAAAATAAAATCATTGAACATGGTGGTGTACACCTTTACTCACAAAGAGGTAGGAGGATTGCTGTGAGTTTGAGGCCAGTTTGAGACTAAATAGTGAATTGCAAGTCAGACTGGGCTATAGCAAGACCCTACCTCAAAAAATAAAATAAAATAAAACCTTAACTTTACCACTGTGCTTATAATTAAATGTCAATATACTTAAAAACGATTAATTTGGCCCCATGTTATTTACTCAATTGTGGCCTATATTGTTAATAAATCCACCTGATGAAACGTTCCTGGGAGTTTTATGAAGAAATAGGTTAACTTGTTCTTGAAAAAAAGGTAGTGTGGATATATCATGAATCAATAGGAGCTTGAAAAGTCCAGAAAATGGTGTTAAAGACAAGAAATATTAAATATCCTGATACAATTAGAGAAGATTGTATAAATGTACTGAAATAGCACGAAGTACACGAGAAATGGTTATATTAATCAAAATTATGTACAAAGTCTTTAAAAAGATGGAAATGCGTTGAAAAGATGGAAATGAAAACTTTTCAGTGATTTTTTGATTTTATATTAGCCATGTTAACTTCAAATGATTAATTAGTTAATCTTGATTTTCCAAACCAATCAATTTCCATACAAACCAAGATTCATCGCCTCACCAAAATCTGACCGGCAAACACAGACAGCACATTTTATTTCATAGCAGATGAAAAACCGCATAGTAAAAGCATGCACACAAAGACTTACCGAGGTGAACAAGTGTCCCTCACTGTTCACTGCCAAATACAGCTTGGTTTGATCTCCTTCAATAGCCACCACTCGAAGACCCACAGGGATGCGTTAAACAGAGCTGAAAATTCATAGAAAGTGAAAAGGTTACATTTCTTGATTTCATAGTTTTCCAATGTGTTCCACAGGAGAATCTGGCTCCCTAAAGGTAGTATGGACTGGACAAGTATATACATAGACATGTAGGCACATAAAAACTAAAGCCTCATTCTACCTTCTAGTGTACTTGACTCATGGTTTCCATTACAGTCATTTAACTGGGGCTATAAGTACATATTCTCAAACACTCCAGGTAGAATGGAAGATTCTAGACTCAGTATCCTAGTTTATAGAATCAGAAGTGAGGAATATTGATGCTTCTTCGGTGATCTACAATCAGGAATAGTTTTGCACATTAAATAGCATCAAACTTTATAAAACTAAGCTATTTTATTTTTTTAATTTTTAAATTATTTTTTATTTATTTTTGGAGACAGAGACAGAGAGAGATAGACAGAGAGGGAGAGGGAGACAGAAATGGGCGCGCCAGCAGTCTCTCAGCTGCTGTGAACGAAATCCAGATGTGTGCGCCCCCTTGTGGGCAAGTGCGGCATTGCGCCCTTGCCTCACTTTGCATCTGGCTAAACGTGGGACCTGGAGATTGGAACCGCTGGAGATTGGAACCAGCGTTCTTAGGCTTAGGAGGCAGGCACCTTAGCCGCTAAGCCATCTCTCCAGCCCAAAACTAAGCTATTTTAAATAATTTTTTCTTAAATTTATTCATTTGAGAGAGAGAGAGAGAGAGAATGGGCATGCCAGGGTCTTCATCTGCAGCAATGAACTTCAGATGCATGTGGCACCTCGTGCATCTGGCTTCCATGGGTACTGGGGAATACATCATCAGACCTTTGGCTTTGTAGGCAAGTACCTTAACCACTAAGCCATCTCTCGAGTCAAAAACTAAGCTTTTAAACAGCTTCCCTAGCTAGTTGACCACATTTACACAGCCAAGGTCAGAGATATCAGTCAGATGGGAAGTGATTCCTATACTCATAGAAGAGACATTATTGGTCCAATATCTTCATTTAAATAATCTATATAATTTCCAATCAAATCGCCTCCATACATATCTAGACCTTGCAATAATAAGTCGTATTCCCCCAGAGAAGATTTTATTAAAGAACAGAAAATTTCCAAGTCAGACTTGAGAGGGGTCCTAGCTTTTAGTCTTGAAGAACAAAGATTAAATCAATAAAAACAAGGAGGCAGGTTTTGTCGTGCCTTTAATCCCAGCACTTGAAACACTGAGGCAGGAGGATCATAATGAGTTTGAGGTCAGCTTGGGGCTACAATGTGAGTTCCAGGACCCCCCACACTAGGGTAAGACACTGATTCAAAAAGAAGGTGTATTTTGTGAATTTTTTTCCTGCAAAATAGTTACAAGTGGGAATCCAAATGGTGCCAATGAGGCCTTCATCTCTTCATTGGAAGGTCTGACTGAATGAAACTTACACCCAAGCTCTCCTCACAACCACACACCACTCACTGGAGACAACCAGTGGGTGTCCTCCCACTACTAGCTGTCTACTCCCTGCCACGCCATGAACAAAAAGAAGACAGTACATTTTTAAAGCATAGTGCTTATCACACACATCTTCTGAAAATAGCCTGTGCACCTTTCTCTCAGGAGTCAGGGACCTAGGCTGATAATTTTTGTCTTGCTTTGTAAGTTTACTGAGGATGATACATTGGTCCGTTATTTCCATGAACAAAATATAGAGATGTGAGTGCATGCTGAAGAAGAGTGTTCTCAGGGTCACACGTTTCTGTGCATATATATTCTCTGCAGTAGATAGGATAATAGGGCTGAAAAATATTAATGAGGAAGGAAGTACTCCTTGCTGAGCCTACAGTGTGTCTTTCCCTTAAAATCAGGGCACTTACCAAAGAGGAGCTTGGACATACTATACAGTTCGAAGTACAAGTGTTCCCACCACAAGCCACTGGTGGCGCTTTATTCAATACTTGTCATATTAAAACCTGTGCCCTTTTGTTACGTGAGATAAAGGAAACTAATCACACAGATTTCAAGCCAGGACTCTGTGCTATATCTGACAATGCAATGTACAGGAAATAAGTGTAGTATCTTGAGTTTGTCGTTTATATGTCATATCTTTTGAAGATGCCTTGCTCACAGCAGGTGCCCAAAACATTGGTAGATTGATAGAAAAGTGTACAATGAAACATGATAATTATTTTTGAGAAGTAATAAATCACAATCCCATTATATGAGCCCATCATTTAAAAAATCTGAAAGCTGGGGCTGGAGAGATGGCTAAGTGGTTAAGGCACTTGCCTGCAAAGCCAAAGGACTCAGGTTTGATTCTCCAGGACTCACGTAAGCCAGATCCACATGCATCTGGAGTTCATTTGTGCACCTATTCTCTCTCTCTCAATCCCTCTTTCTCCCTCAAGTAAATAAATAAATAAAAATAAAATATAAAAAAATCTGAAAGCTTAAAACTAAAATTTTCCTTATGGTTTCCTCATGCATTACTTGACAGGTATAAAACAAATGTAGGTCTGAAACCAGGTTTGGTCAAAGTAATATCTAATGGAAAATAATGATAAATGAAATTCAGAATTATTTCTAAAACTTCATTATTTTACAATATTCTAAACCTGCTTTGTTGTCGTTTTGGAATATTTTAAAAATTATTTGTGAGTAGAGAGAAAGAGAAAGAGTGCGTGCATGGGCATGCCATGGTCTCTCGCTCTACAAATAAACTTCAGATCGATGTGTCACTATGTGCATTTGGCTTTACCTGGGTATTGGGCAACCAAACTTAGGCCAACAAGCTTTACAAGCAAGGGCCTCTAACCACTGAGTCATCTCTAGCTCTTTTTAATTATCTTTTTTTCCGAGTTAGGGTCTCAGTCTATCACAGGCTGACCTGGAAATCACTATGCATTCTCAGGGTGTCTTCGAACTCATGGCAATCCTCCTACCTCTGCCTGCTAAGTGCTGGTATTAAAGGCGCACACCACCATGCCTGGCCCACTTCTCAGTTATCTTAAAGCAACCTTTAAGAGAAGAGTTAAGATAATGAGGCAGAGGGAGAAAGTGAAGAGAGATTGAGATTTTTTTTGCGTTCTTTTCTAACTACTCAAGGGTGGCCTTGAACTCACAGCTGTGACCCTTCTACCTCTGCTTGCCCTTTCTGCCTGAGGACCACCCTTCTGGTAATCCAGCAGACACTGGGGAGAGTCCTAACTTCTCAAAGGAAAAATATTCATTCATTTATTTATTTGAGAGAGAGAGAGAGAATGGAAACAATTGTGCCTACAGGCCCTGCAAATGCACTCGAGATGCTTGCACTAGTTTGTGCACATGGCTGTATGTGGGTACTGGGCAATCGAAACTTTGCAAGCAAGCACCTTTGACCCCGGAGCCATTATTCCAGCCTTCTCCTTTTTCCCCCATTTGTCTTTTTTATTTCACCTGTGCATGTTTGGACAACTTAGTATCTCTTTCGGCCGGACACGTCCACTATTTTCCTTTAAAATTTTATGTATTTATGTCTCTATGTCTGTATGTATGCATGTATGTAAGTGCCTGTGTGTGTGTGTGTGTGTGTGTGTGTGTGTGTGTGTGTGTGTGTGTGTGACAGAGAGAAAGAGAATGGACACTACCATTTGTGCACATGTCTGTATGTGGGCACTGGGCAATAGAACCTTACTTTGCTGGCAAGCACCTTTTAAACAGGGAGCCTTTTCTCCAGCCTTCCTCCTCTTTTTTTTTTTTTTTCTTTTGACTTAAACGTACACGAATGTTGGGTGCCCTAGGAGCTCTTGCCCGAAGACACATACAGTACTTGTTCTTTGAAATATTGTTGTTTAATTATTTGTGTGTGTGTGTGTGTGTGTGTGTGTGTGTGTGTGTTGTGTGTGTGTGTGTGTGAGAGAGAGAGAGAGAGAGACACTAAGTACCAGATAGCATCCTTTTTTTTTTTTTGGTAGGGTCTCACTGTAGCTCAGGCTGACATGGAATTCACTCTGTAGTCTCAGGGTGGCCTCGAACTCATACTGATCCTCCTACCTGTCTTCCAAGTGCTGGGATGAAAGGCGTGCTCCACCAGGCCAGACCCTGAAAATTTTTTTACTATTATTTATTTATTTGACAGAGAAATAGGGAAAGAGAGAATGACCACACCAGGCTTCCAGCCACTGCAAATGAACACCAGATGCATGCACTCCCTTGTGCATCTGGCTAACATGGGTCCTGGGGAATTGAACCTGTGTCCTTGGCCTTTGCAGTCCAATGCCTTAACTGGAGTTCACTATGTATTCTCAGACTGGCATCGAACTCATGGCGATTCTCCTACCTCTGCCTCTGGAGTGCTGGGATTAAAGGCGTGTGCCAGCAAAGCCAAAGGATCCCACTTTGATTCCCCAGGACCCACGTTAGCCAGATGCACAAGGTGGCGCATAAGTGTGGAGTTTCTTTGCAGCGGCTGGAGGGCCTGGCATGTCCATTCCCTCCTCTCCCTCCGCCCCTCTCTGTCTCTCTCTATTTCGCTCTCTCTCTCTAATCAATAAATACGTAAATTTTTTGAAATTATTTTCTTTTATTTACTTACCAGACACACAGGGATGTGTGGACAGGCCTTGAGCCAGGATGTCAGCCACATGGCCTTTTAAGATTTCTTTATTTTTATTTTTTCTTTAATATTTACAGTTATTTATTCATTTATTGTTTACATTTATTTATTTATCATTAAGATTTATTTGTTATTTACATTCATTTTTAATTATTTGTAGTTGTTTCCATTTATTGATATTTATTATTTATACTTGTTTAATATTTATACTTATTAATTTGTTATATTCATTTAAGTGCATTTTCATTTATGCAATATTTATATTTATTAGTTTATTATATTTATTTATCATTTATATTCATTCATTTAAAATTTATACTTGTTAGTTTATTATATTTGTTTTATTTATTTATTATTTACATTAATTCATTTAGTATTTATCCTTATTTGTTTATTATAGTTATTCATTTATCATATGTATTTATTGTGTTATTTATTATTTATATTCACTTGTTCAATATTTATCCTTATTTGTTTCTTTACCATATTTATATACTGTTTTATATATTCATTATTTATACTCGTTTATTTAATACGTATACTGCTATGTTTATTGTACTTATTTATTAACTATATTTTTGGTTTATTTCTTTATTATTTGGTTTTTTTTTAATTTTATTTATATTTTTGTGACAACTTCTTTAATTGTAGACAATATCCCATGTTTTCTCCCTCGCTCCCCTGATTTTCCCCTTTGAACTTCACTCTACATCATATGCCCTTCCCTTCTCAATTGGCATCTCTCTTCTTTTATGTATGTGTGTGTGTGTGTGTGTGAGAGAGAGAGAGAGAGAGAGAGAGAGAGAGAGAGAGAGAGAGTTCGCGAGAGAGAGGGAGACAATGGACACTACCGTTTGTGCACATGTCTGTATGTGGGTACTGGGTAACAGATCATAGCTTTGCAGGCACGCACCTTTTAAGCACGGAGCCTATTCTCCAGCCTTAATCCTCTTTTTTTCTTTTTCCTTTTTACTTAAACTTATATGAATGGTGCATGCCCAAGGTGCTCTTGCCCCCAGACATATACAGTAATTGTTCTTTGAAATATTGTGGCGTGTTCATTTATTTACTCATTTATTTATTTTTTATGTGTGTGTGTGTGTGTGTGTGTGTGTGTGAGAGAGAGAGAGAGAGAGAGAGAGAGAGAGAGAGAGAGAGAGAGAGAGAGAGAGAGAGGAAGAATGGACACTACAGGGCTTCCAGGCACGGCAACTATACTCTAGATGCATGCGCCCTTTTGTTCACATGAATGTATGTGGGTATTGGAAAATGGAAGATGGCGTTTCAGGCAAGCACGTTTAATTGTAGTGCTGTTTTTCCAGCACAGGCTGACCTGGAAATCACAGGGATCCTCCTAAGTCTCTGGGCCCCTCCTGAGTACTGGGACGACAGGTGTCTCACTCTAATTCAGGGTGACCTGGAAATCACTATGTAGTCTCAGGGTGGACTGGACGTCATGGCAATACTCCTACCTCTGTCTCCCCAGTGCTGGGATTAAAGGTATATAACTAAAAGACAAACGACAACACAAAATCAAACAGGGCCACAAATGGTCAGGAAACTGTGCAGAAGAGAGTGTGCAAAAACAAGAGGGGGTGGGGCAATATGCATAGGCACTGAATCCCTCAATTGAAGGGCTGCTCTTTCCAAAAGTTAGGAACCAAAACACCATGGGGAATGCCCACAATCCCACCATGACGGGCCCTGCATGGCCTGGCACGAGGGAAGATGGGCATGAGCGTACCAACTTATCATGTGTACTTACAACGTTTCCTCTGAAAGAAAAGGCATAAAAGAACCCTGAAAATAAGCCAAGGAGTCAGCAAAAGTGACAACGTGATTGGGGTTCACCTTATGAATAAGCTTCCTACTGGCCTGGGTCAGCAGGTAGAAATAGAACACTGCTCCTTGTATGTCACGGAGTCCCGCTCTCTTGCAGCACCCTGCACCAACAACCGAGCGCACTTGAGAAAAGCTGAGTCCCTCTCGTCATTAACAACAATGATAAGTGAGTAATTAGTCCAAGTAATTGAACTCAAAACTCCTGTAAGATTTTTCAGTCTCTCTACCTTAATCTTTGAAGCAGGCTCTCACCCTCTAACATCTGGCTTCTAACTCCTTCACATCCTCGTCCGTCAGCCATATAAGATCATCTTAGCTGGGCTGGGAGTTCCCTAGGGAAACACACCCCTGGGGTCCTGTTCATTCATTTTTCAGACATCCCCATTACAGTAGGCTTGTAACGTCAGAGTGAAGGGATGAAGTCTAAGATATCGCTCAATTACAAAAAAAAGGATTGCGTGCACCACCTGTCCACTGGCTCAGCCGTCCTTTTTCTGTCGACCAATTTGACGCTTTATTTGGAGACAGCAGATTCTCTTACCCAGGGGTACAGCACATCTGGAACATTCCGGGGAAAGAGAATGCCAGTGGGGCCCAGGGAATCACTCTGTGATAGAATTGGGGCTCCTGACAAGCATCTGAGTCATCTGCTCACATCTGTCTGGGACCTCCAGAACTGACCGAGGATTTCTTACACTTGATATGAGTTTGGAGCATGTTCTCTTCCTAAGGACCACCCTTCTGGTAATCCAGCAGACACTGGGGAGAGTCCTAAATTCTCAAAGGAAAAATATTCATTTATTTATTCATTCATTTATTTATGAGAGAGAGAGAGAGAGAGAGAGAGAGAGAGAGAGAGAATGGAAACAATTGTGCCTACAGGCCCTGCAAATGCACTCGAGATGCTTGCACTAGTTTGTGCACATGGCTGTATGTGGGTACTGGGCAATCGAAACTTTGCAAGCAAGCACCTTTGTCCACGGAGCCATTATTCCAACCTTCTCCCTTTTCCCCCATTTTCCTTTTTTATTTCCCCTGTACATGTTTGGACACCTTAGTATCTCTTTCCGCCAGTAATGTCCACTACGTTTCCTTTAAAATTTTATGTATTTATGTCTTTATATCTGTATGTATGCATGTATGTATGTATGTGCATGTGTGAGTGTGTGTGTGAGACAGAGAGGAAGAGAATGGACACTAACATTTGTGCACATGTCTGTCTGTGGGTACTGGGGAATAGAACCTGGCTTTGCAGACAAGCTCCTATTAAACACGGAGCCTTTTCTCCAGCCTTCCTCCTCTTTTTTTAGTTTTTCCTTTTTACTTAAACTTACATGAATGTTGGGTGCCCTAAGAGATCTTGCCCTAAGACACATACACTACTTGTTCTTTGAAATGTTGTTGCTTATTTATTTATTTAGGTGTGTGAGAGAGAGACAGAGAGAGAGAGAGAGAGAGAGAGAGAGAGAGAAAGAGAGAGAGAAGAGAGTAGGTACCAGATATCATCCTTTTTTTTTTTTTTTTTTTTTTTTTTTTTTTTTGGTTTTTCCAGGTAGGGTCTCACTGTAGCTCAGGCAGACCTGGAATTCACTCTGTAGTCTCAGGGTCTCCTCGAACTCATGGTGATCCTCGTACCTGTCTCCCAAGTGCTAGGATTAAAGGCATGCTCCACCAGGCCAGGCCCTTTAAAATTTTTTTTACTATTATTTATTTATTTGACAGAGAAAGAGGGAAAGAGAGTGAGAGAGAATGAGCACACCAGGCCTCCAGCCACTGCAAATGAACACCAGATGCATGCACTCCCTTGTGCATTTGGCTAACGTTGGTCTTGGGGAATTGAACCTGTGTCTTGGGGGAATTGAACCTGTGTCCTTGGGCTTTGCAGTCCAACATGACTTTAACGACTAAGCCATCTGTCCAGGCCTAAAAGCACCCTTTTTATCCAAGTTGAAAGGATTCCTCAACATGACTTCCTCCAACATTTTCTTTTCCAATAACCATCAGACCATTTGTAGGAAACCCCACTGAGCTCAGGATTCTGTGCCTTGGGGACGATCTTGGGGAAATCCCTCTTTATTTTATTTTATTTTATTTTATTTTTTTATTTTTTAATTTTTTCATTTTTCTGATTAAATATAGCTAATTCATTTATTAATTTGAGATAGGGAAAGAGGCAGAATGTGTTTGTGGCAGGTTCATGTTTTTATTTTTTTTTTTATATTTTATTTTTGTTTTTCTTTTTAAATGAGAGAGATTTATTAATTTGAGATAGAGAGAGGCAGAATTATTTGTTGTGTGTGTGTGTGTTCATTATTTACATTTATTATTATCTGGAGTTATTTCTGCAGCACCTGGAAACCCTGGTGCCCCCATTTTCTCTCTCTCACTCTTTCTGTCTCTCCTATGAATAATAAAAATAATAAAATCATAATAATAAAACAAATAAAATGTATTTAGAGTGGTGCTCACACCTTTCAACCCAGCAGCCTGGAGAGGGAGGCTTAGAGGGAGGAGGGTTGTGGCTGTGAGTTCGAGGCCAGCCTGAGATGACAGAGTGAATTCCAGCTCAGCCTGGGCTATTTACCACTAAAACAAAAAACAAAAAAACCAAAGAAATAAATGTATCATCTACCATAACTATGCTGTCATGTAGCCAACAGCTGGGGAGGTGTTTAGTGTGATTGATGTATATATATATATATATATATATAGATATATATATAGATATATATTTATTTATTTATTATGGATAATATATATTTATTTGATATATTATATATTACATATTATACATAATATATACAAATATAAGTATATATTTAAATTCATATATAAACTTATATATAATTATGTAAATTTATATATGAATATATATTTAAACTTATACATATATTATATACATAAGTATATATGATATATATTTACATATATATTATGTTCAATATATTGTTTTATGTGTTATATATTATTATATATTTTATATAGCACATAATGTATAAATATACAAATATAAATACACTTATATGTAAATATGTAATTTATGTATATGTCATAATAGGATTAGGGTAAAGGTTATATGTAAATTTATATACATAAATACATATATAAGTAATTTTTTTTTGGTTTTCGAGGTAGGGTCTGGATCTAGCCCAGGCTCACCCAGAAATCACTCTGGTGTCTCAGGGTGTCCTTGAACTCCCAGCCACGACCCTTCTACCTCTGCCTGCCCAGTGCTGCGGGGATGAAGTGTTTGAGTTCCACCATGCCCAAGTGATGATTGCTATTATTATTAACATTTGGTTTTTCTTATTTTCATTATTGTTACTACTACTACTAATGTTATTATTGTTTGGTTTTCATCGTTATTGCTATTATTTAGTTTTAATTATTATTATTTCTTTTCATTATCATTATATTATTATTATCATTATTATTACTATTTTCATTTGGTTTTCCTAACTCCTCCTACCACTACCACTACTACTATTTTCTTTTTCTTCTTATTATTATTACGATTATTATGTTTTTCTTAATATTACTATTACCATTACTTGGTTTTCATTGTTATAAATATTGTTAATATTATCATTATTTGGCTTTCCTTATTATTATTATTACTACTACTACTACTATTATCTTATTATTGTTACCAATATTATTCCTATTATTAGGTTTTCTTTATTACTATTAATAATAATTATCATTTTTTTCCCGAGGTGGTGTGTGGCTTTAATATCAGACTTGGAACTCAGGCTGCTGTGCTCGTCCTCCTGTCCTACTGACCTCCATTCTGTTCTGGGTCCAGCGGCATCCAGGTCCAGGTCCAGGCACAGCGCGGGTGTCACCCTCAGTGCCAGTGAATTTATGCAAGTGGGGAATGGGGGCGGTGGGTTGGGGGTGTTGGGGATTCAAACCCCTTGCTCCTTTGTCTTTGCATGCAGCCGGACAGACAGACAGACAAATGAGCGAGTGAGGGAGCACCTGAGCTGCTCAGCCATGAGTGCAGCCAGCTTCCACCCCTGAGCCAGTCCTTACACCTCCTGGAGTAACATAAAAATGATGTCTAATGGAAGGGGGCCTCAAGTTCAAGACTGGCCTAAAACCACAGAGTGGGTTCCATGTCAGCCTGGCCTACAGCCACACCCGACCTCAAAATACCGTATTAATAATAATAACAAGAATTTAAAGAATAATAAATAATAAAATAAAAGTTAAAAGTAAGATAAAAATGATAAGTAATAAAATAGAAAGTTAAATAAATAATAAAATTAAATAAAATTAAATAAAAATTAAAATAAAATAATAAAATAATGAATAATAAAATAAAATAATATACTAAATTTAAAAATTAAATAAATTAAATAAAATGACAAATTAATAATATTAATAATAAATACCACAGAGGTGGTCAAAAGGCAAAAGGTTAGTTCTAGACAGTTCTGGGCCTTCTGACCATCCCATCTCTCCACAATCGGAAGTTCTATCCTAAGAAGTGTAGGTGCTGCTGCTTCTTGGGAACTTTGGTTCAAAAGGCAATGGGTGCAAAGAGGACATCTAGGGTGGGAAAGATGGCTCAACAGGTAAGCGTTTGGTTGTTTAGAGGCAAGAACCCCAGTTCAAGGCTTGATTCCCCAGGACCCACATAATCCAAATGCACAAATTGGAGCACGCTAAGGTCAGTGGCTGGAGACACAGGTGCGTAAAATCTCTCTCTCTCTTAAAATCTCTCTAAAGCTCTCCTAAAGGTTCTCATATAATTATTAAACAAATAATATTTTTTAAAAAAGACTGGGGCTGGAAGATGGCTCAAATGGTTAGGGTACATGTTTGCAGAGCCAAAGACCCTGAGATAAATTCTCCAGTAATGCAAGCAAAGTCAGATACACAGCCTGGGAGAAGAGAGAGAGCGTTACAGGTCAGCCTCAGCTGTCCCCAAACTCACTGAGATCCTCCTGCCTCTGCCTCCAACAGACTAAAGGTGTGCACTGCCGCATTGGTCCATTGGAGATCTGAAATCTGTGTTGTGGCTGACTCCAAATAAGAGCTCTGGGAGATAAGGGACACGGGTCTCCCTCCTCCAGAGAGTTCTGCAGTGTTGCAACCCACTCTGGCTAAAGTTCTCTTTATGGATTAATTTTTTCATCTTTGCACACTCATTCTAATAATAGTTGATACCTGGAGAATGTAGGAAGGCTCTTCTAGATCTGAGATGGAAATTCAATGTCAGTCTTTTTTTCTTTTCATTTTGACTAAATCAAAACAACTGCAAGCAAAGAATTATAGCTCACTTAGAAAATAACAGTAACACAGGCTTCTGCACTTGACAGGCATTAGTGAGGCTGAAGAAGCCTCTTATGGCCATTTGCCTCTTAATTATATGTATTCTTTTCTATAAAAAATTATTTTAGGGGCTGGAGAGATGGCTTAGTGGTTAACTTTAATGCCTGTGAAGCACTAAGGACCCAGTTTTTATTCAATTCCCAGTACCCATGTAAGACAGACACTGGACAGGCCTTGAGCCAGGATGTCAGCCACATGACCTTTTAAGATTTCTTTATTTTTATTTCTTTCTTTAATATTTACAGTTATTTATTCATTTATTATTTACATTTATTTATTATTATTTAGATTTATTTATTATTTACATTTATTGATTATCATTTTTAGTTATTTCTGTTTATTGATATTTATTATTTATACTTGTTTAATATTTATACTTATTAATTTGTTATATTTATTTACTGAGTATTTTCATTTATGCAATATTTATACTTATTAGTTTATTTTATTAATTTATCATTTATATTCATTCATTTAAGATTTATACATGTTTGTTTATTATATTTGTTTTATTTATTTATTATTTACATTCATTCATTTAGTATTATTAATTAGATTTATTTATTATTACTTGTAGTTATTTATTATAATTGATATTTATTTTACTTGTTTAATATTTATACTTATTAATTTGTTATATTTATTTACTGTTTATTTTCATTATGTAATATTTATACTTATTCATTTAGTATTTATCACTTATTTTTATTATTATTCATTTATAATATGGATAGTGTATTATATTTGTGTCATTTATTTATTATTTACATTCATTCATTTAGTATTTATACTTATTTTTTTATTATATTTATTCATTTATCATATTATTTATTGTATTATTTATTATTTATATTTATTTGTTAATATTTATCCCTATTCGTTTTCTTTACCATATTTATATATTGTTTAATTTATTCATTATTTATACTCTTTTATTTAATATTTATACTACTTTGTTTATTATACTTATTTATTAACTATATTTTTTTTTTTTTTTTTATTATTTGTTTTTTTTCTTTTTTAGCTTTTATTTATTTTTCTGACAACTTTTAAATTTTATTGTAAAATCCCATGTTTTTTTTCGCTTCCCTGACATTCCCCCTTGAAACTTCACTCTACATCATATCCCCTCCCATTCTCAGTCAGCCTCTCTCTCTTTTGTATGTATGTATGTATGTATGTGTTGTGTGTGTGTGTGTGTGTGAGAGAGAGAGAGAGAGAGAGAGAGAGAGAGAGACAATGGACACTACCGTTTGTGCACATGTCTGTATGTGGGTACTGGGGAACAGATCATAGCTTTGAAGGCAAGCATCTTTTAAACACAGAGCCTTTTCTCCAGCCTTCCTCCATTTTTTTTTCTTTTTCCTTTTTACTTAAACTTACATGAATGTTGGTTGCCCTCGGGGATCTTGCCCTACGACACATACACTACTTGTTCTTTGAAATTTTTTGTTTATTTTTTTATTTATGTCTGTGTGTGAGAGAGAGAGACAGAAAGAGGGAGAGAGAGAGAGAGAGAGAGAGAGAGAGAGAGAGAGAGAAAGTACCAGATAGCATCCTTTTTTTTTTTTTTTTTTTTTTTTTTTTTTCGAGGTAGGGTCTCACTGTAGCTCAGGCTGACCTGGAATTCACTCTTTAGTCTCAGGGTGGCCTTGAACTCATGGTGATCCTCCTACCTGTCTCCCAAGTGCTGGGATGAAAGTCCTGCTCCACCAGGCCCGACCCTTTAAAATTTTTTTTTACTATTATTTATTTATTTGATAGAGAAAGAAGGAAAGAGAGGGAGACAGAATGAGCACACCAGGCCTCCAGCCACTGCAAATGAACACCAGATGCATGCACTCCCTTGTGCGTCTGGCTAACGTGGATCTGGGGAATCAACCTGTGTCCTTGGGCTTTGCAGTCCAATGCCTTAACGGCTAAGCCATCTGTCCAGGCCCAGAAAGCACCCTTTTTATCCAAGTTGAAGTGAGTCTTCTACATGACTTCCCCTCCAACATTTTCTTTTCTAACAACCATCAGGCCATTTGTAGCCCTACAACTCTATCTTTTTTTTTTTTTTTTTGGATTTTTGAGGTAGGGTCTCGCCCTAAGCCAGGCTGACCTGGAGTTCACTATGTAGTCTCAGGCTGCCATCGAAGTCATGGCGATTCTCCTGCCTCTGCCTCTGGAGTGCTAGGATTAAAGGCCTGTGCCAGCAAAGGATCCCACTTCGATTCCCCAGGACCAACGTTTTCAAGATGCACAAGGTATCGCATGAGTCTGGAGTTTGTTTGCAGTGGCTGGAAGTCCTGGAGTTCCCATTTTCTCTTTCCAGCATGTAATGTAAGAAATCCCTCAGGACTTCAAAGCCTGTCCGTGATTCCAATGCACATCTATCACTGGTTTGCAAGAAGTGAGCAAGGCCTAGAAAACTGGCCTTTTTGGAGGCCCTGAAGCACGCATTCTCTCTCTCTCTTTTTTTCTCTCTCTCTCTATTTTCCTGTCAAATAAATGAATAAACAAAAGCTGTTTGCAAGCCGAGCAATTGCCACATGCCTTAATCCCAGCACTCAGGATTCTAAGATAGGAGGATGGCTGTGAGTTCAAGGACACCCTGAGAGTACAGAGTGAATTCCAAGTCAGCCTGTGCTAGAGGGAGACCCTATCTTGAAATACCAAAAATAAATAAAAATAAATATATAAATAAATAAACAAAGCTGTTTGCAAGAGGGAGGGAATTCCTACAGGATGAGTGGTGCTCTGGGCGACCGTGAAAACAGATGTCGTCAGACGTCCACTGAGTTTGGGATTCTGAGCCTTCTTTCCCCGCATCTGCTGTGGGAAAACCCTGGCACCTCAAAGCACGTCTGTGATTTCAAGACACCGCTATGGGTGCTTTGCAAGAGGCGAGAAAGGCCTAGGAAACCAGCCTTTTCAGAAGAGGACAACCCCTGTCACATCCCGGCAAGTCTGAAATCACTATGTCACAAGACAAAGTCAGCTAGGATGGCACACAGGTGGGAAGCACATCGCGTCATTCTTTCTGATGGAGAGCACCACATAACGTGACGGTGTCATACATGAAGCCAAAACATGAGTACACATTTGGTTGTGAATGGGGACGATGGGGGCAGAAATGAGGTAGTGGCAGGTTTATTTTATTTTATTTTATTTTATTTTTATATTTTATTTTTGTTTTTCTTTTTAAATATTTTTAATTCTTTTTTATTAATTTGAGATAGGGAAAGAGGCAGAATGTGTGTGTGTGTGTGTCTGAGAGAGGGAGAGAGAGAGAAAATACGCAAAGGGGGGGCATGTGTCTGGAGTTCGTCTGCAGCAGCTGGAAACCCTGGTGCCCCCATTTTCTCTCTCTCACTCTTTCTGTCTCTCCTATGAATAATAAAAAATAATAAAATCCTAATAATAAAATAAATAAAATGTATTTAGAGTGGTGCTCATGCCTTTCAACCCAGCAGCACTGGGGAGGGAGGCTTAGAGGGAGGAGGGTTGTGGCTGTGAGTTCAAGGCCAGCCTGAGATGACAGAGTGAATTCCAGCTCAGCCTGGGCTATAGCCAGACCCTAACTCTAAAACAAACAAACAAAAAAAGAAAACCAAAGAAATAAATGTAACATCTACCGTGAGTATGCAGTCATGTAGCCAACAGCTGGGGAAGGTATTTAGTGTGTGATATATATGCATATATATATATATTATTTACATATATAATATGTATAATATATATTTATTTGATATATTATATATTATACATAATATATACATATATAAGTATATCTTTAAATTCATATATAAACTTATATGTAAATATGTACATTTATATATGAATATATATTTAAACTGATACATATATTATATACATAAGTATATATGATATATATTTACATATATATTATGTTCAATATATTGTTTTATGTGTTATATATTATTATATATTTTATATAGTACATAATATATACATATACAAATATATATACACTTATATGTAAATATGTAATTTATGTATATGTCATAATAGGATTAGGGTAAAGGTTATATGTAAATTTATATACATAAATACATATATATGTAATTTTTTTTTGGTTTTCGAGGTAGGGTCTGGATCTAGCCCAGGCTCACCCAGAAATCACTCTGGTGTCTCAGGGTGGCCTTGAACTCACAGCCACGACCCTTCTGCCTCTGCCTGCCCAGTGCTGCGGGGATGAAGTGTTTGAGTGCCACCATGCCCAAGTGATGATTGCTATTATTATTAACATTTGGTTTTTCTTATTATCATTTTGTTACTACTACTACTAGTACTATTATTTGGTTTTCATCATTATTGCTATTCTTTGGTTTTAATTATTATTATTTCTTTTCATTTTCATTATAGTATTATTTGTATCATTATTATTAATATTATCATTTGGTTTTCCTAACTACTACTACCACTACCACTACTATTATTTTTTTCTTCTTCTTCTTCTTCTTCTTCTTCTTATTATTATTATTATTATTATTTTATTATAGGGTCTCACTCTATTAGGGTGGCCTTGAACTTATGGCAATCCTCCTACCTCTGCCTCCCGAGTGCTGGGATTAAAGGCGTGAGCCACCACGCCCGGCTTTCTTTATTATTATTATTAGGTTTTTTACTATATTATTATTATTTGGTTTTCATTGTTATAACTATTATTAATATTCTTATTATTTGGTTTTCCTTATTACTACTACTAGTACTATTATCTCATTATTATTACCAATATTATTCCTATTATTAGGTTTTGTTTATTACTATTAATAATAATTATTATTTTATTTTCCCGAGGTGGGTTGTGGCTCTAACACAGGCTGACTTGGAACTCAGGCCATCGTCCTCGTCCTCCTGTCCTCCTGTCCTCCTGACCTCCATTCTGTTCTGGGTCCAGTGGCATCCAGGTCCAGGTCCTGGCACAGCGTGGGTGTCACCCCCAGTGCCAGGTGGCTTTGTGCACGAGGGGTGGGGGAGGTGGGTTGCAGGTGATGGGGATTCAAACCCGGGCTCCTTTGACTTTGCATGAAGGCGCACAGACAGACAGACAAATGAGCGAGTGAGGGAGCGCCTGAGCTGCTCAGCCATTAGTGCAGCCGCTCCTTCCACTCCCTGGAGTAACATAAAAATGATGTCCAATGGAAGGGGCCTCGAGTTCAAGACCAGCCTGAAACCACAGAGTGTGTTCCGGGTCAGTCTGGCCTACAGCTACACACCTGACCTCAAAAACCAATATTAATAATAATAACAATTTTATAGAATAATAAATTATAAAATAAATTTTGAAAGTAAAATGAAAAGATAAGTAATAAAATAGAAAGTTTAAAAAAATAAATTAAATAAAATTAAGTTAAAAATTAAAATAAAGTAATAAAATAATGAATAATAAAATAAAATAATATACTAAAATAAAAAAAATTAAATTGACAAATTAATAAGAAATAATAAAATAAATTTAAAAAGAAACAAAAAGGAAAATTGCAGTCGATTTTCTTAGAAGAGGAGGGTCGTGACAGTGAGTTTGAGGCCAGCCTGAGATGACAGAGTGGATTCTGGATCAGACTGTCCTAGAGCCACACCCTACCTCAATGGTAATCATAATAATGTTAATGATCAAATAAACAAAAGCTGTTTGCAAGCCAGGCAATGTGCCGCACGTATTAATCCCAGCACTCAGGAGGCCAAGGTAGGAGGATGGACGTGAGTTCAAGGCCACACTGAGACTACAGAGTGAATTCCAAGTCAGCCTGTGCTAGAAGGAGACCCTATCTTGAAAAACCAAAAGTAATAAATATAAATATATAAATAAATAAACAAAGCTGTTTGCATGGGGGAGGGGATTTCTACAGGATGAGTGGGACAGTCTCTACGTGACACGCCTCGTGCTGTGGGTGTCCATGAAAACAGACATCATCAGACGTACACTGAGCTCGGGATTACAAACCTTCCTGCCCCCCATCTGCTGTGGGAAATGCCTTGGCACCTCAAAGCACGTCTGTGATTCCAAGACACCTCTATCGGTGCTTTGCAAGAGGTGAGCAAGGCCTAGCAAACTGGTCATTTTGGAAGAGGACAACCTGTGTGCAAGTCTGAAATCATTCTGTCACAAGGCACAGTCAGCTAGGACAGCACAGGGGAGGGAAGCACACCGCCTCATCCTTTCTTTGGTGTTCTTTGATGGAGAACCCCACGTGATGTAACAGTGTCCTACATGAAGCCAAATCATGACTACACATTTGGTGGTGAATGGGAAGATGGGGGCAGAAGTGAGGTAGTGGCAGGTTTATTTTATTTTATTTTAATATTTTATTTTATATATTTTTATATTTTATTTTATATTTTATTTTTTGTTTTTCTTTTAAAATATTTTTTATTCTTATTTATTTAAGACAGGGAAAGAGGCAGAATGTGTGTGTGTGTGTGAGAGAGAGAGAGAGAGAGAAAAGAGAAAATACACAAGGGGGGGCCCATGTTTCTGGAGTTCATCTGCAGCACCTGGAAACCCTGGTGCCCCCATTTTCAATCTCTCACTCCTTCTGTCTCTCTTATAAATAATGAAAAATAATAAAATCATCATAATAAAATAAATAAAATGTATTAAGAGTTATGCTCATGCCTTTCATCCCAGCAGCCTGGAGAGGGAGGCTTAGAGGGAGGAGGGTTGTGGCTGTGAGTTCGAGGCCAGCCTGAGATGACAGAGTGAATTCCAGCTCAGCCTGGGCTAGAGCCAGAGCCTACCTCTAAAAAAAAAAACCAAAGAAATAAATGTAACATCTACCGTAACTATGGTGTCATGTAGCTAACAGCAGGAGGAGGTGTTTAGTGTGATTATATATATGTATATATATATATATATATATATATATATATATATATATATATATATTATGGATAATATATATTCATTTGATATATTATATATTATGTATTATACATAATATATACAAATATAAGTATATATTTAAATTCATATATAAACTTATATGTAATTATGTAAATTTACATATGAATATATATTTAAACTTATACATATATACATAAGTATATATGATATATATTTACATATATATTATGTACAATATATTGTTTTATGTGTTATATATTATTATATATCATATATACTACATAATATATACATACACAAATATATACACACTTATATGTAAATATGTAATTTATGTATATGTCATAATAGGATTAGGGTTAAGGTTATATGTAAATTTATATACATAAATATATATATATATATATTTTTTTGGTTTTCGAGGTAGGGTCTGGATCTAGCCCAGGCTCACCCAGAAATGACTCTGGTGTCTCAGGGTGTCCTTGAACTCCCATCCATGACCCTTATACCTCTGCCTGCCCAGTGTGCGGGGATGAAGTGTTTGACTGCCACCATGCCCAAGTTATGATTGCTATTATTATTAACATTTGGTTTTTCTTATTATCATTATTGTTACTACTACTACTAATGTTATTATTGTTTGGTTTTCATCATTATTGCTATTATTTAGTTTTAATTATTATTATTTCTTTTCATTATCATTATAGTATTATTGTTATCATTATTATTACTATTTTCATTTGGTTTTCCTAACTCCTCCTACCACTACCACTACTACTATTTTCTTTTTCTTATTATTATTATTACGATTATTATGTTTTTCTTATTATTACTATTACTTGGTTTTCATTGTTATAACTATTATTAATATTATTATTATTTGGTTTTCCTTATTATTATTATTACTACTACTACTACTATTATCTTATTATTGTTACCAATATTATTCCTATTATTAGGTTTTTTTTATTACTATTAATAATAATTATCACTTTTTTCCCTAGGTGGTGTGTGGCTCTAGCGCAGGCAGACTTGGAACTCAGGCTGCTGTGCTCGTCCTCCTGTCCTACTGACCTCCATTCTGTTCTGGGTCCAGCAGCCAGGTCCAGGTCCAGGTCCAGGCACAGCGCGGGTGTCACCCTCAGTGCCAGTGAATTTATGCAAGTGGGGAATGGGGGCGGTGGGTTGGGGGTGTTGGGGATTCAAACCCGGGCTCCTTTGTCTTCACATGCAGGTGGACAGACAGACAGACAAATGAGCGAGTGAGGGAGCACCTGAGCTGCTCAGCCATGAGTGCAGCCGCTCCTCCCACCCCCCTGAGCCACTCCTTACACCTCCTGGAGTAACATAAAAATGAAGGGGGCCTCGAGTTCAAGACTGGCCTAAAACCACAGAGTGGGTTCCGTGTCAGCCTAGCCTACAGCCACACCCGACCTCAAAATACCGTATTAATAATAATAACAAGAATTTAAAGAATAATAAATAATAAAATAAAAGTTAAAAGTAAAATAAAAAGATAATAAAATAGAAAGTTAAATAAATAATAAAATTAAATAAAATTAAATAAAAAATAAAATAAAGTAATAAAATAATGAATAATAAAATAAAACAATATACTAAATAAAAAATTAAATAAATTAAATTAAATGACAAATTAATAATATTAATAATAAATACCACAGAGGTGGTCAGTGCAGGGATTAAGGTTAGTTCTAGACAGTTCGGCTTTGAATCTGACCATCCCATCTCTCCACAATCGGAAGTTCTATCCTAAGAAGTGTAGGTGCTGCTGCTTCTTGGGAACTTTGGTTCAAAAGGCAATGGGTGCAAAGAGGACATCTAGGGTGGGAAAGATGGTTCAGCAGGTAAGCGTTTGATTGTGAACACTAAGAACCCCAGTTCAAGGCTTGATTCCCCAGGACCCACATAATCCAGATGCACAAATTGGAGCACGCTTCTGGAGGTCGTTTGCAGTGGCTGGAGACACAGGTGCGCCAATTCTCTCTCTCTCTCTCTCTCTCTCTCTCTCTCTCTTTCAGGCTCTCATATAATTATTAAACAAATAATATTTTTTTAAAAGGAAGACTGGGGCTGGAAGACGGCTCAGTGGTTAGGGTACATGTTTGCAGAGCCAAAGACCCTGAGATAAATTCTCCAGTATGCAAGCAAAGTCAGATACACAGCCTGGGAGAAGAGAGCGAGTTACAGGTCAGCCTCAGCTGTCCCCAAACTCACTGAGATCCTCCTGCCTCTGCCTCCAACAGATTAAAGGTGTGCACTGCCGCATTGGTCCATTGGAGATCTGAAATCTGTGTTGTGGCTGACTCCAAATAAGAGCTCTGGGAGATAAGGGACACGGGGTCTCCCTCCTTCCAGAGAGTTCTGCAGTGTTGCAACCCACTCTGGCTAAAGTTCTCTTTACGGATTAATCCCCATCATCTTTGCACACTCATTCTAATAATAGTTGATACTTCAGAATGTAGGAAGGCTCTTCTAGATCTGAGATGGAAATTCAATGTCAGTCTTTTTTTTTCTTTTCATTTTGACTAAATCAAAACAACTGCAAGCAAAGAACTATAGCTCACTACAGAAAATAACAGTAACACAGGCTTCTGGCTTGACAGGCATATAGTGAGGCTGAAGCAGGTAGGCTCTTACTATATGCCTCTTAATTATATGTATTCTTTTCTATAAAAAATATATTTTAGGGGCTGGAGAGATGGCTTAGTGGTTAACTGCTTACCTGTGAAGCCTAAGGACCCCGCTTCAAGGCTCAATTCCCAGTGCCCATGTAAGACAGACACTGGACAGGCCTTGAGCCAGGATGTCAGCCACATGACCTTTTAAGATTTCTTTATTTTTATTTCTTTCTTTAATATTTACAGTTATTTATTCATTCATTATTTACATTTATTTATTATTATTTAGATTTATTTATTATTTACATTTATTGATTATCATTTTTAGTTATTTCTATTTATTGATATTTATTATTTATACTTGTTTAATATTTATACTTATTAATTTGTTATATTTATTTACTGAGTATTTTCATTTATGCGATATTTATACTTATTAGTTTTTTTTTAATTTATTTATCATTTATAGCCATTCATTTTAGATTTATACATGTTTGTTTATTATATTTGTTTTATTTATTTATTTTTACATTCATTCATTTAGTATTATTAATTAGATTTATTAATTATTACTTGTAGTTATTTCATTATAATTGATATTTATTATTTATACTTGTTTAATATTTATACTTATTAATTTGTTATATTTATGTACTGTTTATTTTCATTATGTAATATTTATACTTATTAGTGTATTATATTTGTTTCATTTATTTATTATTTACATTCATTCATTTAGTATTTATCCTTATTTGTTTATTATAGTTATTCATTTATCATATGTATTTATTGTATTATTTTTTATTACTTATATTTATTTGTTTAATATTTATCCTTATTCATTTCTTTACCATATTTATATATTGTTTAATTTATTCATTATTTATACTCGTTTATTTAATATTTATACTACTTTGTTTATTATACTTATTTATTAACTATATTTTTGGGGATTTTTCTTTATTATTTGTTTTTTTTTTTTTTTTAGTTTTTATTTATTTTTTTCTGACAACTTCTTAAATTGTATACAAAATCCCATGTTTTTCCTCGCTCCCCTGACATTCCCCTATGAAACTTCACTCTACATCATATCCCCTCCCCTTCTCAGTCAGCCTCTCTCTTTTTTTTATGTATGTATGCATGTGTTTGTGTGTGTGTGTGTGTGTGTGAGAGAGAGAGAGAGAGAGAGAGAGAATGGACACTACCGTTTGTGCACATGTCTGTATGTGGGTACTGGGGAACAGATCATAGCTTTGAAGGCAAGCATCTTTTAAACACGGAGCCTTTTCTCCAGCCTTAATCCTCTTTTTTTCCTTTTTCCTTTTTACTTAAACGTACATGAATGGTGGGTGCCCAAGGTGCTCTTGCCCCCAGCCATATACACTACTTTTCCTTTAAAATTTTATGTATTTATGTCTGTATGTATGCATGTATGTATGTATGTGCGTGGGTGCATGTGTGTATGTGTGTGTGTGTGTGAGAGAGAGAGACAGAGAGGAAGAGAATAGACACTACCGTTTGTGCACATGTCTGTATGTGGGTACTGGGGAATAGAACCTGGCTTTGCTGGCAAGCACCTATTAAACACGGAGCCTTTTCTCCAGCCTTCCTCCTCTTTTTTTTTTTTTTTCCTTTTTACTTAAACTTACATGAATGTTGGGTGCCTTAGGAGATCTTGCCCTAAGACACAAATACTACTTGTTCTTTGAAATTTTGTTTTTTTTTTTTATGTGTGAGAGAGAGAGAGAAAGAGAGAGACAGAGACAGAGAGAGAGAGAGAGAGAGAGAGAGAGAGAGTAAATACCAGATAGTATCTTTTTTTTTTTTTTTTTTTTTTTTTTTTTTTTTTTTTTCGAGGTAGGGTCTCACTGTGGCTCAGGCTGACCTGGAATTCACTCTGTAGTCTCAGTGTGGCCTCGAACTCATGGTGATCCTCCTACCTGTCTCCCAAGTGCTGGAACTAAAGGCGTGCTCCACCAGGCCCAACCCTTAAAATTTTTTTTTACTATTATTTATTGATTTGACAGAAAAAGACAGAAAGAGATGGAGAGACATGAGCACACCATGCCTCCAGCCACTGCAAGTGAACACCAGATGCATGCACTCCCTTGTGCATCTGGCTAACGTGGATCCTGGGGAATCAAACCTGTATCCTTGGGCTTTGCAGTCCAATGAATTAATGGCTAAGCCATCTGTCCAGGCCCAGAAAGCACCCTTTTTATCCAAGTTGAAGGGAGTCCTCAACATGACTTCCCCTCCAACAGTTTCTTTTCCAATAACCATCAGGCCATTCGTAGCCCTACAACTGTATCTTTTTTTTTTTTTTTTTTTTGGATTTTCGAGGTAGGGTCTCGCCCTAGGCCAGCCTGACATGACAGTTATTTATTCATTTATTATTTACATTTATTTATTATTATTTAGATTTATTCATTATTTACATTTATTTATTATTATTTGTAGTTATTTCTTTATTATTGATAGTTATTTATTATTTATACATGTTTAATATTTATACTTATTAATTTGTTATTTTTATTTACTGTGTATTTTCATTGATGCAATATTTATACATATTAGTTTATTATATGTATTTATCATTTATATTCAATCATTTAAGATATATACTTGTTAGTTTATTATATTTGTTTTATTTATTTATTATTTACATTCATTCATTTAGTATTTATCCTTATTTGTTTATTATATTTATTCATTTATCATGTGTATTTATCCTATTGTTTATTTATTTATTTTCATTTGTTTCATATTTATCCTTATTTGTTTCTTTTTATTATTTATATTGTTTTTTATTTATTCATTATTATTTTTTTATTTACTATTTAAACTGCTTTGTTTATTATACTTATTACTGGTACTGGGGATTGATAACCTATTTGGATTTAAGCACCTATTAAAACATTTTCTCCAGCCTTCCTCCCCCTTTTTTGATATTTTTTTTTTTTTTTTTTTTTTTTTTATGGTCAATCTGGTCCAGGCTGACCTGGATTAACTTTATTCTCAGGGTTCTGGTCATCATCCTCCTATTCATTCATTTAAGATTTATACTTGTTAGTTTATTATATTTTATTTTTATTTATTTATTTGAGAGAGAGATACATTAGGCAGGTATTCATCTCCAACCACTAAACGATTTATGCACCCCCTTATTTGTTTATTATGGAGTTATTCATTTATCACTATGTATTTATTGTTTTTGTTATTTTTTTTTTTATTTATATCTCATTTGGCCCAGGCTGACCTGGAATTAACCATGTAGTCTCAGGGTGGCCTCGAACTCATATCCTTATATGCCTCCCAAGTGCTGGGATTAAATTCATTATTTATTTCTTTTTATTTAAACTTACATGAATGTTGGGTGCCTAGGAGATCTTGCCCTAAGACACATACACTACTTGTTCTTTGAAATTTTGTTGTTTTTTTTTTTTTATTTCTTTGTGTGAGAGAGAGATTTGGAGGCCCTGGCTGTTTTTTTTTTTTTTCTCTCTCTCTGCCCCTCTCTGTCCCTTCTATTTCTTTCTTTCTAATCAATAAATACATAAACTTTTGAAATTATTTTCTCTTATTTTTTTAAAAGACACACAGGGAGGTTGTGCACTGACAGGCCTTGAGCCAGGATGTCAGCCATATGGCCTTTTAAGATTTCTTTATTTTTATTTCTTTTTTTAATATTATAGTTATGTATTCATTTATTATTTACATTTATTTTATTAGTAGTAGTTATTTTTCTATTTACTGATATTTATTATTTATAGTGTTTAAATATTTATACTTATTAATTTGTTATATTTATTTACTGTGTTTTTTCATTTATGCAATATTTATAAGTTTATTATATTTATTTATCATTTATATTCATTCATTTAAGATTTATACTTGTTAGTTTATTATATTTGTTTCATTTATTTATTATTTACATTCATTCATGTAGTATTTATCCTTATTTGTTTATTATAGTTATTCATTTATCATATGTATTTATTGTATTATTTATTTATTATTTATTTCATTTGTTTATTTATTTATTTTTGTTTTCTTTATCATATTTATATACTGATTTATATATTCATTATTTATACTCGATTATTTAATATGTATACAGCATTGTGTTTATTATACTTATTTATTTATTAACTAAAATTTTTAGTTTATTTCTTTATTATTTGTTTTTTTTTTTTTTTTCAAAATTTATTTATTTTTTTGTGGGTCTTTTAATTTTAGACAATATTCCATGTTTTTACCCTCGCTCCTGACTCCCCCTTCAAAACTTCACTCTACATCATATGGCGTTCATGGTCAATCAGCCTCTCTCTTTTTTTATGTATGTATGTATGTAGTGCTGGGTGTGTGTGTGTGTGTGTGTGTGTGTGTGTGTCAGAGAGAGAGAGAGAGAGAAAATGGACACTTTTTTGTGCACATGTCTGTATGTGGGCACTGGGGAACAGATCATACCTTTCCAGGCAAGCACCTTTTAAGCAGGGAGCCTTTTCCCAGCCTTAATTCTCTTTTTTTTTTTTCCTTTTACTTAAACACATGAAAGGTGGGTGCCAATGTGCTCTTGCCCCCAGACATATACACTAATTGTTCTTTTAAATATTGTGGTGGGGAATCAAACCTTTATTTTTATTTATTTACTTTTTAATTACTTATTTATTTATTTATTTATTTATTTATTTATTTATTGAGTGTGTGTGTGTGTGAGAAGAGAGAGAGAGAGAGATAGCATCTTTTGTTTTTTTTTTTTTTTTTTGAGGTAGGGTCTCACTGTAGCTCAGGCTGACCCAGAATTCACTCTTTAGTCTCAGGGTGGACTCAACTCATGGTGATCCTCCTACCTGTCTCCCAAGTGCTGGGATTAAAGGCGTGCTCCACCAGGCCTGACCCTTTAAAAAAATTTTTTTTACTTTTATTTATTTATTTGACAGAAAGAGAAAGAAAGAAAGAGAGAGAGAAATGAGCACACCAGGCCTCCAGCCACTGCAAATGAACACCAGATGCATGCACTCCTGGAATCTGGCTAACGTGGGTCCTGGGAATCAAACCTGTGTCCTTGGGCTGTGCAGCCCAACGCCTTAACGCCAAGCCATGTGTCCAGGCCCAGAAAGCACCCTTTTTATCCAAGTTGAAGGGAGTCCTCAACATGACTTCCCCCAACAACAGTTTCTTTTCCAATAACCATCAGGCCATTTGTGCCATACAACATCTTTTTTCCTTGGCTTTTGGTAGGGTCTCGCCCTAGGCCAGGCTGACCTGGAGTTCACTATGTAGTCTCAGGCTGGCATCGAACTCCATGGCTATTCTCCAACCTCTGCCTCCGGTGCTGGGATTAAAGGCGTTCTCTCATTTCTTTTCCAGGGTCCTCCCTTTTCGAGGCCAGGCCATGACCTCAATAAATGGCATCGAACTCATGGCTATTCTCCAACCTCTGCCTCATTAAAGGCGTTTTTTGAAATTCCCATCTTCCCCAGGAGATTTATTTGCACAAGGTCGGGCATAAGTGTGGAGTTCGTTTGCAGTGGATGGAGGGCCTGGCATGTCCATTCCCTCCTCTCCCTCTGCCCCTCTCTTTCCTTCTCTATTTCTCTTCCTCTCTCTAATCAATAAATACGTACATTTTTTGAAATTATCTTCTTTTATTTACTTAACAGACACACAGGGATGTTGTGCACTGGACAGGCCTTGAGCCAGGATGTCAGCCACATGGCCTTTTAAGATTTCTTTATTTTTATTTCTTTCTTTAATATTTACAGTTATTCATTCATTTATTATTTACATTTATTTATTATTATTTAGATTTATTTCTTATTTACATTTATTTATTATTATTTGTAGTTATTTCTGTTTATTGATATTTATTATTTATACTTGTTTAATATTTATACTTACTGATTTGTTATATTTATTTACTGTGTATTTACATTTATACAATATTTATACTTATTAGTTTATTATATTTATCATTTATATTCATTCATTTAAGATTTATACTTGTTAGTTTATTATATTCATTTATCATTTATATTCATGCATTTAAGATTTATACTTCTTAGTTTATTATATTTGTTTTATTTTATTGTTTACATTTATTCATTTAGTATTTATTCTTATTTATTATAGTTATTCATTTATCATGTGTATTCATTGTGTTATTATTTATTATTTATATTCATTTGTTTAATATTCATCCTTATTTGTTTATTTACCATATTTATATACTGGTTAATATATTCATTATTTATACTCGTTTATTTCATATGTATACTGCTTTGTTTATTATACTTATTTATTAAGTATATTTTTTGGTTTATTTGTTTATTATTTGGTTTCTTTTTTTTTCTTTTTTTCAATTGTATTTATTTTTTTCTGACAACTTCTTTAATTGTAGACAATATCCCATATTTTTTCCCTCACTCCCCTGACTTTCCCCTTTGAAACTTCACTCTACATCATATGCCCTTCCCCTCTCAATAAGCCTCTCTCTTTTTTTAATGTATGTATGTATGTATGTGTGTGTGTGTGAGAAAGAGAGAGAGAGCGAGAGACAATGGACACTACCGTTTGTGCACATGTCTGTATGTGGGTACCGGGGAACAGATCATAGCTTTGCAGGCAAGCACCTTTTAAGCTTGGAGCCTTTTCTCCAGCCTTAATCCTCTTTTTGATTTTTCCTTTTTACTTAAATGTACGTGAATGGTGGGTGACCAAGGTGCTCTTGCCCCCAGACATATACACTAATTGTTCTTTGAAATATTGTCTTGTGTTTATTTATTTACTTATTTATTCATTAATTTATTTATGTGTGTGTGTGTGTGAGAGAGAGAGAGAGAGAGAGAGAGAGAGAGAGAGAGAGAGAGAGAGAGGAGGAAGAATGGACACTATAGGGCTTCCAGGCATTGTAACAGAACTCCAGATGCATGTGACCTTTTGTTCACATGAATGTATGTGGAAAATGGAAGCTAGCTTTCCAGGCAAGCACGTTTAACCATCGTGCTGTTTTTCCAGCACATGCTCACCTGGAAATCACAGGGATCCTCCTAAGTCTCTGGGCCCCTCCTGAGTGCTAGGATGAAAGGTGTCTCACTGTAATTCAGCCTGACCTGGAATTTACTATGCAGTCTCAGGGTGGCCTTGAACTCATGGCAATACTCCTACCTCTGTCTCCCCAGTGCTGGGATTAAAGGTATATAACTAAAAGTCAAACGACAACACAAAATCAAACAGGGCCACCAATGGTCAGGAAATTGTGCAGAAGAGAGCGTGCAAAACCAGAGGGGATGGAGCAATATGCATAGGCACTGAATCCCTCAATTGAAGGGCTGCTCCTCTCAAAAGTTAGGAAAGAAAACAACATGGGGAATGCCCACAATCCCACCATGACGGGCCCTCATGGCCTGGCAGGAGTGAAGACGGGCATGAGCGTACCAACTTATGATGTGTACTTACGTTTCCTCTGAAAGAAAAGGCATAAAAGAACCCTGAAAATAACCCAATGAGTCAGCGAAAGTGACAACGTGATTGGGGTTTACCTTACGAATAAGCTTCCTACTGGCCTGGGTCAGCAGGTAGAAATAGAACACTGCTCCTGGTATGTCACAGAGTCCCGCTCTCTTGCAGCACCCTGCACCAACAACCGAGCGCACTTGAGAAAAGCTGAGTCCCTCTCGTCATTAACAACAATGATAAGTGAGTAATTAGTCCAAGTAATTGAACTCAAAACTCCTGTAAGATTCTTCAGTCTCTCTACCTTAATCTTTGAAGCAGGCTCTCACCCTCTAACATCTGGCTTCTAACTCCTACACATCCTTGTCCATCAGCCATATAAGATCATCTTAGCTGGGCTGGGAGTTCCCTAGGGAAACACACCCCTGGGGTCCTGTTCATTCATTTTTCAGACATCCCCATTACAGTAGGCTTGTAACGTCAGAGTGAAGGGATGAAGTCTAAGATATCACTCAATTACAAAAAAAGGATTCCGTGCACCACAGGTCCACTGGCTCAGCTGTCCTTTTTCTGTCGACCAATTTGACGCTTTATTTGGAGACAACAGATTCTCTAACCCAGGGGGACAGCATGCCTGTACCCCTGGGTTAGAGAATCTGGAATGTTCTGGGGAAAGAGAATGCCAGGAGGGCCCAGGGAATTGCTGTGTGATAGAATTGGGGCTCCTGACAAGCATCTGAGTCATCTGCTCACATCTTTCTGGGACCTCCAGAACTGACCGAGGATTTCAGACACTCGATATGAGTTCGGAGCACCCTTTCTGCCTGAAGACCACCCTACTGGTAATCCAGCAGACACTGGGGAGAATCCTAAGTTCTCAAAGGAAAAATATTCATTCATTTATTTTTTTTTTATTTATTTGTGTGTGTGTGTGAGAGAGAGAGAGAATGGAAACAATTGTGCCTACAGGCCCTGCAAATGCACTCGAGATGCTTGCACTAGTTTGTGCACATGGCTGTATGTGGGTACTGGGCAATCAAAACTTTGCAAGCAAGCACCTTTGACCATGGAGCCATTATTCCAGCCTTCTCCTTTTTCCCCCATTTGTCTTTTTTATTTCACCTGTGCATGTTTGGACAATTTAGTATCTCTTTCAGCTGGACACGTCCACTATCTTCCTTTAAAATTTTATGAATTTATGTCTCTATGTCTGTATGTATGCATGTATGTAAGTGCCTCTGTGTGTGTGTGTGTGTGTGTGTGTGTGTCTGTGTCTGTGTCTCTGTGTGACAGAGAGAAAGAGAATGGACACTACTGTTTGTGCACATGTCCGTATGTGGGCACTGGGCAATAGAACATTACTTTGCTGGCAAGCACCTTTTAAACAGGGAGCCTTTTCTCCAGCCTTCCTCCTCTTTTTTTTTTTTTTTTTTTCCTTTTTCCTTTTTACTTAAATGTACATGAATGGTGGGTGCCCTAGGAGCTCTTGCCCGAAGACACATACAGTACTTGTTCTTTGAAATATTGTTGTTTAATTATTTATTTGTGTGTGTGTGAGAGAGAGAGAGAGAGAGAGAGTACCAGACAGCATCCTTTTTTTGTTGTTTTTTTTTGGGGGGGTAGGGTCTCACTGTAGCTCAGGCTGACCTGGAATTCACTCTGTAGTCTCAGGGTGGCGTCAAACTCATGCTGATCCTCCTACCTGTCTTCCAAGTGCTGGGATGAAAGGCGTGCTCCACCAGGCCAGACCCTGAAAATTTTTTTACTATTATTTATTTATTTGACAGAGAAAGAGGGAAAGAGAGAATGACCACACCATGCTTCCAACCACTGCAAATGAACACCAGATGCATGCACTCCCTTGTGCATCTGGCTAATGTGGGTCCTGGGGAATCGAACCTGTGTCGTTGGGCTTTGCAGTCCAATGCCTTAACGGCTAAGACATCTGTCAAGGCCCAGAAAGCACCCTTTTTATCCAAGTTGAAGGGAGCCTTCAACATGACTTACCCTCCAACATTTTCTTTGCCAATAACCATCAGGCCATTTGTAGCCCTACAACTCTATCTTTTTTTTTTTTTTTTTTTTTTTGACTTTTCGAGGTAGGGTCTCGCTCTAGGCCAGGCTGACCTGGAATTCTCTGTAGTCTCAGGCTGGCATTGAACTCATGGCGATTCTCCTACCTCTACCTCCAGAGTGCTGGGTTTAAAGTCGTGTTCCAGCAAAGCCAAAGGATCCCACTTTGATTCCCGAGGACCCACGTTAGCCAGATGCACAAGGTGGCTCATAAGTCTGAAGTTCGCTTGCAGCGGCTGGAGGCCATGGCATGTCCATTCCCTCCTCTCTATCTCTCTCTGCCCCTCTCTGTCCCTCTCAATTTCTCTCTCACTATAATCAATAAATACCTAAAATATATTTAAAATTAATTTCATTTATTTACTTAGCAGACACACAGGGAGGTTGTGCACTGGACAGGCCTTGAGCCAGGATGTCAGCCACATGGCCTTTTAAGATTTCTTTATTTTTATTTCTTTCTTTAAAATTTACAGTTTTTTATTCATTTATTATTTACATATATTTATTATTATTTAGATTTATTCATTATTTACATTTATTTATTATTATTTGTAGTTATTTCTTTATTATTGATATTTATTTATTATTTATATATGTTTAATATTTATACTTATTAATTTTTATTTTTATTTACTGTGTATTTCCATTGATGCAATATTTATACATATTAGTTTATTATATTTATTTATCATTTATATTCAATCTTTTAAGATTTATACTTGTCAGTTTATTATATTTGTTTTATTTATTTATTATTTACATTCATTCATTTAGGATTTATCCTTATTTGTTTATTATAGTTATTCATTTATCATATGTATTTATCATATTGTTTATTATTTATTTTCATTTGTTTCATATTTATCCTTATTTGTTTCTTTACCATATTTATATATTGTTTTATTTATTCATTATTTATACTCATTTATTTACTATTTAAACTGCTTTGTTTATTATACTTATTACTGGTACTGGGGAATAGAACCTGGCTTTGAAGGCAAGCACCTATTAAAACAAGGAGCCTTTTCTCCAGCCTTCCTTCCCCCTTTTTTTTTTTCTTTTTACTGAAACTTACATGAATGTTGGGTGCCCTAGGAGATCTTGCCCTAAGACACATACACTACTTGTTCTTTGAAATTTTGTTGTTTATTTTTTTATTTATGTCTCTGTGTGTGAGAGAGAGAGAGAGAGAGAGAGAGAGAGTCAGAGACATAGAGCAGCTGGAGGCCCTGACATGTCCATTTCCTCCTCTCTCTCTGCCCCTCTCTGTCCTTCTCTATTTCTCTCTCTCTCTCTAATCAATAAATACATAAACTTTTTGAAATTATTTTCTCTTATTTACTTAAAAGACACACAGGGATGTCGTGCACTGGACAGGCCTTGAGCCAGGATGTCAGCCATATGGCCTTTTAAGATTTCTTTATTTTTATTTCTTTCTTTAATATTTACAGTTATTCATTCATTTATTATTTACATTTATTTATTATTATTTAGATTGATTTCTTATTTACATTTATTTATTATTATTTATAGTTATTTCTGTTTATTGATATTTATTATTTATACTTGTTTAATATTTATACTTATTGATTTGTTATATTTATTTACTGTGTATTTACATTTATGCAATATTTATACTTATTAGTTTATTATATTTATTTATCATTTATATTCATTCATTTAAGATTTATACTTGTTAGTTTATATATTTTTTCATTTATTTATTATTTACATTCATTCATTTAGTATTTATCCTTATTTGTTTATTATAGTTATTCATTTATCATATTTATTAATTGTATTATTTATTTTTATTTATATTCATTTGTTTAATATTTATCCTTATTTGTTTCTTTACCATATTTATATACTGTTTTATATATTCATTATTTATACTCATTTATTTAATATGTATACTGCTTTGTTTATTATACTTATTTATTAAACTATAAAATAAAAAACACTGAATATATTGGGGGACATATATTCAAACTACTACATTCCGCCCTGGCCCCCAATATATTTAGCTCCTGGCCCCCAATAGATTTATAACTATCACACATTGTAAATTGTACTCAGTCCACTTTCAAAGGTTCTCAGTCTTGATCAACTTAAGATAGTGAGTCCTGTAAAATCAAACAAGTTAAATACTTTCAACATGTAAAGGCACAGAGTAAACATTTTAACTGGTATAAGGCATAGCAAGGAGAGACTAAAACAATGCAAACTCAACCACCATCAGCAGTCATCAAACTTCTGCAGTTCAAGTTCAATATAACCAGAGACTGACAGTCTCCAGGTTTTCCAATTCCGCCCTCCAGCTGGGCAGAGTCGCCAGGAAAACTTCATCCCATGCCAACACTGCACTCCATGGTAGCCCTTTGCACAGTCCTGGTATATCCAAACATCTTCAGGTCTCCATGCAAACCACGGTCCATCTTCCAAAAGGCTCTTCCAGCCTATTCCTGAGGGTCTTCATGCCCTGCCTCATGCCGCATCTCAGCAGCAGCTCCTGGAACCGTGCAACCATGACCACTCCATGCATTTTTCATGCTTCCAAAACTAATACCAGGTGTGCAGGACACAGCCATATTCTTAATCCAGGGACAAAAATAAATCATAGCCTTGAAAAAGCAGGTTCCTTCTCCAGTCAACTCTTTCCAAGAATTTGCATTTTTAACAGTCTTTCCTCAGGCATCCTCCATTGTTTTAATG
>JAEOAD010000028.1:22642500-22942500 GCA_036365145.1 Orientallactaga sibirica | reverse complement strand
ATAAATTGCCTTGGGGATAGAGTCATCTCTCTTCAGCTTTCCAAGATGAGCTGAACAGCAGCAGCAGCTCTCCAAGAATCCTTCAACACCAGGGCTTCAACACCAGACTGGGATGCTGAGGCCTCCAGCCTCATGGGCTGAGCAACTACGGGGCTCTTAGCCTTTTCAGAGTGAAGATAGCCATTGCTGGACTGTGCAGCAGTTCTGGCAGCTCTGTTCCTCTAGAGAACCCTGACTCATACAGAGACATTTAGTCCAGGAACAAAAACCTCTCGCTATAGTTCAATTATCCCTCTCTCAAACCCCTTTTATGGAATACATAAGGTAGCAAGAGATAGCATTGTTGGGAGTTTTTAATGTTTGATTTCGTACTTCTTCCTATACAATTTTGAATTTTCATTCTTTCTGTGTGTCTTATTAATACAACTAAAACATGACTTCAGATCAATGCTTACAATAACAAAATATTAAGCTATAAAAAACTAAAACAGGGCTGGAGAGATGGCTTGGCAGTTAAGGTGCTTGCCTGCGAAGCCTAAGGACTCATGTTCAACTCTCCAGGTCCCACATAAGCCAGATACACAGTGACACAAGTGCACAAAGTCACACATGGCATAAGGGGGTGCATGCACCTGGAATTCAATTGCAGTGGTTGGAGGCCCTGGAGTGCCGATTCCCTCTGTCTTTCTCTCTCTCTTTCTCTCTCTCTCTTGCATTAAAAAAAAAAAAGGCAGTCTGTTGGACTTTCTTCAAAAACAAAATTTTAAAAAACTGAGTCAGGGAAGAAAAACACCTTCCTTATTTGTCAATATTTGTTTAAAATATTGGTATGCAGATGTTTTCATTTTCTACTATTAATAAATTATGATTATAACAAAAATGCAGTCTATGGCTTAAATCTTATTCAACACATTCTCATCATTGTTAAGATGAGAAAACCAATCCCTGACTTCGCTGACATGATTTCTCTCTACTATCCTTTGTATTGGAACTGGCCTAGAACCAGTTTCCAGAGACTCCATCACACTGGTTTGCATTCAGTTCCCAGTTCTCCTGCGACTTCCCCATCTCCACCACCACAGGATCCCACCAGAAAATCACCATTCCCACTAACAGCATACTAAGCACAGCTACCATTGTTTCCTTTTTAGTTTTTGTTTTTTTCTTTATTGACAGTCTTGTTATATACCACAAGCTGGCTTTGAACTTGCAATTCTGCTTCAAGTGCTGGGATTATAGGCTTGGACCACCACACTGGGCTCTTAGTTGCCATCATTTTCATATGTTTTGTGTGTACTATTGTCACAGCCCAGTGAGAGAAATCCATTCATTCCCGTTCTCTTCCTCCCTCCCCCCTCTCTCCCCATTTAATTGTTTTTCCACATTTTACTAGCAAGTATGATGGTTTATCATGTAGGTCAAATCATGCACCCAGTTGCTCAAATCCTTCCAATAGCTCTTTGTTACCATGACAACATAGCGGAAAGTCCCCCTACACTGACCACAAGGTCTTACTTGATCTGGTCCCCACTTGCCTCTCTGTCCTCCACCTTTACCACTGCCCTTCACTTTCCTGGCACTGCAGCCCTGACTTCTTTCTGTGTTCCTGTCTCAACACCTCCCCTTGCTCTTCCTTCCCCCAGAAAGAAGCCTTTCCCACTTTCTCAATGGCTGTCCCTTTTCATCACTCTGCCTAAAGTAACTCTCTGACCACTTTTCCTCTCCCAAGTCAATCACTGTTCCAAGCTTGCTTTTGCTTTCTCTGATGTTCTACCCAGAGCTCCCAGTGGCTTCTCATCTCACTCTCTTCAGGGCCACAGACCATCTGGCCACCTTTTCTTTTTGGACCTCATCTCCCTTCTGTCCTCAGCACCTGTCCCCAGCCATACTATTTCCTTGCTGTTTTTCCTGTAGCTCAAGAGCTCTCCTAAAGCAGGGCCTTTGGAGGTACTATTCCGTCTGTCTGGGATAGTCCCACCCAAAACTCTAACATGAATTAATCATGTCACTTAGGTCTGGCTCAAGTGTCACTTATGATATAGATCTTCTTCCATGGGCTGGGTTAATATAGCACCCCATTAGCACCCTATATCCTCCCACCTTTTATTTTCCCTCAAAACACATTGCTGGACATGTTAACTAATTATTTTATTGTTTTCCACCGGTCCGAATGGGCCATCTAGGAGAGCAGGAATTCTGCTTTCCTTCCTGCTGTTTACATTGTTCTTAGGTGAGTAGATGCTTAATACCTACTTTGCATGAAGTACCTAACTATGAAATTTCATTAATGTGTCTAATTTCTGTGTCTCTCCTTTCAACCACCGAACCTACATGCAAACCCCTGAATGCACTACCATTTAGAGACATTGTGATCCACATTCAAAAACTCGTAACTGATATTAAAGCCTATATTCTCAGGCGCTCCCCAGACACTTTCTCTCAGGGGACACAAGTTATTTCCAGCCAATCTTTTGTTATTATACATCGTGAAGCCATGAAGGACCTTGAACTTTGTTGTTGTTGCTTGTTTTTCGTGGTAGGGTCTCACTCTAGCCTAGGCTAACCTAGAATTCACTATGTAGGCTCAGGGTGGCCTCGAACTCACAGCGTTCCTCACGATCTTTCTATCTCTGCCTCTTAAAGGCCTGTGTCACCACTACAGGCGACCTTGCACTTTTGCATTACTTACTTTCATCAGTGTGTCTCATAGGCTGCCTCCAAGGCTGAGAAATGACCCCTGCCAAGTTCTTCCTTCATCCCCAACTCAGAAAGAAACAGTTTTCCTGTGGGGGCCCCGACACCCCCTGGCCACTTTGCACGCACCGCCCACCGCCCGGGGCCTCCCTCGCGTCCCCTGGGGGCCTGCAGTTGGCGGGGAAGCCTTGCCCAATAGTACGAAAGAGGAAGCACAGGAAGACTGTTGCAAAATCAAACTTCTCTGCTTTTTGTGGAACTTTTCTGTAGCTCCCAGTCTCCTGGTCTGAAATATATGGAGGCTACAAAGATCCATCAGTTGGGCGCCAGGGGACGCTCCTGAAAGACCCGCGCAGGTGAGGGAAGGCGCAACTTTTCCCCAAAACCCGGGAAGTGGGAGTTTTTACTTGAGGTGGGGGAGGAAAGGCGACGGGGCCGACTGGACGAGTTGGGCAACGCGGCCTGCGAACTAAAGGAGCTCCTCTTAGCTCTCTCCATTTTTTTTTTTCTTGCTTCCCTTCACCAGGGCCTTCCTTGCACCTCGCTGTGGCCCAGAGCCACGCGTCTGCATGCTGAGCGGGGAGGGGAGGGCTGACACCACTTCCTCCCCGAGGCGGCAGACCTCAGCCGGGCCTTAGCGACTGCACAGCGGAGCCCCGCCGGCCCCGCGCACCCCCGCATCCCGGACCCGCGCATCCGCGCCCGCGCCCGCGCCCGCGCCCGCCGTCAAGGTAAGCGATGCCGTCGCGCGCCAGGACCCTGGAACCCGCAGCCTCGCGCCCGAGGGGCCCCAGGACCGCGGGTCAAGGCCGGCGTCGGGGGTGGGCGCAGCTCCCCGGCTGGCCACGGGAACGCGAGCCCCAGGCTTGGCCTCGAGCGCTTCGGGTCGCTCGGGTCGCCCGAGTCCCCGAGGGGATCCCCGCTCTGGACCCAGCGTGGCCCGAAGCAGGAGCTGGGGGCTCCCCTTCGCGGTGCTCTGTCTGGTCGGATTTGACACATTTCCTGCCCAGGAAATTGACACAGGGTCAAACTGATGGGAGTCCAGCCGGGATGCCACCCCGAGTAAATCCGGAGACTTCTCCAGGGCGTTTTAGGGCACTTCAGGTTAAAATGATTGTCCTGTAAGAACTTGACACGAATCTCTAAGCGTTCCCTTCCTTTGAAACTTTCAGAAACTGCCACTTTTTAAATTTACTTGGCCTCCTACCTGGAATTCACTCTGTAGTCTCAGGATGGGCTCGAACTCACGGCTATCCTCCTACTTCTGCCTCCGAGTGCTGGGATTAAAGGTGTGCGTCACCACGCCCTGCTACTCTTTTTCATTTTAAAATGCGATGAAGTTTGGATACCAAACACAACTTTCCTCAAGTTGGCTTGGAACGAAGGTGCAGAAAACCTTTTGCATCCCTGAACACACTAACGAGCACGTGCTGGTTCCCTGAGAGACCTTGCCCACAGGCGCCGCTTCCCTGGGGAGGTATTTCTTCACTATGGTGGAAAATCGAATGTAGTGTTTCCTAGCGCCACCCACAGCACTGCTGTGCAAGAGTTTTGAAAGCGATAGAGAAAGAGCAACAGCCCAAGAAAGTAACAGCGAAAAGAGGCCAATGGCCTTATTATTCTCCCAGATAAGGTTTCTGGTGGTGCAATGTGGTTTAAACAAAAGCAAGCATACTTTATAAATCTGAGAGTCCAAAATGAAATTTCAGAAAGGGGGCCTCGGGCTTTTGAATAAACAGAGTTCTTCTTTCTGTGGGTCACACTGAAATACTAGTATGCACTTGGGCCACAGCAATGCTGGCCGGCATGGTTAGCAGGGACCTAAGAAATCCTCTGTAATGTCACCCAGGTGGTGTACCTTGTCTGCTCCTGTGTTGGGGAAAGTCCAGCAAATGTAATGTTATCCTCAAACTAGTGGTGCTTAATTTTAATTTTTACAGTCTTACCAATATGTATGTTGTTTTTTTTTTTCTGGATGTTTGCAAGACTTGGGCTCCAGCTCCATGTCTGATGATACTAAGTAGGCAAGGATGAATGTAAATTATTTTAACCTCACTGGACCTTAGGTGACTCACCAGTAATGTGAGGCCGAGTAGACTGAGTTCTGAAAGAACGATGGAAATAATGTTAGAGAGGCCAGAGACATCACTCAGTCTCGGAGCACATGCTGCTTGAGGGGCTGTGGTCAAGCCAGCATGGGGAACAAGGTGCTAACAGGCTCCTTAAAATTTGAAATATCAAGTTTTGAAGTCTTTTGTTGGCAACTTCCCATTCTGTTGAAAAACTGCAATTATCACCACAGGCGAAAATTCCTCAAGGACTATTCTTCAAGAAATATAACTTTGAAATGAGTAGTTACTTGGAAATCTTACACATAATACTTACTAGGCTGTGTAGCCATTAATGGGTTTTTTTGCCATTAATGTTTTTGGGGTTTTTTTTATCCTGGGAATGTATTCCAACTCTCCCCTATACTTTTGCCTTATTTCACAAGTAGAGAAAAATAAGTCTAGATATTTCCACATTAATATAGTGAACTATTTGTAAAGTTCATTGCCATAAATGTCCATTTGTCATATTACTTTGAGTTTTCTTTGAAGTATTCTCTTTTCAAGGAGCATTAACATTTTCATTTCTTTCTAGTACTTTTCAATTTCATTTTATTTTTATGCCACAAACCTTTTAG
This sequence comes from Orientallactaga sibirica, assembly GCA_036365145.1. Taxonomy (NCBI): domain Eukaryota; kingdom Metazoa; phylum Chordata; class Mammalia; order Rodentia; family Dipodidae; genus Orientallactaga; species Orientallactaga sibirica. Next base: position 22,937,120 of record JAEOAD010000028.1, on the reverse strand, counting down.
TGAATCCACAAATTTTAGAATAAATTCAGTTTGTTTTCCATAGAATATCAGCACAATCTTCACAATTTTATTGAACCCCAGGAGTGCAAAAGACAGTAGAGTCACCTTAGGAATTCTCAAAATAGAACAATGTAGAGGAAATTAGAACAAATATGAAACACCTATGCTTCACATTATACACACAGCTGAGAAGAAATTTTATGCATTTTTTAAATAACTTTGTGCAACCAAGGGGTTTGGGGGGGGTCTCCTTTTTTTCTGGGGATGGTGAGTAAACTCAGACTGCCTAGGCTTTTGTGGTACTTGTCAGAAAGAGCCTTAAGATAGAGCAACTATTATTCACATGGTTAATATTTTCAGTGTGCAAATCAATGCTGTCATCCCGTGAGCCACTATATAAATGCTCAAGCATTTATGATGTGAATTCAGGTATAGAATAAGTATAAAATTGTCACATGTAAAGGTATGTGGTGGAGACACTGGTTGTATTGTGATATGTGTAAGCTTTACAGTTATAATTACCAGGAGAAAAGTGATTTTGAGCGGAACTTTGTATATCTGGAAAAGCAGCAGTTACATTTCTCTAGGGAAGAGGGCACAGCAGCTCTCAGGAAGGACATTAAGTTGAGAATATTGCCAGACTACACGTGATTCAGCACGGCCAGGAAGGACCTGAGGACAGCTTCCAGGTACTAGAGGGCAGCACTGTCCCTGCTACCTGGCCATCATAGTTAATATTCAAAACATGTCTGCTAAATCAGTTCCACTTTTGGATGGTACCCAAAATGTCTCAAGCGCCCCCCACCCAAGACAGCTTGCTCATTGGCATCACCCCTGAGGCTTGAGCAAGGAAAATATAAATCATGACTCCAGGGCACCACCATCAGCAGCATATTATGAGACCTGTTTCCTTTGTTCTTGGTCAACTCTGGTTCCTTTTTGATTACCATATGACACTATTGTAAGATCTCTTTCTCTTATACAACTTAAACCAGAGTGTTTCAGAGCTGGGATTTTGGGGGTAGGGTGGAAGATTTGCATATACATGAGCTATCATAGGGATGGGATCCAATGCTTGGCACAAAATTCATTTATGTTTCATATACCTTATACATACCTTATACATACATACATATGTACATAAGGTATACATGTATATACCTTATACATATAGCTGGAAGATAATCTTAAATAATATTTTAAATAATTTTGTGCATAAAAAAGTTTGTATATGTCACTTAAGAGGACAGGGGGAACTTTCTTTCCTTAAGGATGTTGAATAAACTGACTGTTACATGCCTGTGGGTTATTTATTTATTTATTATTTGAGAAAGAACAAGAGAATGGGATTGCAGGGCCTCCTCCCACTGCAAACAAACTCCAGGTGCTTGTGCCACTTTGTGCATCTGGCTTCACGTGGTTACTGGAGAGTCAAACCCAGGTCATCCCACTTTGCAAGCAAGTGCCTTAAGCCACTGAGCCATTGCTCCAGCACATGCCTGTTTTGATTCTGACCCGTCACTTGTAATGAGGTACAGAATTTTCTGTTTGTGGCATCATCATGTTGGCACTCAAAAGTGTTTCAGATTTTTGGATTTGGATTTTGGATTTTCAGAGTGGAGGATGCTTATCTGCATGGTGTCGCAGACATTGTGCTAACTTAGATGTGTCATTTCATTACCCACACCTCTGAACTTATACTATGCTTTCATTTCCTCAGTGATGAAAAAGTGGCAGTCACCAGGCGTGGTGGCACACGCCTTTAATCTCAGCACTTGGGAGGTAGAGGTAGGAGGATTGCCATGAGTTTGAGGCCACCCTGAGCCTACATAGTGAATTCCAGGTCAGCCCATGGCTAGAGCAGGACCCTATCTCAAAGAAAAAAAAGGTGTTATTAGAACAAATAAGACATGATTAGGTTTTTTTCCTACATTTTTATTATGAAATATTCCATATACACAAATGATGTATGATGTGTGTGTTATACCAACAAATAATAAAGTCAGCACCCGGAAACCTATCTCCTAATGTAAAGTGTGACATTACCATTACATCTCCTGGCCTCTCAGTAACATTCCCATTTTTCTGCTCGAAAGGTAATAAAAACATTCTCAATGTGCCCATTTGTAAAGCTTATAGGATGGATGCACATTTATGATGCTGGGGATTAGCATTTGGAAAATGGAATTAAAATCCCCACTGACAGCTGGAGAGATGGCGTAGCAGTTAAGGCACTTGCCTGCAAAGACAAAGGACCCAGGTTCGAATCTCCAGGACCCATGTAAGCCAGATGCACAAGGGGGCATATGCATCTGGATTTTGTTTGCACTGGCAGGAGGCCCTGGTGTGCCCATTCACTTTTTCTCTCTATCTACCTGCCTATTTCTCTCTCCCTTTCTCTCTCAAATAAATTAATTAAAATTAAAAACTTTAAAAAATAAAATAAAATAAAATCCCCACTGACTCCAGATATGATAAGTATAAGACTAAAAAGAGACTATTTAGGGCTGGAGAGATGGCTTAGTGGCACTTGCCTGCAAAGCCTGAGAACCTACATTTAACTCTCCAGATCCCACATAAGTCAGATGCACAAAAGTGAGGCAAGTGCAAGGTCGCACATGGCCACTAGGTGGCACAAACATCTGAAGTTCTATTTCAGTGGCTGAGGCCCTGGTGTGCCAATTCTCTCTTCTCCCGCCTCCTCTCTCTCTGTCTCTGCTTGCAAATAAATAATTTAAAAATATTTTAGGATTAAAAAATATATATTTTAGGGGCTAGAGAGATGGCTTAGCAGTTAAGAGGTATGCCTGTGAAACCTAAGGACCCAGGTTTGATTCTCCAGGTCCTACATAAGCCAGATGCACATGGTGGCACATGCACCTGGAGTTCATTTGCAGTGGCAGATCCCACATAAGTCAGACAGACAAAGGTGAGGAAAGCATAAGGTTGCACATGCCCACTAGGAAGTGCAAGCATCTGGAGTTTGATTGCAGTGGCTGAGATCCTGACACACCAATTCTCTTGCTCACTCTCTCCCTTTCTCTCTCTCTCTCTCTCTCTCTCTCTCTCTCTCTCTAAAATAAAAAAAAAGTTTAAAAATATTATATATCTTTTTATTTGAGAGAGAAGGAGAAAGAAAGAGAGGGAGAGAAGAGAGGGAGGGAGAGAGAGAATGGGCACACCAGGGCCTCTAGCCACTGCAAACAAACTCCAGATGTATGTGCCTCCTAGTGCATCTGGCTTGCATGGGTACTGGGGAATCAAACCTGGATCCTTGGGCTTCACAAGTAAGTGCTTCAACCACTAAGCCATCTCTCCAGCCCAAATAATTTTTTAGAAGAATATGTAACTTAAAAACTGCCATTTTCCCTACAGACTACTTAGAATTTTAACTTTAAAGACAGTTACATCATTTCTGATAGTAAAAATTGCTATATGTTGGCCTGGAGTGATGATGACTCAGCAGTTAAGGCACTTGTCTGCAAAGCCTAACAACCTGGGTTTGGTTCCTCAGTACCCACATAAAGCCAGAATCACAATGTAGTACTGCATCTGGAGTTAGTTTGCAACACTGGAGGCCTTGGCATGCCCACTTTATCTCTGTGTCTCTCTTCTCTCTGTCTCTCTATGCTTGCAATAAATATGTAAAAGTGTTAAAATTTTGGGCTGGAGGGCTGGAGAGATGGCTTAGCGGTTAAGGCGCCTGCCTGCTAAGCCTAAGAACCCGGTTCCAATCTCCAGGTCCCACATTTAGCCAGATGTAAAGTGACGCAAGGGAGCAATGCTGCACTTGCCCACAAGGGGGCACACACATCTGGATTTCGTTCACAGCAGCTGAGAGACTGCTGGCGTGCCCATCTCTATCTGTCTCCCTCTCCCTCTCTGTCTGTCTCTTTCTATGTCTCTCTCTCCAAAAATAAATAAAAATTTAAAAAATTAAAAATTAAAAAATGGGGCTGGAGAAATGGCTTACTGGTTAAGCCATTTACCTGCAAAGCCAAAGGACCCTGGTTCAATTCCCCAGGACCCATGTAAGCTGGATGCACAAGGTGGCTCACACGTCTGGAGTTCATTCATAGTGGCTGAAAGTCCCTGATGCACCCATTCTCTCCCTCTCTCTCTCTCTCTCTCTTTCTCTCTCTTTATCTATGTACCTCTTTCTCTTTCTCCTTCTCTCTGAAATAAATAAATAAATAAAATTGCTACTTGAATTTCAATAAATATTTCCACGTCAAAGATACAGCAATCATTTTTGGTCAAAAATATTTACTAAGCACTTATTCTAGATAGTTGGGCTGCTTGTGACAGGAAATGGAGCTCTGCATTTGTGGAGCTTATATTCTGGTGGAGAAACAGGTTAATCAATGAAAATATTAAGGAAGTAAACAGTGTAAGAATTAGCAAGTGAAAACGAATACAGAAGAAAAGGAAAAGTTGAGTAAAGGTACAGGATTAAGTAAGATATTTAGACTTGGTCTTGTTAAGAAAATAAGGTCTAAAAGCAAAAATTTGAAGGAGACAGTGGAGTTAACCAGAAGGCTCTCTGTACGGAACAGAGTTCCACACAGTATTCCAAGCAGTTCCAAGCAGGTGGCAGAGCATGTTGGCGCTATATTTGTGCAAGAAGAAAGGCCCTGTGGCCAGAGGTGAATTAGCAAAAGAGAGAAAGAGAGAGTAAAAGACATGGTTAGAGAGGGAAAAGAAGGGTGGGGAGAAGGCAGTTCACATAAGTCCTTCAGGCCATTGACAAAACTTTGGCATTACTCTGAATGAAACTGAAGGCCCACTGGGACATCCTGAGAAGAGGAATAACATGGTGCTTACATTTAAAAGTCTGACTGTTGGAGAAAGAATTAGAAGGAACAAAGATAGAAGAAAAAGTCCACTAGGAAGCTGAGGCCTCTATGTGTTCTTTGAAGGTAATATCAAGAGAATTTCCTGATAGTGAATGTGGAGTGTGAGAACTGGGAGTTCAGATGTCCTTCAGCTTTTTGACCTGAATGGCAGGAAGGATGAGGTTTCCATCACTTGCAGCGGCAAGTTGGAAAGATGACCAGAAGTTCCATTCACAGCGTGAATATGAAGTGCCAAGTGGAAACCATGAATGACTAAGTCAGTATCTGAAAATATACTGTTATCAACAAAGTAAAAATGGCAGTTTACAGGGTTTAAGAAACTGCACAAGACTGCACCATTTAAGAAATGGGACAAAAAAACACCTTTGGGGATCCCAAAGACTTTAACCATTCTTTCAAAATTTGAAAAAAACAGGGACCAGGGAGCTATCTCAGTGGGTAAAAGCAGTTGCAGTTAAAGCACGAGGGCCTGAGACTCCCCAGGTTCAATACACAGTGTGGTCGTGGCCACACAAGCCTGTGACACCAGTCCTGTTGTCGTGGGAGGAGAAGTTGGAGACTGGAGAAGCACTGGGGCTCACTAACCTAATAGGCTAACTCCAGGTTGAGGGAGAGACACTGGCTCAAGGAAATATATAGATGAGCAATAGAGGAAGACATCCAGTATTCTCCTCTGGCCTCCACACATGCATGTGTGGGGCATGTGCATCTGTACACACACATCACATCACATCACATCACATCACATCACATCACATCACATCACATCACATCACACACCACACTACACATACTGTCCACACACATTCAAAAACTGGTAAAGGGGGCTGGAGAGATGGCTTAGGGGTTAAGGCACCTGCCTCCTAAGCCTAAGAGCACTGGTTCCAATCTCCAGAGGTTCCAATCTCCAGGTCCCACGTTTAGCCAGATGCAAAGTGACAAAGGCGCAATGCCACACTTGACCACAAGGGGGCGCACACATCTGTATTTCATTCGCAGCAGTTGAGACACTGCTGGAGCGCCCATTTCTGTCTTCCTCTCTCTCCCTCTCTCTCTCTCTCTCTCTCTCTCTCTGTCTCTCTCTCTCTGTGTCTCTCTCCAAAAAAAATAATAAATTAAAAAATAAATAAAAAACTGGTAAAAGGTTGATGAGTGATCCTCATTATGTAGCATAAGAATATAGTCAGGTAATCAATACTGTTCCACTTCTATGATAATGAAAATAATGCAAGTTATCTTTAATAAGCCTAAGGAAGAAACAAACACTAAGGAGGCCTGTATTCATACACACATTGTTTTTAAATTTTTTAAATTTATTTATTTATTTATTTGATACATAGAGTGAGTGAGAAGAGAAAGAGGCAGATAGAGAGAATGGACACACCATGGCCTCTAGCCACTGCAAACAAACTCCAGACACATGCACCATCATGTACATCTGGCTTTACGTGGGTACTGGGGAATTGAACCCAGGTTCTTAGGCTTTGCAGGCCAGTGCTTAGCCATCTCTCCAGCCCTATATACATATTCCTGATCAGTGAGATAGACATTGTGTAGGATAAGGTTCCATGGCTATGCAGCATACAAACATGACTGTGAGGGAGACAAGAAAAGAGCTTTTTGCACCAGAGGTTAAAGAGTGGCTGTTTTCAAAATCTAAGGCCAGATTTGGAAGAGAAGGAAGCTTTCTCATTACACGGCAGGATTTCAGATAGATTCAAGTGTTAGAGAGAAACTAGGCCCACCAGAGGTTACTGAAAACGTCAGATGACACTAGGAAAGATTTGGAAAGCTGAAAGTAGTTAAGAAGTAGTTGCTAATAGAACATGCAATAACCAACATATCCTACAGTTTAGTTATTGACAAGTATCAAGGCAGTATTAAATGTGAAGTCATAAAACTGTGTAGTAAGGCTGGAGAGATGGCTTAGTGGTTAAGGCACTTACCTGCAAAGCCATAGAACCCAGGTTCAATTCCCCAGTACCCATGTAAGCCAGATACAAAGGTGGTGCATGCATCTGGAGTTTATTTGCAGCAGCTGAAGGCCCTGGCATGCCCATTCTCTCTCTCTATCTGCCTCTATCTCTGTCAAATAAATAAAGTAAATAATATTTTTAAAAAATTTTAAACTGTGTGGTGAAATTCTGCTAAGAGCCATTGGGCACCCTTGTTTATACTGTTTTTCACAGAACAAAAATCCAGTCTTTAGGTGCATTCTTAGGAGTTTATCTCAAAAAAGAAAGGAACAGGGCTGGAGAGATGGCTTAGCGGTTAAGGCGCCTGCCCGCTAAGCCTAAGAACGCCCATTCAGTTCTCCAGTTCCCACATTTAGCCAGGCACAGAGATGCAAGGGTGCAATGCCTCACTTGCCCACAAGGGAGCACATGCATCTGGAGTTCATTCACAGTGGCTGAGAGGCCGCTAGCGCACCCATTCTCTGTCTCTCTCTCTCTCTCTCTCTCTCTCTCTCTCTCTGAATCTCTCAAAAAAAAGGAACAAATTAATTATGAAGAGGTGACAGGATGTAGGAGGGGCATCTCACAAAATACTTGGGGTGACATCACATCAGAGTACCACAATTACTTTGCTGACTGACTTTGTTGTAGGCTACTATATTTCCACTACTGGCCGACTGCTTCACCTCTGCTGACAGTCAGTGAACTTATTATGGGGTATGTTGATTGCACGGAGGTGTCTTTTTAAGATAGTGGCCTCCTTCTTTTTCTAGAGGAGGGCTGTACCTCTGAGCCCCATCTTTCATGCCTTCTTTCTGATTCATTCTATAAATGATACTGTCTTAAGCCAGCCAAGACTATTTCTTAATGTGTTTAGAAGTCTGTGGCTTTTATAATGTCCCTATGGTAAGCAATAAATAGAAATGACATGTGTGGACCATGAATGTGAATAAATGAAGTATAATGCAGTGAGAAGATGGCCATACTAAGACCAGTGTTGAATAAAGAAGTTGAAACTTGGAGAGACTCATATTCTCAGAGCTAGTTTATGGAGTTGGAGCAATATTTAACATACAGGTCAGTTGGAAGAAACTTTTTTCAACATGTTATAATTGGTACTCTTTTTGCCTCCCGTTTCAACCACACATGTATTGAGAGTCGACCAGGTACCAGTGGGGAAAGGTATAAAATAAAATATCAGCCCTCATCCCAAGAAGAATCCAGTGGTGAGAGTATAGCCTGTAAGTAAAAACACAGTAGAGCATAGTGTGCACTGATAGGTACGCAACCAATACAGTAGAGACGGGGTGATAGAGAAGGCATTATATGGGGGTGGCCAGGAGACACTTTGAAGAATAAAGGTGTTTCCAGGCGGTCCAATGTAAGAAGGCTACCTCAGGCACCAGACATATTGGAAACAGTTTGGCAGTGCTGGAGAATAAAATACAGTGGGAAAGGAAGTGGGGCCATTCAGATTTAACACTGGGTGAGTAAACATTCAGACTACATTCATGTGATGCAGTCCCCACACCCAGTCGTCTTTGACTCAAAGGCTGAGGTGCTCATAACAACAGGACTGGAGCACTCCAAACGGGTGCTGTCCACAGAAATGCATTGCCAACCACATATGGAACTTTATACCGCCTAGAAGCCACATCAAAAATGACCTTCTGGGCGCGATGGCACAGGCCTTTAATCCCAGCACTTGGGAGGCAGAGGTAGGTGGATTGCTACGAGTTCAAGACCACCCTGAGACTACTGAGTGAATTCCAGGTCAGCCTGAACTAGAGTGAGACCCTACCTCAAAAAAAAAAAAAATGACCAAAGAACCATTTTCAGTAATTTTAGTCACACATTTTAATGATCTATCCAAAATGTCATTTAATGAGCATTATTTGAAATTATATTAAATTTAATAGTAAACGTATTAATGAGCTAATTTTTCACACTAAATCTTCCTAATCCGATGTGTTTTTTCATGTCTAGTGTATTTTAATTGAGAGCAGCCACAGTTCACGTACTGAGTAGCTGCCTGTGGCTGGTAGCTGTGGGACTGGACAGTGCAGCTTGAGATCAGCGCACAAACACCATCTCTGATACTCTACACAGCCAGGCAGCTGAATGGAGGGTATTGGATGAATCCTGAAGAAAACTGAAGGGAAAATGAAACAGCATTTACTATGATCCTGTTCCTTGTCCCTGATTTGATCTCATATTCAAACCCACAGTGCTTTATTAACACTCTGGCAACAAAAAGAAACTCCAGTTGTCAGTGATCACTTTTCCTTCTCTCAGACCTTCCCTTCCACTTGAGATTTTATGTGTTCTGACTAAAAGAATAAGGGGCTGAAGAAGGGGTGGAAACCAACAGCAGAGCAGGTGGCCCTAAACCCACATCCGGCAAAATGTGATCTGTTACCCTAGCAACCGTACTTGTCAACTTTTTGTTTCTGTGTTTGCTTCTACCTGCTCATTTCCAAGCGTAGTGTACAGTCAGCAGCAGCGTTTTATAGTGGTTCTCCACTCCAGAACACACCCCCTCTCCAGAGAGGATATGGTGTAGTAAGATTTGTGGCTTGGAGATGGAAATGCCCAGGGAATACTTTGAAAAGGCCTTAGGGAAATGTTAATGCTGTTCCTCTCTTGCTCAGAGTGGTTGAGTCAGGGCTAGGGCAATAGCTCCATTAATACAATGCTTGCCTCACAAGCATGAGGACCTGAGTTTGATCTCCAGAATCCATGTCAAAACGTCAGGCATAATGGTACATGCCTGTCATCCCAGTGCTAGGGAGGTGGAGACAAGCAGATCTCTGGGTTTTGCTGGCCAAACTGTCTAGTCTAATGGCAATCTCCAGGCTAATGAAAAAGGTCCTGTCTTTAAACAAATAGGTAGATAGCATTCTTGAGGAATGACACCCAACATTGTAGCTTACACACACGCACACACATGCACGCACACATACACATACATCAAAAAAAGGGGAGGAGCCAGGCGTGGTGGTACACACCTTTAATCCCAGCACTCGGGAGGCAGAGGTAGGAGGATCACATGAGTTCAAGGCCACCCTGAAACTACATAATGAATTCCAGGTCATCCTAGGCTAGAGTGAAACCCTACCTTGAAAAAAAAAAAGATCATTTTTTCAAACAACAGGTGAGTCTCTTCCCTAGATATTGTACTTACAGCTGCCCAGTCCCATGAAGTAGCAGATACACATAGAATGTAGCTATGTTGCTGTGATATAGGAGCAGAGAGGGGATGTGAATAATGACTGAAACTATCAATTGATTGTTTTAGAGGGAGAAATAAAAAGGGTGATAAAATCTAATACTAAGCACTTTATTCACACCAGACATTATAATAAGTGCTTATACAGACATGACCTCATTCCTGTATGGTAAGAACTGCTGGTGTATGTGTCCATATAAACCTTTTCTAAAGACTAGTGAATGAGAAATATTTGTGTTTATTTCAATGGGATACCATTTCAACTGCTATTTGTAAGAGCATTCAAAGTATTAGACACTGGGTTTGAATCTGACATGTATGTCCCCAGCAGGCTCATGTTCTGAGTACTTAGTCCTCAGCTTTGGTGCTATCTTGAAAGCTTTGGTAGATGAGGCCTGGCTGGCAGAAGTAGGACATTCAACCCTGGCTCCTGTTGCCTGGTCTGCCACAGTGTGAACAGCCATCCCCACTGCTATGGAAGGAACAGCTCCACTCTATATTCCCTGCCACAATGAACTAAAATTAACCTATGAAGCCTATGAAAATTAAAATAAACCTTTCCTTCCATAAGTTGTTTCTGTCTGGCAGTTGGTCACAGCAATAGAAAAATAATGAATACACAAACCATTACTGCAAATATTACTCTATAGTCACCAACACAGCTGTCAAAGTTTCTTATTAGAATTCACTCAGAGTTGCTTCAAAACCAGCAACATCCTGTTGGAAATGGTGAAGGGTCATTGTAGTTACCTTCTTGTTGCTGGGACAGTCATCTAACCTGAAGCAGCTGATGGCAGGAAAGAGTTTCTTCTCTGGCTTACAGTCTAGAGGGGAATCTCCATGATGGCAGGGGAAAGATGGCATGAGCAGAGGCTGGATGTCACCTCTGCCACAGGAGAGTGAGCCAGCTAGCACTGGCAAGCTAGGAGCTAATAAACCTCAGTCTGCCTCCAGCAACACACCTCCTCCAGCAAGGCTCCGCCTTCCAAATTGCCGCCAGCTGAGGAGCAAGCATTTGGAACACATAAGTTTATGAGGGACTCCTGACCCAAACCACCACAAGGGAAAGTAAGGAAGGGAAAAGCATGGCGAATGGTTTCAGATAAAGAAGAGCATCATTTAAAGAAATTGTTTAGTTAAATTCTGGGCAGTTTTGCAACAGATCAAACCTGACTATTGAAAGTCACCTTATCAATATGTGGACAAAACACTTGGATTAGTACCTGGCCTGTGGTGAATGCTCAGAACATGTTAAAAATGTGTTTTTTCAAACATTTGGAGCTAAACAAAATGAAAATACTTTCACTCTAGAAATTCTGTTTAAAATAAATCAAGTATGTTCTTCTTGTATTTTTATTATTATTTAGTACCCACATGCCTGTCAGGTTAAGCACAGTTGCCCAGACACAGGACCCAAGGTAGAACGTAAGAGTATGTGACTTCATTTCAATTTTTTTAAACTTTATTCTTATTTCTTTGCCTGGGTCTGCAGTTTTTGACAATGACTAATTATGGGACACTGTGCCAGGACACAGGAAAACTAATACAGTCATCCTCATTGTTCATGGGAGAAAGGTTTCGGGCACTCTTTGGATACCAATGGCCATAGATCTCAAGTCCCTTACATAAAATGGTATAGCATTTGCTAAAACCTCTGCACATCCCCACATTCTTTAGATCATCTCTGGCTTACTTAAACATCCCTAAGACAATATAAATACTATGAAAATGCTTGTTACAGTGTATTATTTAGGGAATAGTGAAGTCTGTACAAGCTGGTTGTATAACCCTTGCACTCAGAAGTTAAGGCAGGAGGATGAGGAATTGGATGCCAACCAGTAGCAAGACCCTGTCTGAAACAAGAGATAAGAACAGCAAGAGAACAAGGGAGAGGTGAAAAATGTACATATTCAGTACAAACACATTTTTTAAAATATTTTATCTTTATTTATTTATTTGAGAGAGAGAATGGGAACACCAGGGCTTCTAGACACTGCAAACAAACTCCAGATGCATGTGCCACTCGGTGAATCTGACTTTACATGGGTACAGGGGAATTGAACCTGGGTCCTTTGGCTTTGCAGACAAGTGCAAAACACCTATTTAGAAGGCACATGGATGATGTCCATTTAGCCAAGCAACCACAATTGCTTCCCTACTAGGTCCTATGACCTCCCCAGCCATGGGCTTTTGACTTGTTTTACAGCAGCAGATGTGAATTCCTGCTCAACTTCAATCACTGGTTGGTTACCCCTTAACAGAGTTGCCACTATTGCACTAGTGGGCAAAACCTTTTTTTTTTTTTTTTTTTTTTTTTTTTTGGTTTTATGAGGTAGGGTCTCACTCTAACCCAGGCTGACCTGAAATTCACTGTGTAGTCTCAGGCTGGCCTCAAACTCATGGTGATCCTCCTACCTCAGCCTCCTGAGTGCTGGGATTAAAAGCGTGCACCACCACACCCAACTCAGTGGGCAAATCTTGTTTGGATGGTCAGTTGTGTTGCCACCAGGGTCCACATCTGAGTAAGACTTTGATGACAATTCTCCAGCAGCAACCTGCATAGCACCTCCTAGCATATGAGAGCTAATCAGCAGAGAAGAAGCGTCCAGCCCAGTTCCAGGCTTATTTATGTATATCCTGTGACAAGGGCATGTGGTATCACCAGCAATCGGGTGATACCATCTAGTTCTGGAGAGATGGCTTAGCGGTTAAGGCACTTGCCTGCAAAGCCTAAGAAGTTATGTTTGAATTTCCAGGTCCCACATAAGCCAGACACACAATGATGCAAGCACACAATGTCACTCATGTACACAAGGGGGTGCATGTGTTTGGAGTTTATTTGCAGTGGCTGCAGTCCCTGGCATGCCATTCTCCCCACCCCCTTCTCTCTCTCATAAATAAAAAAAAAAGTAGTGGCAATAGCCAGTATTGTTTTGAGGTCTCTGGGACCTCCCAACTACTAGGACTACTAGGGAGGTAGTCTACTTTTGAGAGACAACATGTAGTGTTTGCCTTTCAGAGCCTGAGTTACCTCACAATACATTTTCCAGTTCTATCCATTTTTCTGTAAGTTTTTTAAATTTCATTTTTCTTTAAGCTGAATATAATGTTTTTTAAATTTCATTTTTCTTTAAGCTGAATATAATTTCATTGTGTATGTATTGTTTTATATCCATGCATTAGTTAATGAACATCCAGGTTCATTCCATTTCCTTGCTATGGTGAAAACAGCAACAATAAACATAGATGTGTAAACATTTCTGGGGTAGGAGAATCTTTGGATATATGACCAGAAGTTGCTATATCCAGATGTTCTAGCTCTGTTTTGTGAGAAAACTCCACATTGCTTTCCATAGTGGCTGTACCAGTTTATACTCCCAACAGTGAATAAATGATCCCCTCTCCTCACCAGCATTTGTTGTTATTTTCTTTCTTGATGAGCCTGGCATGGTGGTACACGCCTTTAATCCCAGCACTTGGGAGGCAGAGGTAGGCAGATTGCCATGAGTTTGAGGCCACCCTGAGTGAATTCCAGGTCTGCCTGGGTTAGAGTGAGACCCTTCCTCGAAAAACCAAAAATAAATAAATAAATACATTCCAAGATGGAATCTCAAAGTAGTTTTTTTAAATTTTTAATTAATTTATTTATTTACAAGGAGAGAGAGAGAGAATGGGTGTGACAGGTCCTCTAGCCACTGCAAATGAACTCCAAATGTATGCACCATTTTGTGCATCTGGCTTTACCTGGGTACTAGGGAATCAAACCCAGGTTGTTGGGCATTTCAGGCAAGCGCCTTAACTGCTGAGCCATCTCTCCAGCTTGTTTTGATTCACATGTCCCTGATGGTTAAGGATGCTGAGCACTTTAAAAAATATCTATTGGTGCTGGGTGTGGTGGTGCATGCCTTTAATTCCAGTACTCGGGAGGCAGAGGTAGGAGGATCGCTGTGAGTTCAAAACCACCCTGAGACTTCATAGTGAATTCCAGGTCAGCCTGGACTTGAAAAAACCCTGCATTGAAAAGCCAAAAGAAAAAAAAAAATCTATTGGCCATCTATTTCTTATTTCAAAAATATTTTTTTTATTTATTTACAAAAGATACAGAGAGAAAGAGGCAGACAGAGAGTGAGCTCACCAGGACCTTCTGCTACTGTAAACGAATCCTAGACACATGTGCCAATTTGTGCATCTGGCTTTACATGGGTACTAGGGAATCGAACCCAGGCAATCAGGCTTTGTAAGTGCCTTTAACTGCTGAGCCATCTCTCCAGATCTGTATTTCTTCTTTTAAGAACTGTCTGTTGTGTTTTGTTTGTTTGTTTTTTGTTTTTGCTTTTTTCAAGGTAGGGTCTTGCTCTAGCCCAGGCTTACCTGGAATTCACTATGTAGTCTCAGGCTTGCCTCAAACTCTCAGCAATCCTCCTGCCTCTGCCCCTGCCTCCTGAGTGCTGGGATTAAAGGGGTGTGCCACCATGCCTGGCTTTCTGTTGTGATTTTTTTTTGTTTGATTTTGCTTGTTGGTTGTTTTTTGCTTATATTTTGATGGGCTATTTCTTTTCTTATTGCTTTGAGTTTTTGAGTTCTTTATATGTTGCAGATATAACTCATCCAGTAGGCTGTCTTTTCACTCTTTTAAAATTTTCCCCCATTTTTAATGAAAACCAAGCACAACATTTGATATCAGTTCAAGATAGATACTGAGAGGTAGTTTGTAACTCATTTTTAATCTTTAATTTTGGTCCTTTTCCCCTAAAAATTTATAGTTTCTTTGCTTCCTTTTGAAAGGCTATTAAAATGTTGCAAAAATGTTACTAGGGTAGAGTTTGGTGCTTTTGTGAGAAACCCAGACCACATCCCACTATCCTTTAGATGTTTGTGATCACATACAATACCCATCATGCACTGGGGTGGGGGGAAGAAAAACTAATGCCTTTATTTTACAAATGCCCAAAGTCAGTGTATTTGGTTGTAACTTCTTTATCTCAGGTTACTAATTTTCTGAGGTGGGGGCTCTCTCTACGTTTATCCAGGCTTCCCTTAAACTTGTAGCCTTAAGCAATGTTCTCAATTCAGCCTCTTAATTAGCTGGGAACATAGGCATGCACCACTGTGCCTTTTTTAAAATATTTTTTATATATTTCATTTATTTATTTATTTATTTGACAGAGAGAGAGAGAATGGGCATGCCAGGGCCTCCAGCCACTGCAGATGAACTCCAGATGCATATGCCCCCCTTGTGTATCTGGATTACGTGGGTCCTGGAGAATCAAACCAGGATCCTTTGGCTTTGCAGGCAAATGCCTTAACCACTAAGCCATCTCTCCAGCCCCACTGTGCCTTTAAAGTGTCTGACACTGTCCTCCTATCACTCAGTTTATGCAGGGATGTGGCATCTGCTGAGGACTGAATGGATTAGATTCTGAAACTATCTGCCATCATCACCTCACTCTCCAGCACGCATTCCCTGCTGAGCTTTGGGTTAGGCTTTTGCACATTGCAAACCTACTTCCTGAGGGTCCTCATCCCCATGGACTTCATAATGATTAGTGAGAGACGACCTGTGGTTGGAAAGTTTCCCACATGTGTTACATGCATAGGGTTTCTCTAAAACTTTCCCCACATGTACTACATTTAAAGGGTTTCTCCCCTGTGTGAATTCTCCAATGCTGAGTAAGAGCTGAACTTTGATGAAATGACACCCCACTTTCTTCACACCAGAATGGTTTCTCTCCAGTATGAATTATCTGATGATTACTAAGGGATGAGTTACACCTGAATGTTTTCCCTCTTTACACTTATAGGGTCTTTCTCCAGTGTGCATCCTCTGATGGTGGATGTTAAAATTTTATTTATTTATTCAGCCGGGCCTGGTGGCACACGCCTTTATTCCCAGCACTTGGGAGGCAGAGGTAGGAGGATCGCCATGAGTTCGAGGCCACCCTGAGACTACATAGTTAATTTCAGGTCAGCCTGGACCAGAGTGAGACCTTAGCTCAAAAAACCAAAAATTTATTTATTTGTTTGTTTGTTTGTTTGTTTGAGAGAAAGAGACAGATAGAGAGAATGGGTGTGCCAAGTCCTCCAGCCACTGCAAATGAACTCCAGACACATGTGCCACCTATGCATTTAACTTACGTGGGTCCTGGGGAATCAAACCTTGGTCCTTTGGCTTTGCAGGCAAGTGCCTTAACTGCTAAGCCATCTCTCCAGCCCTGTCTTTTCATTCTTAATGGTTTCCTTTGCTATACAAAAGTTTTTTAATTTCATGAGGTTCCTTTTCTCCATTATTGGCTTTATTTCCTGAGTAACTGGAGTTTTATCCTGAAAGTCTTTACCTTTGCCTGTATCTTAGAGCATTTACTTTTTCTTTTCTTCTGGCAATTTCAGAGTTTTAAGTCACATATTAACATCTTTGATCCATTTGGAATTGATTTTTGTGAGAGATAAGGATTCAGTTTCGTTCTTCTACATGCAAACATCAAGTTTTTCAAGAACCATTTGTTGAAGATGCTTTCTTTCTTCCAGTGAGCACTTTTTGGCATCTTTAAAAAAAAAAAAAAAAAAAAAAAAAACAGTTGGCTACAGCTCTGTAGATTTCTGTCTGGGTCCTGTATTCTATTTCATTCTGTTTTTGTGCCAGGACCGTGCTGTTTTTATTACTATGGCTCTGTGGTATATCCTGAAGTCAGGTGTGGGGATGCCTCCAGCAGTGTTCTTTTTGCTCAAGATTACTTTGGCTATCTGGGATTTTAATGCTCCCATTTGAATTGTTACACTGTTTTTTTTTTTTTCTTTTCTATTTTGATGAAAATAGTATTGGAATGTTGATGGGCATTGCATTGAGTCTATAGATTCCTTTTGGTAAGACAGCCATTTTCACATTATCAATTCTCCCAATCCATGAACATGGGAGGTTTTCCCATCTTCTAGTGAAGTCTAGAAGTCTTCCACTTCCTTGGTAAAATTTATTCCCAGATATTTTTTTAAGCTATTGTGAATGGGATGGAGACCCTGATTTCTTTCTCAGTACATTTATCAGTATATAGAAGACTACTGACTTTTATGTGTTAATTTAATATTCTGTCACTTTGCTAAAAGTGTTTATTAAATCAAAGGATTTCCTGGTGAAGTCTTTAGGGCTTCTTACATACAGAATTATGTCATCTGTAATAAGTAAAATTTGACTTATTCATCCCATATTTGGATCCTTTTTATTTTCTTCTCTAGACTTACAGTTCTAGCTATGACTTCAAGCACTATGTGGAATAGGAATAAGGGTGGAGAGGGTGGACACCTTTGTCTTAGTGATCTTAGGGGAAATGGCTTGAGCTTTTCTCCATTTAGCTGATCTTAGCTGTAGGTTTAGGTACAGCCTGGATTATGTTGAGATGTGTTCCCTCCATTCCTCGTCTCTTCGGGGTTATTAGGAAGGAATGTGGCATTTATCAGAGTCCTTTTCTGAACCCACTGAGATGATCACACAAGTTCAGTTCTTGAGTCAGTCATGTGCCATATCACATTTACTGATGTGTGTGACTATGTGACGCCTCCTTCCTGCTCCTGCCACACTTTTTCCCCCCATGCTGTGACATGGGGCCCTGCTTTCTCAGTCATCTGTATAGTTATATCTATATTCCTACTCACTTTTTAAAAACTGCACTGGAGGTGGAACCCAGGGTTTCGCACATGTTAGGCACATGCTCTGCCATGGAGCTGTGTATCCCCTGCTCCCACTCACTCTGACAGAGGCTCTGCTCCCTCCTGCTACCCTCAACACTCCTCCACAAATAACAATCAGTGCACTTAATGCCAAAGCTCATTTATCAGCACCCAACGTGAGAATACACAATATGGTTATCAGATTTCATTCACTAATACACTGTTTTTAAATATTGTTATTATTTGCAAACAGAGAGAAAAAGTACAGGTGTTCTAGGACCTCTTGCCACTGTAAGCGAACCCCAGACACATGCACCACTTTGTAGGTTCTGGGGAATTGAACCTATGCTGGCAAGCTTATCACCCAATTGCCTTTACCCACTGAGCCATTTCCCCACCCCTCACATTAATACCTTATCTGCCTTTGAAGGCATAGGGATGCTGCCTTGAATGTTTGGAACAACTTTAAAATATAACAGCTTTCAGTTATCATGGAATTAAATGTCATTTCTTCTTAGTAGAACAGATAGAGTACATGTTTGCTTTTTCTAAAGATTCTGAGGTGTGAGGGTCTTCCACTCATCTGTCCTTTCTCCTCTCCACCTGGGCCCCATCCTTCCTGGCTGCCATGAAGTGGGCTGGCCTTCTTTGCCATGCACCCAACCATGACATTCTATGCTATCACAAGCCCAAAACATGTCAGGACACTCAGCTGTTCATCACCCAAGCCATACAATCTTCAGGAAGACATGTGATTTTTTGAGGTTTATCAAAGAATGTCATATATTTTCTACATTCCTTGTTTGATTAAATACAAAGCATTGTTGAATTGTATATTGCTGGAAGTTCAACTGTGTTTCTTTTTTAAAAAAATTTATATTTATTTATTTATTTATTTATTATTTATTTATTTGTGAGAGAAAGAGAGAGAGAGAAATGGGCAGAAAGAGAGAGATAGGGCTAGAAAGGCTGGGCCTAAGGACCCCGGTTCAAGGCCTTCTCAGGACCAGTTAGCCAGAACAAGGGGCACATGCATCTGGAGTTCGTTTGCAGTGGCTAGCCCTGGCATTGCCCGGCTCTTTCTTCCTATTTCTGTATCTCCAATAAATAATTAAAAAAATTAAAAAAAAAAAGAGAGACAGAGATAATGGGCATGCCAGGGCCTCCAGTCAGTGCAAACGAACTCCAGATGCGTGAGTCCTTGTGCATCTGGCTTACATGGGTCCTGAGGAATTGAAACTGGGTCCTTTGGCTTTGCAGGCAAGTGCCTTAACCGCTAAGCCATCTCTCCAGCCCTTAACTACGTTTCTTGAATTGCACTGGAAACATAAGCTTGACAGGCAGTTAGTATCTGATGTATAGTCTCTATATGCTACAGCATGCTACATGCTATAGCAGTCTCTCTTGGCTTTGAAAACTACAATCTGAGTGCCTTGAGAATTTCTACTCCTTTGATTTCCCAGACTGTCCTGTAAACAACAGTCTTTCCCTTGTGGCACCCTTGTGTTTTAGTGCCACATCTTTGTGAATCGTGTTCAAAGCTTTGGAAGGGATGATTCGGACTCCAAATTTACACTATTTACTGAACTGTGTCTTCTCCAGCTATAGCTTTTCTAAGTGTCTCCCAAAGGTCCATGTGTTGAAAGCTCAGTCCTCAGCTGTGACACTCTTGGGAGGGCACAGAATCTTAGCAAGTATGGCCCACTGGGAGAGAGCTGGATCACTGGAGTGTGCCCTTAAAGGGGATGTTGGAATATGGCATATTCCTCTTCTTCTTGTCCTTTTTCCTCATCCTTTCTCTCTCCATATCTATATGTCTACACACACGCACGTGCGTCACGCACACACACACACACACACACACACACATGATCTATATGGGATGATGTACTGGGCTACCACAGGCCCAAAGCAACAGGGCCAACCAAACATGGACTAAACTCTAAAGCTGTAAGCCTAAATAAACCTTTTCCCTTCTGACTATCTCGGGTATCTTTTCACAGTAACTGAAAGCTGACTAACACAACTACCAATGCAAACAACTCAAACACTCATTGGATGATAGACACTTACGCAGCTCTTGTGTAAATAGCTGAAGAAGATTGTATCAAGATGACTCCTGCTGACCGTAGAAAAATGTCATTCTACGAATCATGAATCTTCATGATTTCACAAGCAGAAATCAGGATATATAGCTAAATGAAAGAATGTGCTCTTTCTGTACCTTTTACTGAATGATGCAGGACTCTAGCATCTCCTGTGAATTACTATGTCTGTTGGACTAAGTCTGTATGACTAACATGTTCATACTGGAATTCACTCTGTAGTCTCAGGGTGGCCTCAAACACAGCAATCCTCCTACCTCTGCCTCCCAAGTGCTGGGATTAAAGGTGTGTGCCATCATGCCCAGCTCATACTTGAGATGCTAAAGGTTAAACCAAATTGCAAGAAAATGAAGGAATGATTTAAATATTATTATGAATGTGTGTGCTCATGTGTGTGGATGCGTGTTTACTTAAACACATGCATGTGGAGGCCAGAGGACAGCCTTGAGTATACCCTCAAGAATTCTCTCCACCTTGCCCCCCACCTTCTCTCTTTCTAGCTCTCATTAGCCTGGAGTTTGCCAGTTAGGCTAGACTGGATCCTTCTGTCTCCGCTTCCACGGCACTGAGATGACAGGCACATGCCACCATGCCCAACGTTTTCACAAGGGTATTCATAGTGATCAAACTTGGGTCCTCTTGCTTGTAAGACAAGAACTTTACTGACTGAGCTATTTCCCTAGCCCATAAAACATTTTAATGCATTCACATCTCACGAAACATTTACAAGTGGCCTATAAATCAGAGAACCCATAATGTAGAGTTTCTTTTTTGGACCATAACACTCTATTTCCTGTTCCATTTTCAATTTGTAGTTGGAAGGAGAGAGAAGATTAATTTTTTAAATCACTCAAATCTTGTGACTTTTTTCAGAATTTCCATTATAACATGTCTGCTAAGCAAAGCATCTTGACCTAGACACTAATTGGCATCTCCTTTTCTACCAAGTCCAGGGATGGTTCAAGGCCATGGACAGATGCTGACCTCAGCTTAGTGTCATCTGTTCTAGAGGAAAAATGCAAAAATGACATAGCGCCCTCCATCTTATTTATGAAGACACAAACCATTCACTACTTTCTCAAGCAGCAATGTGAAAGATTGTGAGAGATTAAAAACTTGGCTGCATGAAAGTCTGTTTCTGTGTTGGTGCATGCCTCTGTCCATGTGTTTGAATGTGTGTTCTTTTCTCGGCAGATGTGTTATGGAAATCCAAGTGTATGATCCCACCTGTAGTTCTCTTTCACTCATTCCTGCCATGGCATTGGCTAAGGGTATGATTTTCTGAAGAAGGCAGGAGCAGTGGAGTGATGGTCCATGTAGCCACAAGTCAGCTGTGTGATCTTAGGCATGTCACTGAAATTCCTAATTACACACTCTTCATCCATGAAGGTGGGAATAATGGTGTCTATTCTAACATGGGTTTATGAGAGCTGGATGAAGCCATGTGAGGTGCCTAGCTGGACTTCTTTCTTCCTCCATTTTGTTTTGTTTTGCTTACCTTTGGTCAATTTCAATTAGTTCTTTGTTTTCTCCACTTTGAAAAGTTTTACATTTTCAACAACATGTCAGAATAGTGAAATGAGCAACCATAAACCCTTGACCCAGATTCTCCATTGTTTATGTTTGCCACACTGGCTCTCTGATTTTTCCACCACTTGTCTCTGAAGAACACAGACATTATCTTTCCCAGTGTAGTTATCACACTGCAGGAGATTTTAATTTAATTTTTTTTTCTGATTTGTAGTCCATATCCAGTTTTTTAAAATTATATCAATAATGAAGCTGGGCATGGTGGTGCATGCCTTTAATCCCAGCCCTGGGGAGGCAGAGGTAGGAGGATTGCCATGAGTTCAAGGCCACCCTGAGACTACATTGTGAATTCCAGGTCAGCCTGGGCTAGAATGAGACCCTACCTTGAAAAAAAAAAAAAAAAATTATATCAATAATGTCTTTTATTACTGTTATTTGAAGAGTTGAGACCGTCTTTCCCAGCACTTGGGAGTCTGAGGCAGGAGGATTGTGTCAGGCTAACTTGGGCTACATACTGAGACCATATGAAAAAATGGATCCGATTGGTTCCTTCTGATTGGATGCAGTGCAAGGAAGCCATTCTTCAAAGTGGTGACAGAGAGGCAATGCTGTGGCCTGGCTGTGTCAGGTGCTTCAGAGAACACACATCAGAGTATCTCAACTAGATGGTTTTTTTTAATATATATAAGTATTCTTTTGGGGTTTGGGAGATGGCTCAGTGAGCAAAGTGCTTGTTGTGCAAGTGTGAGGATCTGAGTTCAGATCCCAGAACCCATGAAAAATTGCCAGACATGGTGCCAGCTCTGGGGGAGGAGAGATGAAATCTCTGGGGCTTACCAGCTAGCTAGTCTAACCAAATCAGTGAGCTCTAGTTTCAGTGAGAGACCCTCTCTCAAAAAATAATGTAGGACACAATTAAGGAAGACATCCAATGTCTTCTGGCCTCCACAGTCACAGACACACATGCATGCACCAACACACACACAAGAACATGCATATACACATGCATGTACACCACATACACAAACACACACCAAAATTAAAAAATAAAAGAGCTAGAGAGATGGCTCAGTGGTTAAGGTGTTTTCCTACAAAGCCTAACAGCCCAGGTTTGGTTCCCCAGTACCCATGTAAATCCAGGTGCACAAAGTGGCACATGCATCTGGAGTTTGTTTGCAGTGTCAGGGGGCCCTGACATGCCCATTCATTCTCTCTCTCTTTCTCTATCTCCCTCTGCTTGCATTCTCATTCTTGTTTCTAAAACCTATCTCCCCCTTATCCAGAGGTGGTGGCATATGCCTGTAATGCTGTCTTTCAGGAAGCTGAAGTAAAAGAATAATGAGTTCAAGAACAGCCTGGGCTATACAGCCCCTGCCTCAAAAACAACCAAACACAGTAACATCTCTCTCCCCCTTCTTTTTGTTTCTTTTCTAGTGGTCTCTCTTAAACTGTTATCTAACAAGTATGTCTGAAGTCCATCAATGACCAAGACAGGCACTAGTCTTCCTCATAGAAAACAGTAAGCCAGTTATGGTGGCACACACCTCTCTGCATTCACGAGGCAGAGGTAAAGGATCAGTGTGAGTTCCAGGCCAGCCTGGGACTACAGGGTGAGTGCTAGGTCAGCCTGGGCTAGAGTGAGACCCTACCTCAAAAAAAAAAACAGGGGCTGGAGAGATGGCTTAGCAGTCAAGGGGTTTGCCCACGAGCTTTGAGTCCCCAATTCCCACGTAAACCAGATGCACAAAGTGGCACATGTATCTGGAGTTCATTTGCAATGGCTGGAATCCTGGGTGCTCTCCCCGCCCTTGTGTGTATCTCTCTCTCAAATAAATAAATATTTTAAAAAGTAAATAAGTCAACTTTGCCCCCTGCCCTTAGGCAACTTAAATGAGTCAATTTTAGTTTATCTATTTACTTAACAAATATTGAAGAACCCAAGAACCAGAGTAACGCCATGACAGGGCCAAAGTCTCCTAATAGGCCTCAGTTTCAGGTTCCCAGGATAGAGAACAGAACAAACAGTTATGGGGAAAACCACACAACCAGCCACATGAGCCAACTGCCCTTAAGCAAGCCAATCAGAATGCATTGGGAAAGAACCCTAACATTTCTGCAGTCACAGATAACCTGCCTGAAGGGAAGCTGACCAATGGTAAAGGTACAGTTCATAACTATCCAAATGTCAACCAGTCAGGTATTTGCCAGTCTGGAAACCCCTAAGCTTGTAAAACCCACAATAAAAGGTCTGCTGAATTGCTATGCGGGGCTCTTGCACAGATCCACTGCATTGGTGAAGTCAGGAGCCCAAGCTTAAGCCCGAAATAAAGCTCATTGCTTTTGCATATGTGTCTGATCCTCCTTGGTGGTCACTGGGGGCACCACGAACTGGAGACAACATTTGGGGGCTCATCCGGGATTCCCTCAGAGACCCCTGAGGACCACCAACACATGGAGCTGAGATTGCCAGCCGATAAGTGTGTCTCTGTCTTTGGTCTGTTTGTCTCACTCCTCATCTTCTTGTTACCTAGTTTCATTTTTAGACTTGTGGTCAGGTGGACACACCCCTGGCAACCACTTTGCTGGACAGCAGGTCCTGGGTGCCCCAGGCCTGCCTGCAGGGGATTTTATCCCCCTCCTCAATCTAGAGAGATAGCGCAGATCACTACCATGAAATGGCATGAGGCCATTATCTCGGTTTCATTTTTGTAGTTGCTGGCCAGCCGAACTTTTCCTCTGTCCTTTGGTTTCTCTTTTTGTTGGGACTGTTCTCAGTGTTATTTGTGTGACTGGATGGATGGGACAGACACAGAGCACCCCTCTCTCCCTTATGACTGACCATTTTCAGGATGTAAAGGCCAGAGGTCATAATCTAAGTGTGGAAGTAAAGAAAAATAAACTTGTTCTTTTATTCAGGAATGAATGGCCCACCTTTAATGTGGGATGGCCACCAGAGGGCACCTCTAACTACTGATCATTTGGTGGGTCCAAGAAAACATATTCAGGGGATCCTTCTCCAAGAATGGACACCCAGACTAAATTCCCTATATTGTGGTCTGGCATGATCTGGTGGAAACCCCCCTCCTTGGATAAAACCTTTTCTTTCTCTACAGGCTAATGCCACCACTGTGATGGCAATTAAAAATATATATAAGACAACCAATTTGACCTCCTCTCCTCCCACAGCTCCCCTTTATCCTGTTCTTCAGGATTTCCAGAGAAAAGACCTAATATTCCCCCCACCTTATCCCCCTCCAGATCTAAATCCACCTCCATTGGCAGGGCCAGATCCACAGGCCCACCCCACCAATGGCAGCATAACCTCCCCCATTACAAAGTCCTCCTCACACCCGTAGTAGGGCCCCAAGAAGTTAGACACCAGACCCAGATGCCACAGTTCTCCCCCTTTGAGTTACAAGGCCCCCAGACCAAGATGGTAACCAACCCCATCACTATTGGCTATTTGCCACTAATGATCTCTATAATTGGACAATGCAAACTCCAAAGTTCTCTGAAAAGCCACAGGGACTCATAGACCTTTTAGATTCTATTATTTTTACTCATTTGCCATCCTGGGATGACTGCCAGCAGTTTTTGCAGATTCTCTTCACCACAGAAGAAAGAGAATCCAGACCGAGGCCCTAAAGCTGGTTCCTGGTGCTGATGAAAATCCCACTAATAATCAAGTTCTTATAGATGTTAGCTTTCCTCTGACCAGACCAAACTAGGACTTCAACACAGCAGAAGGTAAGGAGAGACACCAAGCCTACTGTCGGACTCTAATGGGGGGGTCTCTGGGCTGCCACTAGGCAACCCACTAATTTGGCTACAGTTAGTGATGTTCAGCAGGGTAGAGATGAGACCCCTGCTGCTTTCCTAGAGAGACTTATGGAAGCATACCATACGTACACTCCTATGGATCCAGAGCTTCCTAAAAACAAGACAGCAGTTATCCTTAGTTTTGTTAATCAGGCAGGCCCAGACATCAGGAGAAAGATTCAAAAATTAGATAGATTAGCAGATAAAAGCCTACAGGAACCAGTGGCATTGGAGAAATGAGTTTACAACAACAGAGAGAGCCCTGAGGAATGCCAAGCTCGAGCCATCACTTCAGCTAATGAAAAAAGTACTCTCAATTGGCCAAGATTCTTTTAGCAGCTACAGTGGAGTCCCCCCAAACCCAGCATCAACAATATAAGAAGCTTGCAGGCGAACAAGGTAAGAGGGGACCTCCATGAGACAAGCCCAGACTCCAAAGTAACCAGTGTGCTTATTGCAAAGAATAAGGACACTGGATCAAAGACTATCAAAAAAAAAAAAAAAAAAAAAAAAAACCTCCCCAGAGAGATGATCATTCAGATTGGGTGCAAGTCTTGGAATTAGAGAACTTTACTGAATAGGGGGGATGGGGTTTGCAACCCCTCCCTGAGCCCAGGGTAACTGTAAGAGTGGAGGGGACACCAGTTAATTTTCTGGTTGACACCGGAGCACAACATTCAGTGCTAACAAAACCTCAAGGAAAACTGGCAGATAAAAAGTCCTGGATACAAGGGGCCACAGGTATGAACCAATACTCATGGACTACCCGAAGAACGGTGGGCCTTGGCAACAGGCTGGGTATCCCACTCCTTCATGGTCATACCTAATATCCCTACCCCCTTTTGGGAAGAGACCTACTAACCAAAATGAGGGTTCAAATCTCTTTTGACCAAGATGGGCCCCATCTTACTGATAAGGATGGATATCCTATACAAATATTGACTATACAATTAGAAGATGAATACAGACTCCATCAACAACCAGACCCATTGATGGACATTGCTCAATGGCTACAAAAATTTCCTAAAGTCTGGGCAGAAACTGGGGGAATGGGACTGGCCTCACACCATCCACCCATTTGGATGGAACTGAAGCCTGGGGCAACCCCCATAAGAGTGAGGCAATACCCCATGTCACAAGAAGCCCATATGCATCAACACCCCATATCAGGCAACTCCAAGACTTAGGGGTACTTATTCCTTGCCATTCATCCTGGAATATGCCCCTTCTCCCTGTGAAGAAGCCATACACAGGGGGCTACAAGCCAGTCCAGGACTTGAGAGAAATCAACAAACAGGTGCTGGACATACATCCTACTGTGCCTAACCCTTATACCCTCTTAAGTTCTCTGCCTCCTTCTCGAACCTGGTACACCATTCTGGACCTAAAAGATGCTTTTTTTAGCCTACCATTGGCTGCTCAAAGTCAGCCATTGTTTGCCTTTGAATGGCATGATCCAGAGAAAGGATTTAATGGACAATTAACTTGGACACGGCTGCCCCAGGGATTCAAGAACTCACCCACCCTGTTTGATGAAGCCCTCCATGAGGATCTGGGTGAATACTGTCAACTGCACCCACATTTAACCTTGTTGATGATATACTAATAGCTGCTGACACTGTGCAGGCTTGCCAGGCAGGCACACAGGATTTATGGACAGCTCTGGGAGATTTGGAGTACCGTGCTTCTGCTAAAAAGGCTCAGATTTGTTCAAGAGAAGTAACTTACCTGGGATACATCCTTAAGGATGGACAGAGATGGCTGTCACAAGCCAGAAAAGCAACTGTGTTAAGCATACCAACTCCTGTCAACTTCAGAGCTGTACGCGAGTTTTGGGGACCTGCTGGGTTTTGCCGTCTTTGGATCCCAGGGTTTGCTGAAATGGCTAAACCTTTATATGAACTAACTAAAGAAGGAGATCCCTTCCAATGGTCCCAAACCCAAGATCAGGCATTCAAAGAGATAAAACAAGCTTTATTGACTGCTCCTGCTCTGGCGCTACCCAACATTAGCAAGCCCTTTTGCCTCTATGTATACGAAAGGAAGGGAATTGCCAAAGGAGTTCTAACCCAAACCTCGGGACCTTGGGACCAGCCGGTCGCTTACTTATCCAAAAAATTAGACCCAGTAGCAGCCGGATGGCCACCATGCCTGAGAATGATGGAGGCAATGGCCCAGCTGGTAAAAGATGCAAATAAATTAACATTGTGACAGGAGCTTCATGTAGTCACTCCTCATGCCATAGAGGGAATCCTCAAACAACCTCCTGACCGATGGATGAGCAACACCCATATAACTCATTATCAAAGTCTGCTCCTAAACCCACCGCAGATTCAGTTCTTTCCAAGCACAGCTCTAAACCCTGCTACCTTGCTACCTGACCCAGACCTGGAAGGATCTCTCCATGATTGTGCCGAGATCCTAAACCAGGCCTACAGCATCAGTGAGGATTTGACAGACCAACCTTTACCTGATGCTGAAGTCACCTTGTATACAGATGGCAGAAGTTTCATGAGAGGACAGAGATATGCAGGGGCGGCTGTGGTAACTGAAACAGAAACTGTCTGGGCAGCAGCACTACCCAGAAGAACTTCTGCACAAAGTGCAGAGCTCATCGCCCTGACGAAGGCCTTAAAATTAGGCAAAGGAAGAGACTGAATGTATATACAGACAGTCACTATGCCTTTGCGACTGCTCATGAGCATGGGGCCATCTACCAGGAAAAAAGCCTTCTTACAGGCGTAGGGAAAGACTATTAAAAATAAAGAACAAGCCTGGCAAGGTGGTGCATGCCTTTAATCCCAGCACTTGGGAGGCAGAGATAGGAGGATCACCGTGAGTTTAAGACCACCCTGAGAACACAGAGTGATTTCCAGGTCAGCCTGAGCTAGAGTGAGACCCTGCCTCAAAAAAACAAAAATAATAATAATAATAATAATAATAAAAAAATAAAGAACAAATCTTTGACTTACTAGCCACCTATGGATACCCTCCAAATTGGCTATCATACATTGTCCAGGCCACCAGAAAAGTGCCACTCTGGTGGTGAGGGGGATCAGAGGGCAGATAATGCTGCAGAGAAGGCAGCTCTAAACTCTCAGGTAATATTGACTTTATTTCCGGATCCTGGACCTCCACCCTACCCGATGTCCCAGGATACTCCAAAGAGGATTTGACATTAATCAACAGACTACCCATGACACAGGAAGAAGAAGGAAGCTAGATTAAAAGTGGAGATGACAAATTGATCCTTCCTACCCATCTAGCCCAAAGGCTTCTGCAGCACCTGCATCAATCTACCCATTTGGGGACAAAGCAGACTGAGGAACTGATAAGACATAGTCATCTCAAAATACTTAATCTAAGATCTCAAATTGAGGAAATTGCTCATAAATGTCTAAGTTGTAAAAGGACAAATGCAGACAACCACCCCAAAGAACATGGAAGACGCCTGCAAGGCTCCAAGCCTGGGGTACAATGGGAACTGGACTTCACAGAGGTAAAACCTGGTAAATATGGCTACAGGGACCTTTTAGTTTTTGTAGATACTTTTTCAGGATGGACAGAGGCCTTCCCCACCAAGCATGAGACAGCTCAGGTGGTAACTAAGAAGATCCTAGAGGACTTCCTTCCCAGGTATAGAATGCCTGCTCTTTTGAGCTCAGACAATGGGCCAGCCTTCATTTCTAAGGTAACACAGGAAGTAATTAAAATCTTGGGGGCAAATTGGAAACTACATTGTGCTTATAGACCCCAGAGTTCAAGACAGGTAGAAAGAATGAATAGAACCTTAAAGGAGACCCTTACCAAATTAACCATGGAGACTGGTGGGGACTGGGTATCTCTCCTCCCCTTTGCCCTTTATAGGGTACAAAACACCCCTTACATGATAGGCGTAACCTCACATGAAAATGTTTGGAAGGCCACCCCCAATTCTGCCTAATTTAAAAGCAGAACTGATTGATGAATTTGATAACCAACACTTGCATGAATCTCTTGAATCTCTTGCTAGAACACACAAGGAGGTATAGCCACGACTCAAGGCCATATATGAGACTGGGCCCCGTCCATCTGCTCATGGTTATAATCCTGGAGATTGGATGTTTGTCCGTCATCACCATTGTGAGACACTCGAGCCTCCGTGGAAAGGACCCTACATCATCATCCTGACTACACCCACCGCTGTAAAGGTAGACGGGATTGCCGCTTGGACTCATCATACGCACATCTGTCCAGCAGATCCACTAGCTGAACCTGAGGACTACCAACCACGATGGAAAGTCCAGCAGGACCAAGAGTCCCCTCTCAAACTCAAGCGTATGCACTCTTGATCCTGCTTACCCTGACTGTATGTACTCAAAATACTCACCTCCCCCAGAGCCCTCACATGCCTGTCAATCACACCTCGTACATAATTAGCACCTCTACAGGGGCTATAGTCAACAGCTCCTCCAGAGTAGCTCCAAAGTTCACCTGATGGCCAGAATTACAATTTGATCTCTGCCGACTGGCGGCAGGATCTTGGGACATAGGAGACTGGGATCAAGAAACAAAGGGCAGACCCGAGTGCAATAAACCAGGGCAGGGATGTCATCTTTGGCCTTCTACATCAGGAGAAGGCCCAGGATGTAGCCATGTAATTAAGAGGGCTGCATTAAGAAATACACCATTATATGCTTGTCCAGGATGGGGAAGAACTAAGAAACAAATACACAAATGCGGTGGAGCAGAAGACTATTTTTGTAAAAATTGGGGATGTGAATCCACAGGGACCATATCTTGGGAACCCCCCAATAAGAATGATTTGATCCAGATGTCACGGGTAAAACAGACTTTTCTGGCTCGCAACCCCCTATATGGGCGATGCACCTCTTTTCTTTGCAACCCCATCTCCATAAAGTTTACTGATACAGGAAAAAGGATACTAAATGGGAACAAGAAAGGACATGGGGAATAAGACTTTATCAAAGTGGATATGATCAAGGACTGTTAGTCACCATAAAATTACACAAAGAGCCAGCAGGAACCTTGTCTAATCCATAGGGCCAAACCAGGTGTTGACCCAACCTAAAAGGGTGCCCCCTACCTTTCCCCTCCGCTCCTAAATGTGACCACCTTATGAGGGAATAGCCTCCTTTGTCTATTACAATGACTTCTGATTTAAAAATATGTAGGTGGCAACAGTGCTTACTTTACAGCAGGTATCAGGGCAAGGATTATGTGTTACTAATAGGGAATCTAATCCCTCCTCTCCCTTATGTAACCAGACTGTTTTCATAAATACAACCTCTTCATTCCTAGTCCCTCCAGACGGTATGTGGTGGGCTTGCTCTACCAGACTTACCCCTTGTGTCAGCACATCTGTACTCAACAATTCCAAAGATTTTTTGTGTTCTGGTGCAGTTAATTCCAAGAGTTATTTATCATTCAACTGATGAGCTTTGCCAAAGATTAGACTCCAACTTACATAGGGACAAAAGAGAGCCTCTTACCGCCCTGACTGTCAGCCTCTTCTTAGGAGCTGGCTTGGCAGGGCAGGAACTGGAATAGCTTCCCTAATAACTCAGAAATAGCAATATGCTGCAAACCTTAGAGCTGCTATTGATGTGGCTATCCAAGAATTAGAATCTTCTATTAACCATTTACAGGAGTCACTGTCTTCATTAGCAGAAGTTGTATCACAAAATAGACGAGGGTTCGATTTGTTATTTCTTCAACAGGGAGGACTGTGCACTGCCTTAGGAGAAGAATGTTGCTTCTATGTGGATCACTCAGGAGCAGTCAAAGAGTCCCTAGCTAAAGTAAGGGAAGGACTCCTAAAAAGAAAGCGGGAACTGGAAGCCTCCCAAAGTTTGTATGAGTCTTTATTCAACCACTCCCCACGGTTAACTACTTTACTCTCCGCTTTAGCAGGATCTGTGCTCTTGTTTTTATTACTTATTACCTTCGGCCCTTGTATCCTTAATAAGTTAATTGCCTTTATCAGGGAACAAATAAATACGGTCCAGTTGGTCGCTGGGGGGAGCCACGAACTGGGCACAACAAAATTAAGTTAGTGTCTATCATACAGCTATATCATTCTATTTACTGGGACTACAGCAGTAAATAAAAACAGTTCCCCCCACCCTCATTAGGCTTACTTACATTCCAGATGATGAATAGATAGATATACATATAAACAGGGAAGGGAAGAGAAGGGTGATGAGGAAAGCTGGTTTTGAGCCATTTCAGGGAAGGTCTCAGTAATGAGGAACTATTAAAGCAAAGGTCCCCAGGCAGTGGGACAGCTACTGAGGTTAAGTGGGAAACAGGTGTTGGACACTGAGAGCAAAGCACATGCCCGGGGAGTACTGACAGTGCTCCAGGAGCAGCTGGGACCCACGTGAACAGAGCTGCCAGAGACCACATCTGTGAGGAAAGCACCAGGGTGGGAGCCAGGGTGGAGCTGAGGAGATAGAGGAATGTGTGGAACAGAGAGAAGCATGGGAGGAAGTACAGCTTGAGAGCTGAAACACACAGCACCAGGAATCTGTGGGAGGCCACACAGGGCCTGAGGAGAAACCCAAGAGGAAGAGGAGGAACTCACCCACTGTGGGGGTTGAAAGGAGAAGCTGTTGAGGTTAGCATGAATGGAGCCAGGATTTCTGGAACCTAAATCCTATGCAGTTTTAGGAGGCTCTCTTTTGGAAAAGAGGAAAACTTATGAATGAAAAGTGAAGAAGCAAAGTAAAATTTTAGGGCCTGTGGTGGTAGCTCAGTGATAAGTACATCTTTAGCATATGTAAGGCCATGGGTTCCATTCCCAGCACCAAAAAAAAGCAAATATTTAGTTAAAGCAAGAAGGAAATCATGATATGTTATCCGTGTTTTAAATGACAAATGTAGGCCAAAGAGATGGCTCAGCAGTTAAGGTGCTTGCCAGTAAACCTAATGCCCACATAAAGCTAGATGTACAAAGTGGTGTATGCTTCTGGAGTTTGTTTGCAGTGGCTGGAGGCCCTGGCACACCCATTCTCTCTGTCTTTCTCTTTCTCTGATTGCAAATAAATAAAAATATTTTTAAAAAATAACAAATGCTATAAATGTCTTTTTAAAAAACAATATTCTTAACCCCACTGAGGAGATCCCTCAGTGGAATGGGGTTGGATAAGAGGGGAATGGAACACATAATTTGTCCATTCAACAGTTTCTAATTAATAAAAAAAATGCTTAATGCTGTCATTAGGAGTCAACATCCTGGTATGTACAGTTTCACCTACACATTCTTTGAATACATCTTAATGTGAGGATGGATTTGATAAACAACTTTTAGTAGAGGTAATAGAGATATTATTTAATGGCTCCTTCAGAATGGTTGCTCAAAAAAATTTTTTTTTTTTTTTCCTCAGGCTGACCTCAAACTCACATCCATCTTCCCACCTCTGCCTCCCAAGTGCTGGGCTGAGATTAAAGACATGCGCCACCATGCATAGCTCAAAATTCTTTTTGTTTGTTTTTTTTGTTTTTGTTTTTTTTTTTTTTCTGAGAGAAAAGTTCTCACTGTGTATCCCAGGCTGGTCTTGAACATCCTGTGTAGCTCAGGCTAACCTCAAACTCATAGTGATCCTCTAACCTCCTGAGTGCTGGAAATTATAGGTGTGCATCACCTCAAAATTAGTTGTCTTTGTTTGTTTGGTTTTTGTTTGTTTGTTTGGGTTTTTCAAGGTAGGGTCTCGCTGTAGCCCAAACTGACCTGGAATTCACTATGTAATCTGAGGCTGGCCTCAAACTCACAGTGATCCTCCTACCACTGCCTCCCTAGTGCTAGAATTAAAGGTGTGTGCTACCGTGCCCAGCTTCAAAATTAGTTTTAATGGTTGATAATTTAGAAATGTTGCTTTAGTCCCACATGGCAAGATCTCATTTGCAACTCCCTGGGGGATTTTGCTCTGACTATACTTCTTGCCCAGGAGTTGGACCTAAAACAACCAGAGTCTTTGCCAGCACTACACAGGGCATTGGCAATGGAGCTTCTGGAGCCAGGTAGCAACCGACACAGCGCTCAATTCCCAGCCCAGCCCCCCCCCACACACACACACACAACTGCTAGACCAGCCCTGGGGCTGGACAAGATGGTTCTGAAGTCTGGGCCAAGGACTCTCTGCAGCAGTGCCCTCAGCGCTCGTCCTGGGGAGAGGAGGCCGGGTCTAGTATTAGTCCATGGGATGCTGCTCTTGCTGGAATCTGGGTAAAGTGCAGAGTGAACAACCCAGCCCTACTCCAAGCCCTGGGTCTACTACCAGGCTGATCTCCCCACCAGAGAACAATGTTCCATGTTGTGCCAATGTGAAGAGCAGTTTCAGAAATGCCTGTAAATGAAATGCCTTAAAGTTTAACTTTGCTTTCAAAGTGAATTGTCCTCTCTTAGGAAGAAAAGCAGGAAAGAAAACTGTCAGGAAAGCCGAGTAAAGAATGCACAGTCTTCCATTGGTTGTCGTGAGGAGACTGGTTTCAGGACCCAACATAGATACAAAAATCTGAGCATAGCCAGGCGTGGTGGCACACGCCTTTAATCCCAGCACTCGGGAGGCAGAAGTAGGAGAATCACCATGAGTTCAAGGCCACACTGAGACTACATAGTGAATTCCAGGTCAGGGCTAGAGTGAGACCCTACCTCAAAAAAAAAAAAAAAAAGTAAAAATAAATCTGAGGATGCCCAACTTGCTTATAGACAATGGCATAGTATTTACAGAGACACATCCTCAACTCTAGAATACTTACATTATCTAATACAATTTAATAGTTGTTACAGTGTGTTGGTTAGGACATAATGACAAGAGAAAAATGTATTCAGTACAGACATACATTTCTTTTCCAAATGTTTTTGCTCTGTGGTTGGTTGATTCTGTGTCTGTCGACCCCTTGGATAGTCAGCAATGGTCAATGCTGTGCAAAATGCTGACTTAGGAATTAAGCATAGGATTTAGCAACACAATGGTCATCCACAACCTTGACCCAAACAGTGTGGTGACATGAGAGAAACAAAAGTCAACTGGAGTAGATTAAAGAGAAAACAGAGGCAAGGCATGAGACAGTGAACTTACATGACTCAGTCATCACTGGAGTTTTGTTTGTGGGAATTAATGTCTGTAGAGTTTATCCACAAAGTAAGTCAACAGAATATTTTCTATTTTTATTTCTCAAGCAACCTGAAATTATGTTACCAATTTGGTTTTATGTCACAACAGATACTAAATACAAAAACAGTTCCCCATTCCGTACATAACCAGATACTAAATACAAACACAGTTCCCCATTCCATACATAACCAAATACTACATACAAACACAGTTCCCCATTCCGTACATAACCAAATACTACATATAAAAACAGTTCCACATTCCGCACATCACCCTCAACGTAGAGCAAAGGGGGACTTAAGGAACTCTCAAGACTGGGAAGACTCTTTCTACTCCCTGAGTACCCAAGTGGAGTTAGTCTACGACTTGTCTCCCAGAGATCTAGAAAAGCCATTTGGATGGGTGGATGTGAAAATATTATGGTCCTGTTATAGCAGTTTTGGGGCTCCTTGCCAATGCCAATGAACTAATAAATTTAGGGTACCTTGGAGTCATGTCTTATGAATTTAAAGAATTAAATCCATATGTGAGAGGGTCTATGGAATTAATTTATTACTTTAAAAGAGTTGGCAAGAGGGTCTATGGAATTAATTTATTACTTTAACAGAGTTGGCTGGAGAGATAACTTAGCAGTTAAGGTGCTTGCCTGCGAATCCTAAGGACCCAGGTTCAATTCCCTAGTACTCACATTAGCCAGATGCTCAAGGTGACACATGCATCTGGAATTTGTTTGCAATGGCTAGAGGACCTGATGTACCCATTCTCTCTCTCTCCCTCTTTCATATAGATAAATAAAATATTAAAATTAAAAAAGAGAAGGAAGGAAGAGAAAAAACTACAAAGAGCTTCTGCTATGTGGAAAACAGGAGGGGTAGGGAACCACCCCAGCAGGGCAGAAATGTGGGAGGCTTACTTGAGCAGGGACCTGGAAGTTCAGGAAAGGTGAAAAGCCAATAAGAGGCCTTGCCCACCTGGTAAGCCTTTGTTTATAATCTTATTGTGGTGGGCTTTACCCTCAGACTTAAGTGAACCTGAAGGAGAGCTGATTGGTCTGGGCTCAGGAAGGGGTTGGCATACCTGGGTGGAGTGAGCAAGAGCTGATTGGATGAGACTGGATCAGATGCTGAATCCAGATTCTGCTGGAGCAAGCAGGTGGTGTCACGTCTTTTTCAGTCCCTCTTTTGGGCTCTTTCTTGACTAATTTCCCCCTCAGTTCCAGGACCTGACCTTGGTTTCACTGTTTAATATGTTTGCAGTTTTCTGAGTTGTGTTAGAGTATTTGAGGGTCTTACTGACTCATCTTTTTATCCACTATGGCACTGAACTTGCAGGGGGCTCTCTTCCACTTACCTTCTTCCCTTGTATTCACACAAAAACAAGGCATTATGGAAACAAGAACATCTGAAAGTCACTCTAGGGACATGACAATGCACATCTATACTTCCAGCACTCTGACAGTTCAGAAAGAAGGGTTGCAAGCTTGAAGCTGAGTTATATAGCAAAATCATCTCAAAGTCATTCTTCTAAAAATGTGGTAATGGGGGGGCAGGGATGAGGGTAAGGGTGGTACCAACATGTGCTGTTTACATACTTAGTATGTCCATAACTAATAAAAAAAATTGTGGTAACTCATTGTGTGCGTGTGTGCACACACACACATACACGTGTGCACACATGTATCTACACTGTGTCAAGCCACCTCTCAATGTTTAAGTTATTGAAAGAAAGCATGTCATTCTATGGTTATTTTTCTTTTACAAGTGTTATTTTCATCTAACTATCCCATGACAATATTGCTTACAAAATAAACTATCATGGCTGGAGAGAAGGCTTAGCGATTAATGTGTTTGCCTGAAAAGCCAAAGGATCCCGGTTCAGTTCCCCAGGACCCACGTAAGCCAGATGCACGAGGGGGCGCATGCATCTGGAGTTCATTTGCAGTGGCTGGAGGCCCTAGCACACCCATTCTCTCCCTCCCCCCACCTCTTTCTCTCTCTCAAAGAAAAAATAAAATATATTTTAAAAATAAAATTAAAATAAACTATCAAAAAAAAGAGGGCTAGAGCTGGGCGTGGTGGCGCACGCCTTTAATCCCAGCACTCAGGAGGCAGAGGTAGGAGGATTGTCATGAGTTCAAGGCCACCTGAGATGACAGAGTGAATTCCAGGTCAGCCTGGGCTAGAGTGAGACCCTACCTCGAAAAACCAAAAAAAAAAAGAAAGAAAGAAAAAAGAAAGAAAGAAAGAAAGAGAAAGAGAGAAAGAAAGAAAAGAAAGAAAGAAAGAAAGAAAGAAAGAAAGAAAGAAAGAAAGAAAGGGCTAGAGAGATGGCTCTGTAGTTAAGGCTCTTGCCTACAAAACCTAAGAACCTGAGTTTGATTCCCCAGTACCCATGTAAAAGCAAGACACACAAAGTGGCACATAGGTCTGGAATTCATATGCAGTGGCTAAGAAGCCCAGGTGTGCCCCTTCTTTATCTCCCCCTTGTCTCTCTAATAAGTAAATAAATATAATAAAATTAAAAAAAAAAGAAAGCTCTGAGTTCAGTAAGAAACCCTGTCTCACAAAAAAAATTTTAAAAAAATAAACAACTAAGTGAGGCATGGTGGCTCACACCTTTAATCCCAGTGCTCTGGAGGCAGAAATAGGAGGACTGCTGTGAGTTTGAGGCCAGCCTGGGACTACAGAGTAAGTTCCAGGTAAGCTTGGGCTACAGTAAGACCCTACCTCAAAAAAAAAAAAAAAAAAAAAAAAAACTTTATCATCTTGGATATTCCTTTTAGGTGACCATACGTTTGTGTGCAAATGCAATGTCCATTCAAGTTTCCTTTGTGACTGTCCGTCTCTGCTGGTCTTATGACCTCTGTGATTGTCCAATGAACTCCATAAATACTTGCCAGCCTGTTTCTTAAGATTTTTTTCACTCACCTCAGGCAAACTTATTAACTATATCCAAAAAGTTTCTTTCTTTGTCAAATGAAATTAACTTATCGGGTGTGTTATTTTAGAGCTGCTTCTGTTTCCTGTTTTATGTTACCCTTGGCTTCTCCTCACCTCCTCCCCCAAACATTTCAACAACCTTAACCATGTGCTATGTTAGTCCGTGAACCACTTCCTCTTCATACAAAGCTTTCATTGCATTCTGAAAAAAAAAAAAAATAAGCTGAAGAATTGGGTCAAATTCAATACTGAACATTGTTTTCCAAAATCACGTTATATAATAACAACCTCAGAGCTTTTGAAGGCACTAGAGATGGTCTTGACTGTGCAATGTATATTCCATGCTGTGACTCCTCTTATGTTTTGAGACTGGGTCTCTCTGTAGCTGAGACTGGCCTGAAACTTGCTTATGTAGCCCAGACTAGCCCCTAACTCATGAACCCTCCCCCCACCTCCACCTTCTAAGATTATAATCATGTGTCACCACACTCAATTTCATGAACGTATTTAAATTTTTCTTCTCTTCATAACATGTAAATGTAATACATTGATTTTTTTTTCTGTTTGCAAGCAGACAGAGAGATAGAGAGAAGAGAGACAAACAGAGAGGGAATGGGCATGCCAGGGCCTCTGGCCACTGCAAATGAACTCCAGACGCATGTGCCCCTTGTGCATCTGGCTTACGTGGGTCCTGGGGAATTGAAACTGAGTCCTTTAGCTTCGCAGCCAAATGCCTTAACCACTAAGTCATTTCTCCAGCCCCTAGTTTTTTGTTTTTTTTTCAGAGAGAGAGAGAGGAAGAGGCAGAGAGAGACAATGGGCATGCCAGCAGCCTCTCGGCCACTGTGAACAAACTCCAGATGCATGCGTCCATTTGTGGGCAAGTGTGGCATTGCACGCTTGCATCACTTTTGTGTCTGGCTAAACGTGGGACCTGGAGAATCGAACGAGCGTTCTTAGGCTTGGCAGGCAGACATCTTAACCGCTAAGCCATTTCTCCCACTCTAGTTCTTTTTAAATTCAAAGATATAAAAGGGCTGGGGAGATTGCTCAATGTTAAAGGTGCTTGCTTGCAAAGCCTGCCCACCCAGTTTAAATTCCCCAGTACTCATGTAAAAGCCAGATGCACAAAATGGTGCATGTGTCTAGAGATTGTTCACTGTCATGGGAAACTTTTCCCCTGGGGAGATTCAAACACACATCTTCACCCCAAGTATGGCAAAGACAGTTCAGTGAACAAATGAGTATATTGAGGGGGGGTCACTCATCGAGCATAAGGAGGGTTTACATACAGGAATATGGGGCATTCAAAACAGCCACTTTGATGGAGATTGCTGTGTTAAAATTACTCCTAGGATGCTCCTTCCTCAGCTCAGGGTGAGGGCTTACTTACAGAGCTTCGGGACCCCAGAGCAGCTGCACCACAGAGAAATCTCATCCCACCCTGATTGACGACTTCCCTGTGGTGGCTTCTAGAAGCTCCTTGTCCCTGTCCAGGAGTGTGAGACAAGGCTCACTGTATTGGGTTACCCCCTCGGATGTCCTTCCACCTATCTCAGGGTGAGGGCTTACTTACAGAGCTTAAGACCCCGAAGCAACACCTCAGTGGGGCTCACTATGTTGTTGCAGTGTCAGAACATCAAATAATGGAAGGTAACAGAAAAATGCCTGGCACTAAATGAGAACAGCCAATCTTTTCAGCTCTTCTTTTCATCACTGCCAGGCAGGTAGAGGAATTGGGGGGGGGGCGGGTTCCTTTCTCCCCTGTTCACCCTCAACAATGCATGGAATTTACAGTGGGCTTTTCTCCTTGGATGGATTTCAACTATTCTGAGACTCTAAAGAACAATTCTAACCCTCCTGAACTTAATTGATTGACTCCCGATTGCAAAGTCGTTTTTACATATCCCCTGTTTTTTTCTTTTAAAAATTCTACCCAGAGCCCATGAAGATGGTTCAGTGGATAAAGTGCTTGTTGTACAAGCAGAAGGACTGGAGTTAGGATCTCCAGCACCTATGTGACTGGCAGACAGACGTGGCAGCCTGCTTGTGATCTTAGTGGTAGCACTCAAGGGGCAGAGGCAGGGGATCCCTGGGGAAGGCTGGCTCTAGGTTCCCTACCTCAGTAAATAACATAACAAGCAATCAAGGAAAACCCCCAACATCAACCTCTGGCTTTCACACATCCATGTGCTCATATACATCCTAATATGTATATACATATGCACATACACCACACACATACATACATGCACACAA
This sequence comes from Orientallactaga sibirica, assembly GCA_036365145.1. NCBI lineage: Eukaryota > Metazoa > Chordata > Mammalia > Rodentia > Dipodidae > Orientallactaga > Orientallactaga sibirica. The sequence continues at coordinate 22,897,650 of JAEOAD010000028.1, read as the reverse complement.
AATTCTACATAGAAGTAATTTGTCGTTCCTTGTCACTGCTCTAAAATTTTCATCCTGTAATAGGTATAAATATCTCGCTACAAGCAAATACTATGCCTACTTAAAACCACAGTTGCAAAGGTGGTATTGTAACCTCTTAAGTTTGCTCAGCCATCCCTGAGTTCCAGTAGCTAAGCTGGTGAAAGCAGGCTTTTGGCAGATAAGATCCTTTATGAATAAGTTTCTTCATTCTTTGAGCTTGCTACTGAGCACATCATTTCTGTAAAGCCAAACTGTGACAGCCACAAGAGAAAAATCTTAACAATCTTTTGATTTTATACAGAATTTGTTAGGACAACTGCAATGTTTCATCTCTGGTTGTCAACTTGACTGTATTTGAAATCACCATGGGAAAAAAAATCTGTTGGCATATCTGTTAGAGATTTCCAAGATTGGATTAATTGAGGTGGGAAGACCCACCCCAATTATAGGTAGCACCATTCCATGGGCTGAGGGGGGCATCATGGGCTATATACAAAGGAGAAAGGGGCTGGAGAGATAACTCAGCAGTTAAGGCGCTTGCCTGCAAAGCCTAGGAACCTTGGTTCAACTCCCCAGTACCCATGTAAAGCCAGATGCACAAGGTGGTGCATGCATCTGGAATGGCTAGAGACCCTGGTGTATCCATTCTCTCTCTCTCTCCCTCTCAGTAATAAATAAATCAATTAAAAAAATTTTAAAAACACTATATTTTCATTGTTTGCTCTGTTCTGAAAATTTCTTACCATAATGCTTCCCTTGCCATGGGGAGACTTTGCCTCAAGACTGTAACCCAAAATAAACCCTTTCTTCCCCTCACCTGCTTTTAGTAGGTACAATAATGTAACTGCACCAAAAAAAAATGGTACCAAGAGTGGTTCTAATGCTGCAATAAACCTTACTGTGTTTTGGTCTTTGTGGGAAGAATATGGAAGGATTTGGAACTTTGGACTAAAGAAGCTTTGCAGTTCTGTAAGTAGAGTTTGATGGGCTATTCTATTCAGAGTGTAAAAGGCCTAAATGCAGAGAGAACAGTGAGCTATGAAGGCTGGATTATGAGGTTTCAGAGGGGGGAGAAAAGACTGTTAGAACTGGGCTAGAGGCAATTGTGTGATGTTCTGGCTGCTCTGCCCATGTCCTACGTTGTCCTTGGCTTGAATATCAATTCCTCTATGTTATTTTCACACCCTGATATTCTGTTCTCTCCTTCATCCACTCTATTGGTGAGCTTTTTATTTGATTTATTGTACTTTTCATCTTGAGCATTATTTCAGTTTGTGTTTTTTCATTACTTCCATGTATTAGATTTCAATTTTATATCTTCCACTGCTTTCCTTATTTCACTCAGCTGATTACTTGCATTCTCTTGGAATTCTTCCATTTATTTGAACATATTTGTTGTCATTCTTTTTCTGGAATATTGCCCAAGTCTCTCCTATCAGGTGCCATTACTCTGGGACTGGTAGATTTTGGAGTCGGCATGTTGTCTTGGTTTTGCATGTTTCTTGTGTTTTTGCACTGGGATTTGCACATGAGGAATTAAACTGTTGGTTGATTTTTAAAAAAAATAATCTCCTTTCTTTCAGTGGATGTGTTTGCATCATTCATGATTGTAGAAGGGCTGAGGTTGTCATTCCTCTGTTGACTGGTGTTCAGGGCACTAAGCTCTACCCCCAGGGCTCCCCTTCAAATGGAATACCACCTGTCTCAACAGTCACAATCTAGGGTATGAAATAGAGTAATGTGACTGGGTAGATGGCTCAGTGGATAACGGCCCTTGTTGAAATAGAATAAAAGTCTACTGTAAAATAATTGCTCCTTAAGTGATAATTATTTTAGGGAGTAAATGGGCATTGATATAGTTGCATATACTAATATATCAGTTAATGTGGGTTTGAATGGAAAGAAAAAGAAGAAACCATAGTGACTGGTGTTGGGTTGACACAGAGAAAGTAGAAGGAGGGTGTAAAGCAGGAAGCTAGGAGTAAGAGGACTTCTCTATGATGCCTGCTAAGAGAACAATCACGACACAGAAGACGGCAGCTGAAATTACTATCAGTTACAAGGGTATCTTTTTCTGTTCTGTCCCCTCCACACAAAATTTATCAACTCAGATAGCACACTATTCATTATCATGAATTCAACAAAAATGTGAACTTCCTTAACTCTGTGATTTTGAAAGTCAACTCAGGAATTAAATAATTACCTCCTGGTGTGGCGGTGCGCACCTTTAATCCCAGCACTTGGGAGGCAGAAATAGGAGGATTGCTGTGAGTTCAGGGCCAGCCTGAGACTACATAGTGAATTCCAGGTCAGCCTGGGCTAGAGTGAGACCCTACCTCGAAAAAAACAACAAAAGAAATAAAGAAAGAAAGAAGGAAGGGAGGGAGGGAGGAAGGAAGGAAGAAAGAATTACTTTTAAAAAGGAAAGAAAGAATTAGTTTATGGGCTAGAGAGGGCTTAGTGGCTAAATGTGCTTGCTTGCAAAGCCTGACAGCCCAGGTTCCCAATAAGCACGTAAAGCCAAATGCACAGAGTGACACATGTGCTGGACTTCATTTGCTGTGATGGGAGGCCCTGATGTACCCATACTCTCTCCCTCTCTTTGTTTATTTCTGCCTCTCCCTCTCCCTCAAACAAATAAATAAAATATTTTTTAAAGCAAGGGTTATATTTGTTTATTTATTTGTAAGAAGAGTCAGGCAGAGAGAAAGAGAGAGAAAGAGAATGGATGCACAAGGGCCTTTAGCCACTGCAAATGAACTCCAGATATATGTTCCACTTTTGTGTATCTGGCTTTATGTGGTACTGGAGACCTGAACCCAGGCCATTGGGCTTTGCAAGCAAGTATCTTTAACCACTGAGCAATCTCTGTAGCCCAATAAATAAAATATTTTTAAAAGAAAAGAAATAATCACTGGCCTTTAAAAAAAAGGGGGGGAGCAGAGCGATGAGAGAATGACTATGACTAAAGGTAGACTGAAGAGAGAGACATTAATAATATATGCTATCAGATAATGTACATTGGTCCCCTCTCTCAGGGGACTGAGGCACAAAGAAAGACTGTGCAAACCAGACCAGGCCATGTTCTTTGGGAGAGAAAAAAAGTAAAAGGAATTGGTAAGGAGAAAAACAGGAAGAAGCAAAACAACAAAGCTAGAAACAATAAGAGACAAGAGAGAGGCCAGAGTATCCTACTTAAGTGACATTGGTTGTTAAAGATATAGAAGAAGTGTAGAGGGGGGCTGGAGAGATGGCTTAGAGCTTAAGGCGCTTGCCTACAAAGCCAAAGGACCCAGGTTCAATTCCCCAGGACCCACGTAAGCCAGATGTACATGGTGGCACATGCATCTGGAGTTCATTTGCTGTGGCTGGAGGCCCTGGCATGCCCATTCTCTCTCTATTTCTCTCTGCTTTCTCTCTTTCTCTCTCTCTCTCTCTCTCTCTCTCTCTCTCACACACACACACACACACACACAAATAAAGAAAGAAAGAAAGAAAAATATAAAATCCTTTCTTAAAAAAAAACAAAAATAAGGAATACACAAGCATAAACCTGCAAAGACTAGCATCACTGTTAACAATTCTAGTTTAAGGGATGCCATCTTGTTAAAGTGTTTTCCTAAACATTGTATCTTAGAAGACTTATATAATACACAGATAAAAGAGACAGCCACAGGCTGGAGAGATGGCTTAGAGGTTAAGGTGCCTGCCTGTGAAGCCTAAGAACACCCATTCGATTCTCCACGTCCCATGTTTAGCCAGACGCAAAAGTGACACAGGGGCACAATGTCACACATGCGCACAAGGCGGTGTATGCATCTGGACTTCATTCACAGCGCCCATTCTCTCTCTATTTCTCTCTCTATCTCTATCTCTCTCAAATAAAGAGAGAGAGAGAGCCGCAAGTAGGAGTATTACTTAGAAGAACTAAACGGAAGTTCTTCATCATATCAAGTCAGCTTCTACTACTGCAATAGAACTTAATCTTTGCCTCAAAAGGATAATAGTGCCATAGCATTGACAAAAATCAAAATTTTGAGCATCTCACAAACTTATGGAACTGTGACAGTTACTACAAACAGAATTATTCTCTAATGTCCAAGTGTATCTCATATATAAAATAACAAAGTACTTAACTTAGTCATGGCAAATAAATAAGAGCAAAACTGTCCAAATAGCAAGTTTGTCATCTGAACATACTGAAAGAAGCACTGACAGGTCACCTTGCATATACTGAGGTGACATGCAAACTCTGCAAGCTCTTGCATAATATATAAAGTTCAGGTACATGGCTCTATTTCTACTCACAGACACATAGGGCAATAAGTATATTTAAATCATTGTAAAATCGTTTCTTACAAAGTAGTAATTGAAACGACTAAAACTTGACTTTCAAAATGTCAGCAGATGGCAAAGCTATTTATGAGTGTAGATGTGGTGGTCTGAGTGAGGTACCCCTGAAGCCTCGCATGGCAGTTTGGGAGGTGGAGCCTTGCTGGAGGAGGTGTGTCACTGGGGGCAGACCTTGAGGTTTGTTAGCCCAGCTCCAAGCTCAGTGCTTGGACTGCTTCCTTCTAACTGCTGGGGAGATGTGATGCCCAGCCAGTTGCCTGTCAGACTTTCCCCGCCATGATGCAATTGCCTCTCAAAACTGGAAGCAGAAGTAAATCCTTTCCTCCCATCACCTGATTTTGGTAGGGTATTTTGCCCAGCAATGAGAGGATGGCTGCTACAGAATATTGGTACCAAGGAGTGGGGCTGTTTCTTCAATAAGCCTGACTATGTGTTTTTTAGTCTTTAGGAACTAGTCTATGGGAGGAATGTGGAAGGATTTCGAACTTTGGATTAAGAAACCCCCTTACATTGCTGTAAGCAGAGCTTGATGGACAATTCTAGCCAGGGTTTGAAAGACTTAAATGCAGAGAGAAATGTAGACTTGCAGGCTCAGCTTATGAGGTTTTAGAGGGGGAAAAAGACTTTTCCATGACTAGGGCAAAAGCTGTGTTCTGCCCATTTCCTGAAAACTTGACCAAAGTTGAATTTAGATGTAATGTGTTTGGCAGAGAACACAGAGCAGAAGATATGAAATATGTAAATTTTGGCACAGAGGGAAATGTGAATGGGTTCCCGCACTCAGAGACTGCATTGGGACAGTAGGGGGAATGCTAATTCTGTTGAAAGGAGGGGGTGCTAAAGGAAGAATGCTAAAGTTTTCCTGCTTCTTAAAGTCAGCTTTATTCCCTGCTGTATTGACAAATTTGGTAGCCCACCTAGTACTGGTTTTAGAAGTATGACAAATGCAAAAGAACCAGGCTTATTACACATTTATCACAGCAACAGCCCCACGTCTAGGTATCATTTTTCTGTATCAGTTACTTACTCATCGATGGGACAAAATGCCCAACCAAAAGTAGTTTATGTAAAGAAAGGGGTTTCGTTTGGCTTATAGTTCCAAAAGGAAGGGTCCAGTGTGGCATGCCAGATCACGTCATCACATTAGCAGGAAGTAGAGAGCAATGACTGCTGAATGCTCAGCTAGCTTTCCTCTCTATTTATAGTACAGGAACCCACACTATGTGTTACCCAAAGTTAGGGTGGGTCTCAACTAACCTTATCTCGAAAATCCCTCACAGACAAGACCATATATTTGTTTCCATAGTGATTCTAAATCCTGTCAAACCCAGGCCATTGGGCTTTGCAAGCAAGTACCTTTAACTGCTGAGCCATTGCTCCAGCACTGAGATAAAGCATTTTAGATGTTATTTCACTTGTTTTGATTTTTTTTTTTTTTTAGCTATTTCTTCAGCTGTTTACAAGAAATAAATCCTGTGATAAGACTTTCCTTGGCCTCGGGTTCCAAAACTAATATTTAGAAGCATCAGACTAAAGGAAGCTCGCCGTCACCATTTCACTCAGTTAACATTTTTCATAGGCCTGGCTGAGATAGAGTCCAACTTTCTTTTCTGCCTCAAACTTAAATTCTCCAAATTCTTGCAAAATTCCCAGACATAAGCCAGGCGTGGTGGCACATGCCTTTAATCTCAACACTTGGGAGGCAGAGGTAGGAGAATCACCGTGAATTCGAGGCCACCCTGAGACTACGAGACTACATAGTGAATTCCAGGTCAGTCTGGGCTAGAGTGAGACCCTACCTCCGAAGAAAAAAAAAACAAAAAAACCCAGACATAAAATCAATAGCAAATATGTGTGTATGTGTGTGTGTACACAAATATTTACATATGTGTAGATAAATAAGTAGATATAGACAGATCCAAAACTCATCCCCCAAACATGCACAGTCATGCATATACATTTTAAAAATAACCATAATGCACAATAAGTTCAAAAAATAAACTAGTTAAAGTTTCATTATTCAGCTTTTTTTTTGCTTTGTTTTGTTTTTGGTCTTCATTTGTTTTTCAGGGTAGAGTCTTGCTCTAGCCCAGGCTGACCTGGAATTCACTATGTATTCTCAGGATGGCCTTAATATTTAGTTATTTTAAAAGCTCCTGGAGCAGATTTATTTCAGCCCATGAATGTCTTAAAATCCTGTTTGTGTAAACAAGTTAGCTAGAATTCTCCCCTAGTGTGCCCCAAGTTAGTAAAGACAGTATGTTTCCATAGTTGCACAAACACAACACCCTTGCTTCTCCATATCAAATGCTTTAACAGAAGCTCAACAAAGGAGCCCCCCCTCGAATTCTTGCCTCTCAAACGACAGTCATGCAAATACCTTCAGCCTATCATAGAAATGGTATAATAGTCCCAAATAATTTACAGAACACCAGAAGACAAAACCAGTCACCAAATGTCAGTCAACTCCAAAAACAGTTCAAAGGAGCCCAAAAACTAAGTCAAAGTTGAATGTGGCCGGGCACGGTAGCATACACCTTTAATCCCAGCACTCGGGGGGCAGAGGGAGGAGGATCACCATGAGTTCGAGGCCACCTTGAAACTAGAGTGAATTCCAGGTCAGCCAGAGCTAGAGTGAGACCCTACTTCGAAAAGCCAAAAAAAAGTTGAATATGTACCAATTAGAGAGAAACTTACTTAGGGTCAAACAAAAGAGTCCAAAACAAAATCCAATTCCTCATTTTTCTGCCTCAGCAAATAGAGGTAAAAAGCAGCTAATGCTGGATTAAATGGGAAGATTAAGGGAAAATTCCCTGGAATACAGTGATCTCACAGCCACTTGGAACCCATCAAAAGCTTTCCTCTTTACCCAGCGATAACTTGTTGCAGGTTCACACGCAGAATGTGCCCATTATTCTTTCTTGGTCATCAATATTGTCAATAGAGTTAGAGACAGAGCTTGGGCCTTACTGGCAACCCTAACATGCCAGGCTCTACTACCTGTCCTTGATAAACCAAATTAGTGAGGCGTGGTGGCACACACCTTTAATCCCAGCACTCAGGAGGCAGAGGTAGGAGGATGGCTGTGACTTCAAGGCTAGCCTGAGACTACAGAGTGAGTTCCAGATCAGCCTGTTTTAGAGCGAGACCCTACCTCATAAAAACCTAAATAAATAAGCCAAATTAATCGTGAAAAGTAGAAAAAAAGGCATGTACTCAATGTGGCCACATTGGGAAAGGAGACAAAGGTCTTCCTCATGGGGACTCTGCATTCCTTCCCAGGTTCAAGCTCGAGGTATGGGGTCTCCTGTGCTGGGACTTCCTCTGGAGTGGGCGTGTCTTTCTCCCTTCTGAGTGTTCCTCTAGGTCACTAAACTGTCCTGTGCTATCCAGGCCTCTGGCAGTCTTTGGCCACTCCTCCTTGAATTTCTTCAGGGCTCCAACTAGGAATGCTGGCACGGCCTCCGTGCAGCTCTTGCCAATGTCAGTGTCCTGAGTGTTGCTTGGCATCTGTGTGGGAGTTCTCCTGTATACTTTGGTTCCCACCAGGTTTGTAGCTTGTTGAATGCTGTGTCAAATGATTCAGCATTTCTTTTCCACAGTCCTGCAGTATCCTATTTGTCAGACCTATAGTCTGGTGACACTGGGCCCGAGTTTCCAGAGTGCAGGTCACCAAAGGTCTTGGGTTGCTGAGCTGAAGTCTATTTAAAATGGTGTCTCAGCCGGGCGTGGTGGCGCATGCCTTTAATCCCAGCACTTGGGAGGCAGAGGTAGGAGGATCGCTGAGAGTTCGAGGCCATCCTGAGAATACATAGTGAATTCCAGGTCAGCCTGAGCCAGAGTGAGACCTTACCTCGAAAAACCAAAATAAAATAAAATAAAATAAAATAAAATAAAATAAATAAGATAAGATAAGATAAGATAAATAAAATAAAATAAAAAATAAAATAAAATAAAATAAAATAAAATGGTGTCTCACTTATGCTTTGCCGATGGCCACAGCTGATCACCCAGTGGAGAAGGGTTTTTCCAGCTTCTCCTTTTGCTGTTGCTGCTAATGGCCTGGGTGTGACCTTTCTTCAAGCTCTCTGGAGTGTCTGTTGCTTTTCTTATTATAGCCATTTTGCTTTGTGGTTTTTGTTATATTTTTTTCCAGTTTTCCCTGCAAACTCTTGCCAACTATGCCCAGCATCATCTGCCATCTTGAGTTCCTGAGGTGGCTCACATTTTCTGGTTTTGTTTTAGAGATATAATCTCATGTCCCTACCTTTGTTTTTTAGTAAGCTATAACTGTGGAGTTAAAATGACTCTGACATATCTTGGAAACACAGGAAATGCTAAGGCCGATAACATAACTTTTTTTCTTTTTTGTTTGTTTAGGGAATTTTTTGTTGGGTTGGTTATTCTTATTATTATTTTGGATTTTTGAGACCAGTCTCACTAAGTAGATCCAGGCTGGCCTCAAATTCATGTTCCTCTGCTTCCCACATGTTGGGATTACAGGTACAACCATGCTGGCTGGTTGGTTGGTTTGTTCATACTGGTGATCTTCCTACTGCAGCCTCTTGAATGCTGGAGATACGGGCTTTGTATTTTTTAAATAATACTTAATGGACCTATTACTTATAATATTGATTGATTTCAAATTAATTTGGGAAAGTGGGAAGGACACTGACAGTGTTATTTATGTAACATGATAGCAGGTACAGTTTTTCTCAAAGCAACTAATATTTTTGGCTTAAAAATTGATTTAGGACTAAGTAGATGTAAACTCTGGTGAACTCTTTGTTTCCCAACTGAAATAGTCCATACACTTGTCAGTATCTACTCACTTGAAAAGTTCCAAATAAAGAGAAATAGTATTGATATAGTTGTGACACCACTTAGAAGGAGACTTTATGTTTAATTTCCCTGATATTCATAGGAAACATGGAATTTGGTGACCTCTGAGGACTGTGCAGTCCTAGCATCTCACATCTCTGAAGTGGTATAGCAGGAACCATGTCAGGCATGTCAACAGTCAAGTTTTCTATATAGCTTGTGACCTGGGCTCTAGGCCCATTGTTTTGGAAAGTTAATCTCTCTGGGCTTTCAACAAAGCATTTTTGAACACTAAGATCAATAATTTCTGATCCTTAATACAGTTCCTGGTCTTCTAAGAGGTTTTAACATGGCAACAAAGAGCCTTATGTCATTATGGTAAATGCTGGGATTGAGGGTTTATGCTAGTACTGCATGCAGTGCTCTGTGAATGCCACAGCAATCCTGTGAATTACATAATACTCTCATTTCACAAAGAAACTGAAACACAGGGATGTTAAATACCTGATCAAAGTGACTGATGATGAGAGGGATCTAGGTGATGGCTCTGAAACTAATGAAGGCCTCTCAGGCTGGAGACTGCCAAGGTTGACTCTCTAGAACCCAAGTCAAAAGCTTGGTGTGGGTCAGGCATGGTGGGGCACGCCTTTAATCCCAGCACTTGGGAGTTTGAGACTACCCTGAGATCCAGGTCAGCCTGAGCTAGAATGAGATCCTACCTCAAAAAAAAACAAACAAAACAAAACAAAAAAAGCTTGGTGTGGCCATGCATATTTGTGACCCCAGCATGGGCCTGAGGAGACCAAAAAATCACTGGTCGCTGACAGGAGCCCTGGGTTGGAGGAAAGATCACATCTCAAGGAAACACAGGAATGAACTATTGGAGAAGGACACTCAGGTTTTATCCTATGATCTCTGCATGCCGTATGTACACATGGGTAGTGCCCACCCTCACACACTGTCACACTCACACTGCACCACATATATTCTTTCTCTCTCTCTCTTTCTCTTTCTCATACACACACATACACAGAGTGGGAGAGAGGGGATGAAAAAATTAAATAAATAAAGTGGTTGCTAGGGCCAGTATTTACTATTTGATAAGGACAATGGACAGCAAATGTCTACCAAGTATGATGACTCAGTGTCAGTAAGAAGGCTGGATTTTGGATGATAAGTAGAATTTTATGAAGAAAACATGGACAGAGGAGATTGTTTATGTCGCTTATACAGAGGGAAAGAGGATGTTCAGGAGACCTTGGGGCCCATAGACAAGAGCTGAACCCTGACAAGTGAGTAGGAGTAAGTTAGCATGGGTTCTGAGGACTTATTGATCACCTGAGCTCCCTTCACTTCATTGTGGCCAGCCACAGAAGGTCTGTAAACAGGACAGTGACAAGTTCACTGGGAAATAAGATGCAGTCACGTTGACAGAGGCTGGGTGAGCTGGTGGCGGTCTCCACTGTGTCTGGGCAGCGAGAATAAGGGAAAGGAGAAGTTCTCCACAGGAAAATCAAAGAGCATTTCCTGACTCACTGAGTGAAAAAAAATAGAGATACAGACTATATATATCAAGGTTTCTAAATCAGACTAATGAGTGACAAGTGATCATTTGCTGACTTAGGACATGTGGGAGGAGGATGCATAGGGAAAAGGAGCCCTGAGTTGTACGCGCTTAGATGGAAATGCCTGGGGAACAGCGAGCTGGGTATTTTATCTGATAGGCAAGATAATGGCTGCCCTGGTCTCGGTCCAGAATTGTAGTTAGAATTGACAATCTAAAAGATAGTGAGGGGCTGGGAAGATTTCTCAGTGGTTAAAGGTGCTTGCTTGCAAAGCCTGCTGGCCCAGGTTTGATTCCCCAGGACCCATGTAGAGCCAGATGAACAAAGTAGGACACGCATCTGGAGTCCGTTTGGAGTGGCAGGAGGCCCTGGCATACCCATTCATTTTCTCCTTCTCTGTCTCTCTCTCTCTCTCTCTCTCTCTCTGTCAATTTTTTTTTTTTTTTTTACAAAAGGCAATGAAACCTGCATCCAAACTGAATTAAATATGTGAGGTTAATATATGTTCTGTTGAACATATATATCAAAGTACTTAGGATTTCAAATTCTATTATAAAAGTTTATGTATGTGGAAGAGAGAACTATTTGAAGATAAAAACTGAAACCTAGAAAGTCAAGCCTTAGGAAAATACTGAACTTTAGGGAAAATGTCCTTGTTGCTCAGGGGATGCAAAGCAGGGTTTTAGCCTGAATGTGCTATTTCTCCATCTCACCCATTCACCTTTCCCCAGAAAACAAAAATACTATAATCCAACCGATAAAATATATCTACAATGTTCTTTTAACCAGCAACTTGATACTTTTCCCAAGGCACATAAAGAACCCAGAAATGACATACCCATGGAAAGATTTCAGCCCCACCCAGTCATGATATGAACATGGCTTGTTTTGCAATATATTGCCTCACCACAACTCCTCCACCCCAGCTCTTAGGCTGCTGACTCAAATAGTTCAGCTTCACAGTAGATGTCCTCTCTCTCTCCCTCTCTCTCTCTCTTGACCTTTGGAAAATACCATGCTTACTAATAAATAGGCACACCCTTTTTCTCACACTTGATGTGGTATGTGTAATAAATGAAATATCCATGTGTCCCTTTCTGTCCATTCTAAAACTTGTGTTTTCTTAAAAGGCAGAGTAATCATGTAAAATGACGGAATTAACAGATTAATAAAAATTTGTGTTAAAAATAGCACTTGGACTACAGAGTGGTTCAGCTGTTAAGGCACTTGCCTATAAAGCCAAAGGACTTCTGTTCAACTCTTCAGTACCCATGTAAAGCCAGAAGCACAGATGGTGCATGTGTCTGGAGTTCATTTACAGTGGCTGGAAGCCCTGGCACACCCATTCTCTCCCTCTCTCTCTCTTTTTCAATCTCTCTTTCTCTCCCTCCCAGATAGATAGATAGATAGATAGATAGATAGATAGATAGATAGATAGATAGATAGATAGATTAGATAGAAGATAAAAATAGCTCTTAAAGCCAGGTATGGTAGCACACACCTAAAATCTCAGGAGTGAGGAAGGAGCATCCCAAGTTCAAGGCCAGTGGAGCAACATAGAACCTCTCAGTCAAATGTCTCATTATTTTTACTCAGGATGCAGAGCTTTTAAACTGTAACCCATGCAGTCATATTTACTTATGACTGTAGGCTTCTAGCACAGTTTTTTATTGTTGTTGTTTGGGGGATTTTGTTGTTGTTGTTGTTGTTTTTTGTTTTGGTTTTTCGAGGTAGGGTTCCACTCTAGTCCAGGCTGGCCTGGAATTCACTATGTCGTCTCAGGGTGACCTCGAACTCTCAGCGATCCTCCTTCCTCTGCTTCCTAAGGGCTGGGATTAAAGGCGTGCACCACCGCATCCAGCTTTTCCAGCCCGATTTTGATGATAGGTAAAAAGGCAGGGGTAAGGGGCTGAAGAGATGGTTCAGTGGTTAAAGGTGCTTGTTTACAAATCCTGACAGTCTGGGTTTGATTCCCCAGTACCCATGTAAAGCCAGATATACAAAGTGGCACATGTGTCTGGAGTTCATTTTCAGTGGCAAGAAGCCCTGGCATGCCCATTCTCTCTGTCTCTGTCTCACACTCTTTCTCCTTCTCTCCCTCCCTCTCTCTCTCTCTCTCTTTCTCTTTCTTTCACTCTGTCTCAAACAAATAAATAAAAATATTAACAGTGAGGGCTGAGGAGCTTTTTCTAGTTGGGCCTAGGAAGAGTGTCAGGAGTGCATGTAGACATGCTATTTTGTTGAGTTACTTCCATCTTGGATGGATAATCCACTCTGGCATGTCCTTAGTCCACTGGGTATCAGTAATGTGTACAAAGAAACTTAAGTCTTTAGACTCAGTTATATTTCTGACTAAGCAATGTCACATTTCCTTTCAAGACTTTATTCTGAGGCTGGGGAGATGGCTCAGTGGTTAAAGACACTTGCTTATAAAGCCTGATGGCCTGGGTTCAATTCTCCAGCACCCATCTAAAGCCAGATGCACAATGCAACACATGCATCTGGAATTCATTGCAGCAGCAAGAAGCCCTGGAATGCCCATACTCTCTCTGTGTCTGTCTGTCTGTCTGTCTGTTTGTCTTTCTCTCAAAATAAATGAATAAACAATGTTTATTTTACTTATTTATTTTGAGAGAGACAGTGGGAGGCAGACAGAGAAAGAATGGACATGCCAGGGCCTCTATCCACTGTAAACTCCAGATACATGTGCCACCTTGCACATCTGGTTTACATGGGTCCTAGGGAATTGAACCTGGGTCCTTTGGCTTTGCAGGCAAATGCCTTAACCACTAAGCAATATCTCCAGCACTAAACAACATTTTTATATATTTTATTTTTATTTGTTTGTTTATTAGAGACAGAGAAGGGAAAGAGAGAGGGAGAATGAGAATGGGCACACCAGGACCTCTAGCCCTGCAAACGAACTCCAGACGCATGAGCCCCCTTGTGCATCTGGTTTACGTGGGACCTGGAGAATCTAACCAGGGCCCTTAAGCTTCACAGGCATGTGCCTAAACCACTAAGCCATCTCTCCAGCCCACAATATTTTTTAAAAGATTTCATTCTTCATCATTTTAGTGCTCTTGCAAGTTTCTTGGTTTAAGAGAGCACAGATATGGCAGGGTACTTATTACTAATATCATCTTTGGTTCCTAGAAGTTTATTATAACATTGGTTACTGGTTTTTTTATATCAGCCAATAAATCTGGATGAACTACTTTTGTCTCATTAAAAAAAAACTGAAATATATAGACATTAACACTCAACTTTTTTCTGTTACTAATGATTTGTTTGAAGGATTCCTTTATTTTGTCACATTGCCATACAACATATACTCTTTAAAAAATTATTTATGTGTGTGCATGCACATGCACACACACTCATACCAGAGTCTCTTGCTATTGCAAATACACGTCAGACACTATGTCACCTTTGTGTCCAGCTTTACATGGATACTGGGGAATCTAACCTGAACCAGCAAGCTTTACAAGCAAATGTCTTTAACTGCTGAGCCGTCTCTCCAGCTCCTCACATAATACTCTTAAAAAATAAATTCACACGGCTGGAGAAATGGATTAGTGGTTAAGGTGTTTGCCTGCGAAGCCAAAGGATCCCAGTTCGATTCTCTGGGACCCACGTAAGCCAGATGCACAAGGGGCACATGCATCTGAAGTTCGTTTGCAGTGGCTACAGGCCCTGGCATGCCCATTCTCTCTCTGTCTGCCTCTCTTCTATCTCTCTTTCTCTGCTTGCAAATAAATAAATTTTTAAAATAAATAAATAGGTAGCCAGACTCAAAAACTGACATCTGCCTTTAATCCCAGCACTCAGGAGATAGAGGTGGGAGGATCACCATGAGTTTGAGGGAAAACTGGGACTTACAGGAGTGAGTTCCAGGTCAGCCTGAGCTAGAATGAGACCCTATGCACACGCACACACACACACACACACACACACACATAGGCTTGCACTCACGTGGGTACATGGGCAAATAAATAAAATTTTTTTTTAAAAAGCTCACATGATTGATTTTAATTTTGTTTATTCTAAACTTTTCCTTATCAGTGTAAGAAATACTTATAATTTTTATTGTTATCTTCTTTCGCCCCCTATTCTCCACTCCCATTCCACTGAGGGCCCTCACTGTGGTGTTATGTATGCACGCATCAGGTCCTGTGGGGATGATAACACCTCACAGTATACCTTTCCACCCTATGGATTTTACATTCTATTCATCCCCTCTTCCACAATGTTCCCTGAGCCTCAGAGATTTTGTTAGAAGTCTCCTTTAGTGTCAGGCTCTCAGCAGCATTTTATTTTCTGCTTTGATGCATTTTGAGTCTCCTCAATGTCCACCACCGTCTCCCTGGAGGAGGTTCTCTGGCTGGCAGTGAGCACAGCGCTCATATTTAATTCACCACTTCCTCTGGGTCCTGACAGGTGTGATAGAGATGGCTCATCCAGTGCTAGTCACTTGGCTTTCTCTTCTTGTCATTTTGATGGACCTTGGACTCCATTATTCACCACCATCTGTTAAAAAAAAAAAAAAGGCAGCAGGAAGATCTATACGTGTTCAAGGATAGCCTGGGCTACATAGTGAGTTCAAGGCCAGCCCAGGTTATAGTCTGAGACTTGGTCTCAAAAATAAATCAATCAGGCAGCACTGAATTTGATCGGCGAAAACATCCAGAAGCAACTTTAGGCTCTCAAATTTCCATATTAACTAAACCACTTTGCAAGCTTAGGCTGACAATATTCTTAAATATTTCACTGAAATACTTCTAAAGTGTTAGGCTTCCAGTATTTATGAAACAAATCTCTGAGAGAGACACTGAGCTCATTATGATGATATTGTATAGTTTTCATAACAAGTCTTCGACTTGGGCATTTCAGAAATTCTGCTTGGTCTGTTCTCTTAGATGGTACGTCATGTGACTAGAATCAAGTAGGGTAGTTGAAATTGTGTTAGGCAATTATATACCAGCTTAGTTAGGTACTATGCATACTGCTAATAGTTGAGATGTCAAAGAATATGAAGTCTGAAAAGTAAGGATGAAGTATTCCTGTATTAAGCCTGTTTTAAGATTGTCCTATAAATAAGACTCATTCCCTTATATATGTGATTTGTCATAAGATAATGTATGCACAGTATATTTCAAATGGTCACGTGGATGGGCTAGGTAGCTATTCCTCATACAACAAAGCTGATAAAAAAACTTAATTAAAGACACTGTGTTCTGCCTTTTCAAATGTTTTCTGTATATAATTCTGTTGCTGATATCCATTGACCAAATCCCATGAAAGGAAAGACAGACTGTGTATGAATTTGAATATCTTTGGAAATATGTCCTATTTTGAGGATCATCCTCCTCTTGTATGTTTATTTCATCCTTTGAAAGTCAGTGTAGTGTGCGGGTCATCATAAAACTGTTTATGCTGGAAGAATAGCTCAGTGGTAGAGCACTTGCCTAGCATGCACAAGACCCTAGGTTTGATTCCCCAGTACTGTAAGAAAAAAACATGTTATTGAAGTGAATCCGTCAGTATTCTGTTCTAATACTTGGAGTATGACCTTCATGTTTCTGTATTATATGTCCTTTGTTTCCACTGTACAATGATAAATCCAAGAAATGTTTTCTTTTTTAATGAAAACAATTTTTTATTTGTAAAATGTTTGTAATAATGTGAAAGTGGATCTTATACATGTCCAATAAAAAGTAATAGCCCAAAAAAAAAGGCAAGCTCTCTAATCAAGTGTGAGAGCAGCATTGATCATAGGAGATAAGCATATACATTTAGAAGACTTTTTGATGGTCATAACCTCTCCATTTAGTCAAAGAACAGTAGAAGCTTCCCTCTAGGGTCTATGACCTTCCAAACCATAGGCTTTTGACTCTGTTCTCAGTACCAGGCACGAATTCCCTCCCACTGAGTGGGCCTCATAGCCAACCAGAGAGCAGTTGATTACACCTACAGCTTTTGTGCCACTATTGCACCTATGGGTACATCTTGCCTGGCTGGTTGATTTTGAGGGTTGCAGTATCCACTGTTTGATTGCATTGTTTATGACTTTCATCCCCCAGCAGCTCGCAGAGTGCTTTCTTGCTTTAACAAATGTCCCTTTCCTGACCTCTGCAGGCCAATCCTGTTTTAGACCTCCCATGCTTCCGCAAGACACCTCTCCCACTAGAAACCAGGTAGTGTCATCATGAAATTTAACATATTGCACGGCAAATCATGTGTCCCTCCTGGAAAATAAAACATGGAAAACTTAAAATGACAGAAGCCCAGAGTAACTTTTGTATTTCACAAGAGAAGAACAAGAAGATATTATGTCAGATTTTCTAAGTGATAAACCCAAATTACCACTGAGGATGCTTTAGAAAGATTCAGCACTAGCTTTGCAGAGTGTATATTTGAAAAATATTCACTGATTTACCCAAAGCAATGTTTGTACTCTTATCTCTCTAATGCAACACTAGGGACTAAATGCCTTTACTATCCATGTTTACAACATTGTTAGTGCTTGGTGAGTATAATTGCTATGTCCTCTTTGCATCACTTTGCTTTAATGGACTGGAATATTTTAAGAATTCTTTTAGTCATTTTTCAGAAAGCAGTGTCACTATGACAATGATACTGTTTATACATAGTTAAGAAATAGAGAAACTGATTAAAGCCACAAAAAATGAAAATGAATTACCGCTGAATTATCAGTTTAAAGTCATGTTTAAAAGTAAACCATAAGTTTTTAGAATAACTTGGGAAAAATGCATATGTTTTGGTGTAGCCTAATTCAGCAAATAAATCACATTAAACATACATATACACAGAAACCCTTGTGGACACCCAAATCCAAGGATACTCAAATCCCTTATATTTATATATAACCCATGCACATCCTCTGTGTACTTCAGATCATCTTGGATTGATTATTTATATATAATACAATAAAAATGCTATGTAATTACAGTCACCTGCTCTCAACGGTGGAAGTTCTAAGCAATGCACAGTTAAGCACTTTCTTTTTTTGTTTGTTTGTTTTTTAATTTCATTTTAGTTTGTAATGGCAATACTCTTCTATCCCCCCCTTCCCAGCCCCCATTCCACTGAGGGCCCTCCTCAGTGGGGTTGCTAGTATTCACTGTGGAGTCATGCAGTCCTCAGTCAGTCTCTGTGGCAGGGGAGGGACCAGGCTGGCCTCGAGGTTTTCTTACCACCCTGTTTGTGGTTCTCACTTTCATTGTCCTGATCTCATATAGTACACCTATACAAACTAAGACAGCTACTCCACCACCAGGACTATGGTGGTTTATGCAGTCTGTCTCGGACAAAAACAAATCATGAACTGTTGTTACACAGTGCACAATTATAGTTGTTATGGTGTGTTGTTAATGGAATTATTCCAGAAAAAAATGTACATGTTCAGTACAGCAATTTTTTTCAAATATTTTTGGTTTGTGGTTGGTTGAGACCGTGGATACAGAGTTTCTGCTGTACAACCTATGGATCCTCCATCCTCATCATAACGCAGTAAATGGCAATCTTCATACAGTGTCTTGGAGCGTTTAGGACCTTAGAAATGATCTTAGGCAAATTCTTCATTATGTAGGTGAAGCATTTAGTTCCCTTTGCTGAACTACGGTGCTGAAGCAGGGCGGCTCCTGTCTCTTTGTTTCCCAACCCAGTCTTGCCCAACATGTCAGAAAGGAAAGGAACTATGCAGCAATTCCCAAACCATCGTGCCCCTATTTCCTCGTGACTTTTCTCTCTTGGATAATTGCTTCGTTTGATTTAGGCAAATTAAAACTAAAATCTTAAAAATGGTTTGTTTACAACACTTTTTTTTTAAAAATAGTCTCACTCTAACTTACTCTATCGTATCAGGCTGGTCTTGAACTCCCAGTGATCAGCCTGTCGTGTGCTGGAATCAAAGGCATGCACCGGCTTCCAACTCTTTACTTGAATGTGTGGCCTTTTTATTTCTAAGTGTTTATGACCCAGTACTTCTAAATAAGTGCACTCAAAGCTGCTATTAATTCAGAGATACCTTTGTAAAGCAGAGAACCATTTGGTAAATATGTTGAATCACTGTCATATCATGTTTGTATGTGTTTTAATGGAGGTGAAGTCCTACATTTCTCTGACATGATAGAGGAGGATTAGTTAGCTATCTTATCAAATGTCTGTTAGAAACAGTTTAAAAGAAGAAAGGATATATTTGGTTTCATAGATTTCAGTCCATAGTCTCTTAATCCCATGCATGTGGGCAGAGTGTCCGAGGAGCAGACACATGGGGAGGAGGCTGTTCTTCACTTCTTGATGGCCAGGGAGCAGAGAAAGGAGATACAGGAAGAGGCCAGAGCAAACTATAGCCTCTGATAGACATGCTCACAGTGATCTACTTCCTTCCACTAGTCTTACCTACTTTAACCAGTTCCCAATAATGTCATCATATTATCAACCTATTGAAGGATTGATCTGTGCATCTCTGGAAATGCTATCAGAGTTACACCCAAGGTATACTTTACTCATCTCCCAGGCACTTCTCACTCCAGTCAAGTTGGCAACCAAAATTAACCATCACAAGGGACATGAGGCTTTCTCTTTTCCTAGTAAGATATACTACGGCGAGATGAATTCTTGAATCATGTCCATTTTGTTCACTTTGTCCCAAGGAAAATAGTTGAGTCTGGTAACACCAAGCTCAGCTTTTGCTCTGCAGGAGGTCCCAAGGTTTAGCTCAACCCTACACTGAAAATTGGGTGGCAGTCTGGCATGGAATGTCAGGATAAATGGAGCCTCGTGGATGGAGAAAGGAGAGACATAACGAAGTGTCCAGATAAAATTTGTTCAACCTGTTAATATCTGGGCTTACTTCTTTTCAGATGGGTGAGGCGAATGACGATATAGACCAAATGTTCAGCACTTTGCTGGGAGAGATGGATCTCTTAACCCAGGTAAACTCCTCTTTTTAACCTGCAAATTGGGGGGGGGGATGCAATGAAAGGTTTTAATCTGAATGACAGGAATGCTGCCTTTAAAAATTACTGGAGATTGAAAACACCATATGTGCACTGGTGACAGCGCTGGGTAGAGGGCGGTGGAGCTCTTTCCCGATTCTGCCCCTCAGTTCAGATGATTTACTGTGTTGCTCACACGTGCATCATTACATGGTGGTGCCTGTGCTTCCTGCGTCCTGTGGAGGACGTCCGTGTGTATCCCTGAAAGCCACCACCTCTGAGCAGCACCCCTGTACTTCTCCTTTATACCCTAGTGTAAATATATGAAATAAAGGGAAGGAAACATGGGAAAACTGTTACATATTCTTATCTTAAAATGCAGGTTGCTTTGTTAAGCAAGAGAGAACACCAGAGTGAAATATTTTAAAATTTAAACCATTTTTAACTTCTACATGGTAAGAAAACAAATTATGAAATCATAATAACACCAAAAATAAGCAAAAGCTAAACTTCTGGGCTGGAAGTGTAGCTCAATGGTAAAGCACTGAAAAAAATAAGCAAGCTGGAGAGATGGTTTAGTGGTTAAGGTGCTTGCCTGAGAAGCCTAAGGACCTGGGTTCAATTCCCCAGTCCCATGTTAGCCAGATGCACAAGGTGGCGCTTGCATCTGGAGTTCTTTTACAGTGGCTAGGAGCCCTGGTACACACATTCATTCTCTCTGTCTCTCTGTCTCTCTCTCTCTCTTTCTTTCTCATAAGTAAAATTAAAATATTTTTTTAAAATAAAATAAAATAAATAAGCACCTGATTATTGCTCATCATTGGGAATTGTGTGTGTGGTGCATGTATGAGTGCAAGCACCTTCATATATGTGTGAGTGCACATTTGTGGAGATCAGAGGCCACGGCCGGGTGTCTTTCTCAATCGATCTCCACCTTATTCTTTGAGATAGTGTCTCTCACTGAACCCAGAGCTCACTGATTCATCCAGGCTTTCTAGCCAGCAAGCCCCAAGAGCCCTTCATCTGCCTACTCAAGGCTGGGATTACATGTGTGCATCATGTTGTCCAGTTTTTAAGTAGCTTCTGGGGGTCCAAACTCAGGTCTTCACACTGGCACAACAAACACTTTACCCACTGTGCCATCTCCCCAGCCCAAGAACATAAATTTCATGCTCTGAAAATAGAAAGAGAAAAGAACCAACCATTTATTGTAGTTTTGCTATCATCCTACTCAAACTGTATTTTTCTTATTAAGTAGAAACTTTGAATGTACACATCATGTGTTGGTACCATCATTTCCCTCTGCCCTGCCTCCATTCCACTGAGGTCCCTCCTCAGTGGAGTTGCTGGTATTCACCATGGGTTGTGGGTTATGAGTTGTGAAAGCAGCAGCCAGTCATTGTAACAGGGGGCAATGCCTCTGGGTATTCCCTCCCACTCAGTGGTTCTTACAGTCTTTCTGCCCCCAAACTATATTTTGAAGTAAACATGTAATTAATGGGACAAAGTTCCTTGTACAAGAACTCCACTTAAGCCGGGCGTGGTGGCTCACGCCTTTAATCCCAGCACTCGGGAGGCAGAGGTAGGAGGATCGCCGTGAGTTCGAGGCCACCCTGAGACTACATAGTGAATTCCAGGTCAGCCTGAACTAGAGTGAGACCCTACCTCAAAAAAAAAAAAAAAAAAAAAAAAAAAAAAAAAAAAGAACTCCACTTAATATATTGAAAATGAATATAGAAAATCAGTATGCAACCTCGAATGAAATACACTTCAAACATATGCCTTTTTTAACATTTGCTTTTAGTACTTTATTTAATGCCAAGCTGCCAGCTTGAGATCTGAGGCCCAAGCACCCTGATTTGATCCCTCTGCCCATTCAAAATAAGATAAAAATCCAAGCCTAGGTACTCCAGGACTGGAGAATCCGAAGTCAGCCTTTGGCATCTGGGATCCATTATACACAAGAAGATTTCTTTGGGGTTTCCTCTCTGCCCACTCACACTCCAGCCAGGGAAAGAGAGCAGACAGCAGCCTATCCTTGCCAACCCCGCTCACTGCCTTGGTTTACTGCAAGCTCTGCTGTGGCTTTGAAAGTATTTTTTTTATTACAAAGCAGTTCTCAGACTTGATTTGCCTTCATGGAGTTGGTCATATTTACAACCTATATTTCTTACTTTTTTTAATCTTTAATTTTCTAAATAAATTTCATCTAAAGCAGGATTGATGCTCTTAATTTAATTTCTTTTCTATTAAGAAAACACTTAAGGGCTGCATGCACCCCACACACTCTAATTAATTTTTTTACATCATGTTTTACAATAGGTGAAATCATTTCTCACTTTACATCTAAAGGTCTGAGTAGAGGCCATGCAAGTTATGAGGAGCTGAGTTAGTACCCCTAGCACCCACATAAATGCTGGGCAAGTATTGTGTCCCACATGCAATCCTAGGACTCGAGAGGCGAAGACGGGAATCCCCTGGGCACACTGGCTAGACAGACTATCCAAATGTCTCAATAAATACAATAGAGAATGATCAAGGCAGGCACTCAGTCAACCTCTAACTGCCACAGGTCCATGCACATGTGTTTCACTTGTACACACGTGGATACACATGCATGTAAAAAAATCTGAATATTTAAATCACAAATGTTATATAACTTTTAAGCCAATAAAGAAGTTACTTATTTCCAAATAAAAATACTATTTAAAAATTTCATAACTTTTTTTTCCCTTGGGGTGTTACAGATGGGATCTGGATCTTTTGCATCCTACACAAGCACTTAGCCACTGAGCTACACCCCAGCCCTTTAATTTGTTTTTAACAAAAGTATTCTTAGATAAGAGTAAAAACATAACATTTTACTACATAATGGAAGATTATATCCCAAAACAGTTTTCTTCTCCAGATAACTAGATATTTATTTCTCTGATGTAATTACTTATCTTTATAAAATTATATATGTGTATACTCATCATTACAAAAAAGTTGCTCTGTTGCCTATAAAAATTAACTGTCTCATTTTCATTACTCTCAATTGATGTGGACTATTTAAAAACGTTTCTTATGGGCTGGAGGGATAGCTTAGCGATTAAGGCACTTGCCTGTGAAGCCTAAGGATCCAGGTTCGATTCTCTATATCCCATGTAAGCCAGATGCACATGATGGCACATGCATCTGGAGTTCATTTGCAGTGGCTAGAGGTCCTGGTATGACCATTCTCTCTCTCCCTCCTCTGTCTCTAATAAATAAATAAATAATAAAATATCTTTTCAAAAAATGTTTCTTAGAGGGCTAGAGAGATGACTTAGTAGTTAAGCCACTTGCCTGCAAAGCCAAAGGACCTAGGTTTGATTCACCAGGACCCACATAAGCCAGATGCACAAGATGGCACATGTGTCTGGAATTTATTTGCAGGGGCTAGATGCCCTGGTGCACCTGTTTGCTTCTTTCTCTCTCTCTCAAATAAATAAATATTAAAATAAATAAATAAATTCTTAGAGGGCTAGAGATATGGCCAAGGTTTGGTTCCCCAGTACCTATACAAGCCAGATGCACAAGGTGGTACATGCTTCTGAAGTTTGTTTGCAATGGCTAGAGTCCCTGGTGTGCCCGTTATCTCTATCAGTTTGTCTCTCTCTCACACACTTTCTCTCCCTTAAATTAATTAATTAATTTAAATAAATAGAATGTTTCTTAGAGAATGGTTGTTTTTTAAAATATTGCATTTATTTATTTATTAGAGAGAGAGGCAGACCACCAGAGAGAGAGAGAAGAGAGAATAGGCATGCCAGGTCGTCCAACCACTGCAAATGAACTCCAGACACATGTGCCACCTTATGCATCTGGCTTACATGGGTCCTGGGGAATTGAACCAAGATCCTTCAGCTTTGCAGGCAAACTCCTTAACAGCTAAACCATCACTCCAGCCCAGTTGTTTTTATTAAGCTGAAACTTTCTATAGAGAAAAACCACATAAAACATTGTTCAAGCAAGAACATGGTCTTTATAAGTATTTGGAGAGAAAATGTGCAAGTGATGAGTGATTTTTAGCTGTCTGATTACAGTGTGCTACAGAAATACTGGTTTTGTGGATAACTCTTGATGGGTCTGGGATCTGTCTTCACAGAGTTTAGGAGTCGACACTCTTCCTCCTCCTGACCCTACGCCACCCAGAGCTGAATTTAACTGCAGTGTGGGTTTTAAAGACTTAAATGGTAAGCATGGAACTTATTTTCATAAGCTATTTGTAATTATTATTATAACTAAACTCTGTATGGAACTATAATTTCACAATAAAATTGTGGAACTTGGGCATCATGACAAATATTGCTTAAGTCCTGAATTTACGTTATATTTTAATGTTGTAGATTGAATGAAGAAAGTCAATTTGACATTTTTGCCTGTTATAAAAAGGAACACCATCCTGAATTGAGGAAGTCTCAGAATAATCTCATCTTTTTTTAAAGTTTTTATTTTTATTTATTTATTAGAGACAGAGGGAGGGAGGGAAGGAGAGAGAGAGAGAATGGGTGCACAAGGGCCTCTAGCCACCGCTAACGAACTCCACACATGCGCCACCTTGTGCATCTATCTGGCTTACGTGGAACCTGGGAAATCAAACCTAGGTTCTTAAGCTTCATAGGCAAGCACCTTAACTGCTAAGCCATCTCTCTAGCCCATTATTACCTCTTGAAAAAGTAAAAATTTCTTATTATTAATAAGGAGTAGTATAATAAAATGTTAATAAGGATATGTCCCTTCAAAGACAAAAATGAAGTATTTTTTATAATAATTGATGATACATGAATGGATACTTTAGAATACAATGTTTATTTAAAATATGTTTTTTAAAGCTGGGCGTGGTGGCGCACGCCTTTAATCCCAGCTCTCAGGAGGCAGAGGTAGGAGGATCACCAAGAGTTCGGGGCCACCCTGAGGACTACATAGCGAATTCCCGGTCAGCCTGAGCCAGAGTGAGACCCTACCTCAAAAAAAAATTTTTTTAATAATAAAATATTTTTTAATTAATTTATTTTTGTTGTTGTTGACAACTTCCTTAATTGTAGACAATATCCCATGGTACTTCCCTCCCTCCTCCCACTTTTCCTTTTGAAACTTCACTCTCCATTGTATCCCCTCTATCTCTCTAAAATATGTTTTAATTTACACATTGCACATAAACTAAATATATACATGTAATTGTCTACCATTTATTAATTCTCCCTGAGATTGGTGGTTGATTTTAGCAATAAAACCCTTGTATTAGTCAGGGTTCTCTCGAGGAACAGAATGGACAGAATGAATCGTATTAAAAGGGGATTTATTGGATTAGCTTACACAGTCCAGCAATAGCAGGTTGCAGGTCCGAGAGTCAAGAAACCCGGTAGCTGCTCAGTGCACGAGGCTGGAGGCCTCAGCAGTCCCAATCCGGCACTGAAGGCCTGGAGGCTTCCTGGAGAGACGCTGCTCTTCAGTCCACCCTGGTCTTCAGTCCACACTGGAGAGCAGCAACACCAAGCAGCAGGTACCAAGCAGAAAACACCAAGCAGCTAGTAGCACCGGCAGCCAGGTGGGAGAGAGAGAGCCTTTCTTCCCAGAGCTCCTTTTTATCAACCAGCCCCCTCCTCCAAGAGGGGCCGCCCACTCTGGGCCGCCCACTCTGGGGGAAGGCTTACCCCTGGGGGAAGGATTCTTCCTTTAGTTAATCCTTCCTAGAGGCAGCCTCAGAAACACACTTATGAGGAATGTCTGTGGATTCCTAAACAAATCAAGTTGACACAAACTTAACCATCACAACCCTCTCTTCCATTTAGTGCAGAGATAACCTTTAGCTCACATACTATTCAAATTATAATAAATTTCCAAGTAATCATTCCAACTCCCAAACTGTAATCTTATTTTTATTAGTTATGGACATACTTAGTATGTAAACAGCATATGTTGGTACCATCCTTTCCCTCATCCCTGTCCCTTTTCCAAAGGGACCCTCCTCATCATAATTCTTGAAAAAGATCTGCAGTGCCTGTAATATGTTGGGGGAAAATGGGGGTGCTGGAGAGATGGGTCAGCAGTTAAGGAGCTCGCCTGCAAAGCCTAAGGACTTGAGTTTGATTCCTCAGTACCCACATAAAGCAAGATGCACAAAGTGGCACATGCATCTGGAGTCCATTTGCAGTGGCTGGAGGCCCTGAAACTCAAGCCATTCTCTTGCTCTCTTCTATCTCTGTGTCTGCTTACAAAATAAATAAGTAGGGCTGGAGAAATGGCTTAGCAGTTAAGGCGCTTGCCTGCGAAGCCTAAGGACCCAGGTATGATTCTCCAAGTCCCACGTAAGCCAAATGCACATGGTAGTACATGCGTCTGCAGTTTGTTTGCAGTGGCTAGAGGCCCTGGCACACCCATTCTCTCACTTTCTCTCTCTCTCTCTCTGTCTCTAATAAATAAATAAAAGTAAATTTAATTTTTTAAATAAATAAAAATATTTAATAAAATAAAACAAAGAGAAAGCTCTTTACAGAAATCAGGTTTCAGGGGGGGTTGTTTGTTTGTTTGTTTGTTTGTTTTCAGGGCATGGTGGCACACACCTTTATGTGAGAGAGAGAGAATTGGTGTGCTAGGGCCTCCAGCCATTGCAATCAAACTCCAGACCTTGTGTATGCATCACCTTGTGTGTCTGGCTTTACATGGGATCTGGGAGTCAAACATGGGTCCTTGGACTTTGTAGGCAAGTGCCTTAACCGCCTTAACCTCTCCAGCCCAAGTTTCAGGTTTTAATCCCACCTCTTACTGAGTTATGTTCTGTCATTTTCAGTATTTTTTGTTGTTTCTTGATGAATTTTAATACATTCCTTCTGTATTGTCTTTCTCATGCACTCTTTTCTACTTGCTGCATAAACTTATTTTTCCCGCCTGTCACTTCCATCAAGATATTAACATTCATGGAATTTCTAAAAAGTGATAGACCCTTGTAGAATTATGATAGCAGTAGATAGCCTAGACAGACTTGAACATATGAGTGTTTTACGATCAGTTTCATTAAGACTTAAATTTAACCAGCATTTAAGTACAGTTGTAGTCAACTCTATGTTTTTAATCACTAACTTGGTACATGGTATCAGAAAACTACACACTGGGCTGGAGAGATGGCTTAGCAGTTAAGGCATTTGCCTGCAAAGCCAAAGGATCCCAGTTTGATTCTCCAGTACCCACATAAGCCAGATGCACAAGGGGGCACATGCATCTGGAGTTCATTTGCAGTGGCTAGAGGTCCTGGCAAACCCGTTCTCTATCTGCCTCTTTTTCTCTCTTTCTCTTAAATAAATATATAAATAAATTTGTTGGTTTGTTTGTTTTCTTTTTCAAGGTAGGGTCTCACACTAGCCCAGACTGACCTGGAATTCACTATGTAGTCTCAGGGTGGCCTGGAACTCACAGCAATCCTCCTACCTCTGCCTCCTGAGTACTGGGATTAAAGTCATGAACCAACCATTCCCAGCCAAATAAAATATTTTTTAAGGGCTGGAGAAATGGCTTAGAGGTTAAGGTGCTTGCCTGCAAAGTCGAATGACCCAGGTTCAATTTTCCAGTACCCAGATAAGCCAAATACACAAGGTAGTGTATGCGTCTGGAGTTTGTTTACAGTGGTTGGTGACTGGCATGACCATTCTCTCCTTCTCTCTCTCATAACATAAATAAATAAATAAATAAATAAATAAATAAATAAATAAATAAATAAATTTTTTAAAATCTTTTAAAGAATTAGGTTAGGAATGTTTTTCCCTCAGATTAAATGAGTTAAAAATATTTTACCAAGCCGGGCGTGGTGGCGCACACCTTTAATCCCAGCACTTGGGAGGCAGAGGTTGGAGGACTGCCGTGAGTTCAAGTCCACCCTGAGACTGCATAGTGAATTCCAGGTCAGCCTGGGCTAGAGCAAGACCCTACCTCAAAAAACCAAAAAAAAAAAAAAAAAAAAAAAATTTACCCATTCTTTCAGAGTCTCAGACTTTAGAGTAGAATCCATTCCTACCTCATACCCATACTACTCCATAGTACTCAATTCAATATTAATAAATATGTGAATCAACGTTAATACTTCTACATCAACAAATTTTGAGTTTGTTTCTATCTTAATAAAATATTAGTGAATATAATATTTTTCTATAGTTATTAATATAAGTATCATTATATCACTAAGTACTTAATAAATTATAATTGTGTATAATAATTTATAATTATAATATTTAAAGGTTTTTACAACAATAGTCAAAATATTATTGTCAGAAAATTACAAAAAGCCTTCAGTACTCCTGTGTATTTTAATTTGAAATTAATATGACTTTATTTTATTAAGAAGTTTTCATCCGGGCATGGTAGCACATGCCTTTAATTCCAGCACTCAGGAGGCTGAGGTAAGAGGATTGCCATGAGTTTGAGGCCAGCCTGACACTACATAGTGAATTCCAGGTCAGCCTGGACTAAAGCAAGACCCTACCTCAAAATAAAAAAGTATTATGTACTAGCACTCATTCAGGAGGCTAAGATAGGAACATCACTGTGAGTTTGTGGCCAGCCTGGGCTACAAAGTACTTACAGAGTAAGTTCTAGGTCAGCTTAGCCTATAATGAGACCCTGCCTCAAAACAAAATAAAAAAAAAGGAGTTACATGTAAAAATGATTTACAGTAAAGTAAAGCTACTTTATGTTTGTATGATCCGTACTTGAGTATGAGTCTGTGCACTAGGCTTAGTCTTGATATAATGTGCTGCCTGCCATTGATGTTTACCACTAGACTCTTTTTTAAATCATTTATTTATTTATTTACTTATTTTGGGGGTTTTTTATAATTTATTTTTTTATTTATATTATTCAATTTTACATTCATAATGGTGACTCCATTATCCTTCTCCCTGTCCTCCCTCTTCCAAAGGGACCCTCATCAATGGTGAAGGTGGGTCATGCATTGTGGGGGTAGTCAGGAGTTCTGGGGGATAGGCCAAGTCTCTGTGCATAATGCCCCAACTTGTGGCTCTAACATTCTTTCCGCCCCCTCTTCTGCGAATTTCCCTGAGCCACATTGGGGTCATTTTAGTTCTACTTCAGTGATGAGGTTTTGGGAGCCTCTGCGTCTCTGGATAGACTTTCTCCCATGAAGAGTTGTTGAACATAGCAAAAACTAAAAGAAAAATTATTGTAATAATGGAGTCTGCTTTGTAAATATTACTCTTAAAAATTATTTGCAGCCGGGCGTGGTGGCTCACGCCTTTAATCCCAGCACTCGGGAGGCAGAGGTAGGAGGATTGCCGTGAGTTCGAGGCCACCCTGAGACTACATAGTGAATTCCAGGTCAGCCTGAACTAGAGTGAGACCCTACCTCGAAAAACCAAAAAAAAAAAAAAAAAAATTATTTGCTTTTAGGGCTAGAGAGATAGTTTAGCCATGAAGGCACTTGCATGAAAAGCCAAAGGACCCAGGCTCAATTCCCCAGGACCCATGTAAGCCAGATATACAAGGTGGCACATGTGTCTGGAATTTGCAGTGGCTGGAGGCCCTGGCATGCCCATTCTCTCTCTCTCTCTCTCTCTCTCTCTCTCTCCATAGATAGATAGATAGATAGATAGATAGATAGATAGATAGAGATAGATAGATCTGCTTTTAGTTTTTTCCAGGTGCAAATTGTTGTGGGGTGTTTTTTTGTTTTGTTTTGTTTTGTTTTTTACCATTTTATGTGATTTTTCCCCCCTTTTAGAGTCCTTAAATGCACTGGAAGACCAAGATTTAGATGCCCTTATGGCTGATCTGGTAGCAGATATAAGTGAAGCCGAGCAGAGGACAATCCAGGCCCAGAAAGAGAGCTTTCGGAATCAGCCTCATTCCGCACCTCTGGAGACATCAGGTCACTCCAGTGCAGCCTCTCATGGTGAAGAAGCACATGCTGCCCCAATTAGTATTAACCAGTATGAGGATTACTTACCACCTCCACCAGCAGATCCTGTATTAGACCTTCCACTGCCTCCACCACCCCCTGAGCCTCTCTCTCAGGTGAGCATGTAGGGTCCACGACGGAGGAACATCAGCCTCTGCTACCCATCATCTGTAACTTCCTCTACAGTGACAATTGCGTGCACATGCGTGCACGCGTGCACGTGTGTGTGTGTGTGTGTGTGTGTGTGTGTGTGTGCACGCCCTAAGCTCTGAGCTTCTAAAAACAGGGAGACAGAGTATGTTCCCTGTAAATCCACAGCCTTCGGTAAATAAGATGCAAAGGTGTGATCTTGGCCTCTTTGCAGTAGCTAAAACTGACTACTGATGATTGGGTGATCATAAAGAAGAGAGGCTTATTTAGCTCACAGTGCTGAAGGCTGGGAAGTACAAGAGTGCATTCCTGGCATTGCTCAGTTTCCGGTGAAAGCCTTGCACTGCTTTGTAAGATGGCAGAGAGCACCCCATGGCAAGACAAAGCGACTCCCTTGGTAATTCATTAATCCATAAAAGGTTAACCCATAAAGGCTCTGTTCTTATCACCTAACCGCCTTTTAAAGATCCCACTTGGTCCCTAATTTTAATACCTCACAAGGAAGGTTAAATTTCAACGTGTTTTACTGAGGGACATTCTTATCACAGATATGTATGAAGAATACATTAGAACTAAATTTAGTACTTATCACAGTTTGATTAAAAGCAATATTTGTATGAAATACTCCTTAGTAACACCCAGACTTTTTGTGACATGTTTTAATTTTTCATGGACTGTGAATCTGAAATATATCTCCATGACCTTGGTCACAGCCCAGCACATGGGACATAACAGGTCATTATATGTGCTTTAAGTTGAACTAAGTTAAATTGTGTGACCTCTGGCAGTCCCATTCAGGGAGACAAAAACCTAAGCATCACTTGGGATGGCATAGCTTGGGAGGGTGTTGAAAAGGTAGATATAGCCGTGCATGGTGGTGCACACCTATAATCCAAGAACTCAGGAGGCAGAGGTAGGAGGATCGCTGTGAGCTTGAAGCCACCCTGACACTACATAGTGAATTCCAGGTCAGCCTGGGTGAGAGTGAGACCCTACCTCAAAAAAAAAAAAAAAAAAAAAAAAAAAAAAAAAAAAAAAAAAAAAAACCTGGGTGTGGTGGTGCATACTTTTAATCCCAGCACTCGGGTGGCAGAGATATGAGGATCACCGTGAGTTCAAGGCTGCCCTGAGACTGCATAGTGAATTCCAGGTCAGCCTAGGCTAGAGTGAGACCCTACCTCAAAAAAAAAAAAAAAAAAAAAAAGGAAGAAAGAAAGAAAGAAAATAGGAAAGGAAAGTATGTAATATGTGCCTGATCTTTATCAATTATATAATTTCAGAAAATAACAGCAAAGTTTATATCATCATTATGTGGGATGTTAACTCAAAACATACCTCATTAAAAAAAAAAAAGAAGGGGCTGAAGAGATAGCTTAGCGGTTAAGGCACTTGCCTGCTAAGTTTAAGTATGCCCATTCGATTCTCCAGGTCCCTCATTTAGCCAGATGCAAAGTGAGGCAAGAGTGCAATGCTGCACTTGCCCACAAGAGGGCGCATGCATCTGGAGTTCATTCACAGCTGCTGAGAGGCCGCTGGCACTCCCATTCTCTATCTGTCTCTGTCTCTGTCTCTATCCAAAAAAAAGGGGGGTGCTGGAGAGGTGGCTTAGCAGTTAAGGCGCCTGCCTGCCAAGCCTAAGAACGCCTCTTTGATTCCCACGTTTAGCCAGCCGCAAAGTGACACAAGGGTGCAATGCCACACTTGTCCACAAGAGGGCACGTGAATCTCAAGTTCGTTCACAGTGGCTGAGAGGCTGCAAAAGTTCTTTTAAGAATTTGTCTTAAGAGCCAGGCCTGGTGGCGCATGCCTTTAATCCCAGCACTCGGGAGGCAGAGGTAGGAGGATTGCTGTGAGTTCAAGGCCTGAGAGTACATAGTTAATTCCAGGTCAGCCTGGGCCAGAGTGAGACCCTACCTCAAAAACAAAAAAAAAAAAAAAAAAAAAAATTTGTCTTAAATAGGCCACTTACAGACATTCTAGAGTGAGAACTCACCTCATTGTCCTTCAGCTTCCACATTTGTGGTGCTGATGCTGACCACTGTCATCCACGTGACGCTGGGGACCCTGGGAACTCTCAATGTGTTTGGAATGAACAGGCTATAAATATAAAACATATTCTATCACACTCATTGCTCCATTGTTTTTTATTTTTATTTATTTATTTGAGAGAGAGAGAGAGAGAGAGAGAGAGGAGAAAGAGGCAGATAGAGAAAATGGATGTGCCAGGGCCTCTAGCCACTGCAAACAAACCTCAGAGGAATGCAACACCTTCTGCATCTGGCTTACATGAGTACTGGGAAATTGAACCTGGGGCCTCAGGCTTGGCAAGAAGCACCTTAACTGCTAAACCATCTCTCCAGCCTTCCATTGTTTTTATTATAAAAAAATCATTCAGCTGGGCGTGGTGGCACACGCCTTTAATCCCAGCACTCGGGAGGCAGAGGTAGGAGGATCGCCGAGAGTTTGAGGCCACCCTGAGACTACATAGTTAATTCCAGGTCAGCCTGGACCAGAGTGAGACCCTACCTTGCAAAACCAAAAAAAAAAATCATTCAAAAACTGGTGATTAATGTACAGCAGGGGCTCTTAGCATAGGGGCCATGAGTTCCCTGAAGATAAATCCAAAAGTTAAAGGCATGCATGAAGCCTTATAGAGTCCCTCACTTTCAACATGTTCTTAAAGCAATTGAGAACTCAAAAATATTTTAATAATCACTGCATGAGAAGAGATAAGTCTACTTTCAAACCATTAGGATGCAACCAGGATAGTTCATTTTCTTATTGTTGTGAATGCATAAGAAAGCCTTAACAAGACGGTCTCAGAATATGAATGTATAAAAACCAAGTGAGGGGCTAGAGAGATGGCTTGAAAAGCCTCATGACCAAAGTTAGATTCCCCAGATGTACAAAGAGGTACATGTAACTAGAATTTGTTTGCAGTGGCAGGAACTCCTGGCCATCTGTACTCATTTCACTCATTCCCTCTCTGTCTACCTCTGTCTCTCTGTCTCTCTTAAATAAATAACTAAAAATATGTTTTAAGAAAATAAGTGAAGAGCTGGAGAGATGGCTTAGTAGTTAAGGCACTTGCCTGCAAAGCCGAAGGACCGCCGAAGGACCCAGGTCCAATTCCCTAGGACCCACATAAGCCAGATGCTCAAAGCTATGCATGCATCTGGAGTTTGTTTGCATCAGTTGGAGTCCCTGATGTGCCCATTCTCTCTTTCTCTACCTGCCTCTTTTCCCACTCTCTCTTCTCCCCTCAAATAAATAAATAAAAATAAATTTTAGGGTGCTGGAGAGATGGCTTAGCGGTTAAGGCACATGCCTGCAAAGCCTAAGGACCCCGGTTTGATTCTCCAGGTCCCACGTAAGCCAGATGCACATGGTGGCGCATGTGTCTGGAGTTTATTTGCAGTGGTTAGAGGCCCTAATGCACCTATTCTCTCTCTCTCTCTCTCTCTCTCTCTCTCTCTCTCTCTAATAAATAATAAAGAAAGAAAGTTTTCTGTTAAAAAATAAATAAATAGGGCTGGAGAGATGGCTTAGCGGTTAAGGCGCCTGCCTCCTAAGCCTAAGAACCTGGTTCCAATCTCCAGGTCCCACGTTTAGCCAGATGCAAAGTGAGGCAAGGACGCAATGCTGCACTTGACCACAAGGGGGTGCGCACATCTGGATTTCATTCACAACAGCTGAGAGACTGCTGGCGCACCTATCTCTGTCTCCCTCTCCCTCTCTGTCTCTCTCTGTGTCTCTCTCCAAAAATAAATAAAATAATTTTTAAATGTTTAAAAAAATAAATAAATAAATAAATAAATATAAGCCGGGCCTGGTGGTGCATGCCTTTAATCCCAGTACTCGGGAGGCAAAGGTAGGAGGATCACTGAGAGTTCGAGGCCACCCTGAGACTACATAGTTAATTCCAGGTCAGCCTGGACCAGAGTGAGACCCTACCTCGCAAAACAACAACAAAAAAAACAAAACAAAAAAAAAATTAAAGCCTTATAAAACACAAAAACAACTAAAACAAAATGACAACAAAAAACTCTAATGATGAGCATATACAACAGAGTGTGAGGTGTTCTGTTTTTGTTTTGCTCTAGCCCAGCTGACCTGGAATTCACTTAATAGTCTCAGGGTGGCTTTGAACTCATAGCAATCCTCCTACCTCTTCCTTCAAGTGCTGGGATTAAAGGTGTGCGCCACCACACCTGGCTAAGTGTGACGTATTTTATGAGTCTGAATTAACTTTTTTTTTTTTTTGAGGTAGAGTCTTACTTTGGCCCAGGCTGACCTGGAATCCACTATGTAGTCTCAGCCTGGCCTTGAACTCATGGTAATCCTCCTACCTCTGCTTCTGGAGTGCTGGTATTAAGGGTGTGTATCACCATGCTTGGCTAATTCACTTTTTTCCCCTAAAATTAATTAATTAATTAATTAATTAATTAATTAATTTATGGTTTTGCAAGGTAGGGAATCACTCTGGTCCAGGCTGACCTGGAATTAACTATGTAGTCTCAGGGTGGCCTCGAACTCTCAGCGATCCTCCTACCTCTGCCTCCCGAGTGCTGGGATTAAAGGCGTGTGCCACCACGCCCGGCTATAAGGCTTTAATTTTAAGACTAACTTAACGTTTAAATTTTTTTATTTATTTATTAGAGAGAGGGAAAGAGAGAGAGGGAGAATGGTCACGCCAGGGCCTCTAGCCACCGCAAATGAACTCCAGATATGTGTGCCCCCTTGTGCATCTGACTTATGTGAGACCT
The DNA here is from genome assembly GCA_036365145.1 of Orientallactaga sibirica. Lineage (NCBI taxonomy): Eukaryota > Metazoa > Chordata > Mammalia > Rodentia > Dipodidae > Orientallactaga > Orientallactaga sibirica. The sequence goes on along the minus strand of JAEOAD010000028.1, from coordinate 22,863,083 downwards.
GGAAAATTGAACAGGGGTCCTTGGGCTTCACAGGCAAACTTCTTAACTACTAAGCCATCTCTCCAGCCCCTAACTCTTAATTTTTAAGGAATTAAGGACTTTTTTAAGATTTAATACAGGGCTGGAGAGATGGCTTAGTGATTAAGGTGCTTGCCTACAAAGCGTAAGGACCCATGTTTGACTATCCAGATCCCACATAAGCCAGAGGCACAAAGGTGAGGCAAGTGCAAGGTCGCACATGACCATTAGGTGGCACAGTGTCTGGAGTTCGATTGCAGTAACTGAAGCCCTAGCATGCCAATTCTCTCTCTTCCCTCTCCCTCTCTCTCTAAAAAATAAAAGTAAATTTTAAAAAGATTTAATACAAACTAGTAGTCCTCCAAGTAGACATCATAATCCAAGAGTATGCACATAAAGTACAAAAAGTGCTCAAAATCCCTTGAGATGAATCGTATAAATTCTGTAGATTTGTGAGCTGAGTGTAGAGCATTATGTTCTAAATATATGACACAGTGCTGAAGTCATCATTTCGTCCTTTATGTTGAAATTCTCAAGGCTATAAATGGTGACTGCCATCTGTATCTTTAGGTTGAATATTTTGGTCATGGTCATTTAAATTCTGAAAATAGTGCATGTGGAATTGGGCACCTTTTATGGCCATAAAGTAATGAAGTCACTAGCAATAGCATAAGCCATCACTCACTGATAGTATTGAACAGACACACTGATTCATCTTGCCATCCTACAGGAAGAAGAAGAAGCCCTAGCCAAGGCTGACAAAATTAAGCTAGCACTGGAGAAACTGAAGGAGGCCAAGATTAAAAAGGTAAACCTTGAATTGCTTTTTCATAGAGGAAGTTAAACGACTGACATCGTAGTATACTTACTGATAAAAATAAAATGAAAATTTCAAGGGCCTCTGGGAGTATGTGTCAGTGGTGGAGTGCCTGCCTCACATTCACACAACCTTGGGTTTGATTCAATCACTGAAAATAAGAATCAAGTAGTGCTTTACCAATAGCTATCAGCTTTAAAACTTTTATTAACCAAGGGAGATGGCCATTTTTCTCTAACATTAGTTAGCCCATTTGTGATTTATAAAGAGAGAACCTGTTTCAGTATAAAGGTAAAAGTTGGTATAACCCACCTGCCAACGCTTGGGGAACATTGTGGAAGAAAGGGCAGAAATGTTATAAGAGCCACAGGGTGGGAAAGAGTACCCAGAGGCATTGCCCCCCACACACACACAATGACTGGCTGCTGCTCTCACAACTCATAACCCATAACCCCATGGTGAATACCAATTACCCCACTGAGGAGGGCCCTCAGCAGAATGGAAGTGGGGAGGAGGGGAATGGGGCCAACACGTAATTTGTCCATACAAACAAAGTTTCTAATTAATAACACTAAAATAAAAAAAGAAAGAAATTTAGTGACCATTTCTAATAAAATCACTCTAAATAAATCTCCCTTTTTTTGTTTTATTTTATTTATTTACTTATTTGACAGAGAAAGTGGGAGAGAAAGAGAGAGTGGGCACGCCAGGGCCTCCAGCCACTTGTGCAGCTGGCTAATGTGGGTCCTGGGGAATGCAACCAGGATCCTTTGGCTTTGCAGGCAAACACCTTAACTGCTAAGCCATCCGTCCAGCCCAAATCTCTTTTTTAAGAAAAGAAAATAGCAGTTGGACTGAGGAGAAAGTTCAGTGGATAATGCACTTGACATGCAAACCTGAGTAACAGAGTTGGGATCCCCAGAACCCATAAAAGCTGAATGCTATGGCAGTGTTTGTAATCCCAGAACACCTAGAGCAAGAAGGGCTGAGGAGACAGGAGAATTTCCCAGAACCTCATGGGCCAGTTTGTCTGGTGAACTCAGCTATGAACAAGAGACACTACCTGGAGGTAGAAGGCAAAGACTGACACCTGATTTTTGTCCTCTGACCTCCACCTGCATGTGATGGTACAGGCACACCCCCACTCACACGTAAATGCACACAAGAAAAGTAGACACTCTCTTAGCTTGTGTGTGGTTTTGTTGGTGGTGGTGGTGGTGGTGGTGGTCTATACATAATTTTTTTGTGGGAACTGAATCTTGAAAAATCCCTTAGCTTGGCTGCCACTCAGGCAGGGACCATTTCATCTATATTTTGAGAATTGGACACCCTGCTTGAGAAGTGCTCTGCTTTCCCAGCTCTCTGTCAGCAGCAGGTGGAGCCATCTTCTGGGCAGACCTTGATAGCATCAGAGCTCAGCTTCCTTTGCTCTCACATTTCCTCATTTATTTTTCTATATTTTCACATCCTGTGGGGCAGTTTCTAGCCCTCTTTCTGGAAGTCCCAAATCATCTCTCTGGGAACCAAATATTAGTTTTATTATAGCTCCTAATTTGCATAAGTCTTGATTGATCAGCCCCTAACCCTACTTTCCGAGTAAACCTATAATTTTATTGAGTATCTTTTGCAGAACTTAGATTTCTTAGGAATACATGTATTCTGTTCAAACAGAATAACCTATATGTAACCTGATTAGAAGATGAGAACTAGTAATAAAATGTTAATAATAGTTAATTTGGTAAATCAATGCAAAGATAATTGTCTTTGCCCTAATTTCGACTCCTGAAGCATCTCACCACTTGGAGAGCTGTTAAGAACTTTTTACTTGTAGTTAGGTGAATTGTCCTTCTCATGTAGGGTCCTGCACATACTCAGAGGTATATTCCCATGACGACTAAATCAAGTTAATGAAGTAGCCACACATCAGCTTACAAAGATAAATGGTTTCTTTTGGCTCACAGTTTCAAGGTCTTGGTCCACATTTACTTGGCACTGTTGCCTTGCCCTTCCACATTCAGTCAGCTGCCTTGTCTGGATGAATCTAGCCTTGCACCCTTGACTCAGTCCCCTGTGCCCAGTGATGCCTGAACTTCTTTGAGTCAGTTAGTCTCCTCTCATACCATGTCTTCTCCTTTAAAACTCCCAAAACCTCTTTCCTTATACATAGGCTCTCAGACAATGATTCTGCTGCTAGTTTCACTGCAAAAACAGAAACATTTGAAAGAAAGGCTCCCACCAACATATTTTCCTGTTTTCATATGTACATATACAGGTTAGTTATCTTTTTCAACTCTGACATACTTGACCAAAACAACTTGAGAGAGAATGGGTTTCTTTTTCCTCATGTTTTTTAAAGGAATAAAGTCCACCATGGCTAGGAAGTTATGGTGGTGTGGTTCCCCTCTGAAACTGTATGGGCAAAGTCTTTACTGTCTGTATCTCCATCAGGATTCTGGTATTACTCATTTCCTCTACAATGGCCCAGCCAGCTCTGCATAGAGTTAGCATTCTAGGGCTGCTGTAGCTCCCAGATCTGACCTCTTCCACATTCCTCCTGCAAACCAGTTCTAAACAAACCATATAGTTGAGTTTGTCACAACAATGACCCCGTTCGGGGGGGACAAATTTTCTGTATTGGTTACTTTTCTTGTCACTGTGCTAGAATTCCTGACAGAAACAATTAAGGAGAGGATTTATTTTGGCTCTTGGTTTAAGGAAATAGTCATCATGGCTGGAAAGACATTGTAATAGCAATGTGGTGTCAGGAAAATAGATCTAGAATTCCTCACATTCCAGCAGACCAGGAATTAGCACTCATTCCATAGCCTCCCAAAACAGCACCACCAGCTGGGTCAAGTGCTCAAACTCATGAGCCTGTCGGGGACATTTCACATTTAAACCTAACAATGTATACCCCCTATTTCTTCCTGTGATGAGAGGTGACCTGCCATGCTTCTGAGACCAGCACCTCCACCTTTACACCATGTCCGTTTTCTGATCTTTTCTCCTCAGCCCAGCAGCCTCTAATGGCAGCCCACTTGCACAACGAGCCCAAGCTCTCATAAGTAGCTGACTGCCCCAATATGTTCTGACTGCACATTGTCTGCCTGGCCTCATCTCTCACCCTTCTCTCCTCATTCACCCACCTCAGTGTGCTTACTTGTCTCATAACTGCTCCTCAAGCACTTGAGGCAAGCCCATGCCTTGGGACCTTTGCACCCATCTGTCCTCCTCACCTCTCAGCTCAGACTCTGAGTAAGACTCTGTCCCGTTTTTTTTTTTTTTTTTTTTGAGAGACACAGAGAGAGACAGAGGGAGAGGAAGACAGATAGAGATAGGCACGCCAGCCTCGCAGCTGCTGCGAACGAAATTCAGATGCATGCACCCCCTTGTGGTCAAGTGTGGCATTGCGCCCTTACGTCACTGCATCTGGCTAAACGTGGGACCTGGAGATTGGAACTGCTGGAGATTGGAACCAGCGTTCTTAGGCTTAGGAGGCAGGCGCCTTAACCGCTAAGCCATCTCTCCAGCCCCTGTCCCATTCTTAAGTCGCCTCTCTGGTAACTTTGCAATCTCTGGAGACACAGGTATATCACACATATACACTCATCCTCCCCTATATTGTTATTTCTCTCCTTAGTGTTATCACCATCCAATGTACTACTACTAATGTATTGCCTGGGTCTCCTGTGTGCCTCCCCATAGAAACTCCCCCAGGCATTTCTATCTGTCTTCTTTATCAGAGCATCTCCATCTCGTACAGCCGTTTCCAAGGGTGTGTACAGGGGTGAGCAAGTCTAGTGCCATCATCACTACTGGTATGGAGTTAAATTGTATCAAGGGAGGCAAGTACTGTGCAGGAAATGAAAACACTCTGGGCATGAGAGCCCACGTCTCTAATGCTCAGGAGCCAGGGGTGGAAAGATTGTGAGTTCAAGGCCAGGATGAGCTATACAATGAGTCCCACAGCCCATCCTATGCTACATAGCAAAGCCCTGTCTCAAAAAAAAATAATTATACTAAAGAGTTATAGTAATAGGGCTGGAGAGATGGCTTAGCGGTTAAGGCGTTTGCCTGCAAAGCCAAAGGACCCAGGTTCGATTCCCCAGGACCCTCGTAAGCCAGATGCACAAGGGGCACATGCATCTGGAGTTGATTTGCAGTGGCTAGAGGCCCTGGAGTGCCCATTTTCTCTCTCTCTCTCTCTCTCTCTGCTTGAAAATAAATAAATAAATAAGATAAAATAAACCTTTTTAACAGGAGTTACAGTAATAAAAATATCATGAAGAGGGCTGGAGAGATGGCTCAGTGGTTAAAGGCTCTACCTTGCAAAGCCTAACAGCCTGTGTTCCTCAGTACTCACAGAGAGCTAGATGCTCAAAGTGGCACATGCATCTGGAGTTCATTTGCAGTGGCAGAAGGACCTGGCACACCTATTCTCTGTCTGTCTTGCTCTGCTTGCAAATAAATAAATAAATAATATTTAAAAATAATAATTGTAGGTGAACTAACTTGGCCTTACCTGATGTCATCAGACTCTAGAGTTGCCTGAAATGAAGCTCAGATAAACAAAAGAGGGTGTAACCACCATGGCAAAAGAAAAGATACTCCAAAAAAATACATGTGGAGCTGGAGAGATAAGGCACTTGCCTCCAGAGCCTAACAACCCAGGTTCAAATCCCCAGTACCCACATATGCCAGATGCACAAAGTGGCACATGCATCTGGAGTTCATTTGCAGAGCTAGAGGCCCTGGCATACCCGTTCATTCTCATTCTCTCTCTCTCTCTCTCTCTCCACCTCTCCCTCTCCTTTCCTGTCCCTCTCCCTCTCCTTCCCTCTTCCTCTTCCTCTCCTTGCAAACAGTCAAAGTTTAAAGAATTAAAATTTCCTCAAGAATCTCATGCTGGGAGAAGAGAAAGGTTACAGCCTAGTATCAGGCAGAGGAGGAGCTTATCTCCCACGAGGAAATCTCACACAACTCGGACAGCTTTTCAGACACCTTGCAGGACAGACTAGACAACGATGAGACAGTGTAGGTTGGAACCACACCTTGCCCAGGACCGCTGTTGCAGTCAGGTTCATATTGCTGGCAGAAATCACCCGACCAAGAGCAGCTTTTGGGGAAAAGGATTTATTTTGGCTTACAGACTCAAAGCTCCATGATGTCAGGGGGAAACAATGGCATGAACAGAGGGTGGACATCACCCCCTGGCCAACATAAGGTGGACAATAGCAACAGAAGAGTGAGCCAAACAGTGGCAAGGGGGAGCTGGCTATCACACCCATGAGCCTGCCCACAACAATACACTGCCTCCAGGAGGCAAATCCTAACTCTCCCTCAGCTGGGAACCTAACATTCAGGACACCTAAGTTTATGGAGGACACCTGCATCAAACCACCACAACCACTTAATTAGATGTATCTCTTGCCCTCTGTTTAAACCTAAACCCACGGAAGAGTGACTTTATCTCTTTCTCTTCCCAGTGTAGCCACATTGAATAAACCTCCTTTCTCTACTTGTCACTATTACTTGTCTCTTTAATTGACGTATTGTGGATGGGTGGCGCAGCCTAGCTTTTACCCTAAAAACCCCAGTAACAAGGGAATTTTTTCATAGATACAGGGTATCTTTTGACCAAGAAACACTGCTGGCCTTTATGATGAAATGGGAACAAGAAACAGAAGGATATTGGGAAATCAAGAAGTCAGCATTTCCGTTCTGTTTGGTTTCTGTCTCCCCCACCAAAATGCAATGTCATCTTTTGTTTTCTGTGTTATGAATTGGTTTTTCCACCTCTATACTCCTAGAATACAAGTACTTTGCATACAGTGAGCTCCGAAGGGTATAGGGGGCTGGAGAGATGGCTCAGTGGTTAAAGGCAGTTGCTTGCAAAGCCTGATAGCCCAAGTTCCATTCCCCAGTTCCCATGTAAAGAAGCCAGATGCACAAAGTGGCACATGTGTCTAGAGTTTGGTTACAGTAGCAAGAGGTCCTGATGCATGCATACTCATCCTCTCTCTCGCTCTCTCTCCCTCTTTCTCTCAAATAAATAAATTTAATTTAATTTAAAAAAATTTTTTTTGTTTTTTCAAGGTAGGGTCTCACTCTGGCCAGGCTGACCTGGAATTCACTCTGCAGTCTCAGGGTGGCCTTGAACTCAAGGCGATCCTCCTACCTCTGCCTCCTGAGTGCTGGGATTAAAGGCAGGCGCCACCACGCTGGCTAAAAATAATTTTTTTTTGGAGAGAGACAGAGAGAGGGGAGAGGAAAACAGATAGAGATGGGTGCGCCAGCAGCCTCTCAGCTGCTGTGAACGAAAGCCAGATGCGTGCGCCCCCTTGTGGTCAAGTGTGGCATTGCTCCTTTGCGTCACTTTGCATCTGGCCAAACGTGGGACCTGGAGACTGGAACCACTGGAGATTGGAACCAGGGTTCTTAGGCTTAGGAGGCAGGCACCTTAACCACTAAGTCATCTCTCCAGCCTGTAAAATTAATTTTTAAAAAGAGGTCACAGGATATGTTCTTGCTCATGTAGGCAGAAACAACAGCAGCACCTTAGCACCTTAATATAGAAGTGTTGGGCTGGATAGCTCTGCAGCTAAGGCATTTGCCTGCAAAGTCTAACAACCCAAGTTCAATTCCCCAATACCCTTGTAAAACCAGATGCACAGAGTGATACATGAATCTGGAGTCCATTTGTACTGGCTAGAGGATTTGGCACACTCATTCTCATTCTCTCTCTCTCTCTCTCTCTCTCTCCTCTCTCGTGGTGGTGCACACCTTTGATTCCAGCTCTCAGGAGGCTGAGGTAGGAGGATGGCTATGAGTTTGAGGCCAGTCTGAGACTACATAGTGAATTCCAGGTCAGCCTGGGCTAAAGTGAGACCCTAAGTCAAAAAAAAAAAAAAAAACACAAAGTAGTCTTCCTCAGTTCCTGAACTGTCCTGTCTGCTCTGTGACTTTATCCTCAGCTGGTGGTCAAGGTGCACTTGTTTGATAACAGCACGAAGTCACTGATGGTGGATGAACGACAGTTGGCCCGAGATGTTCTGGACAATCTCTTTGAGAAAACTCATTGTGACTGCAGTGTGGACTGGTGCCTTTATGAAACATACCCAGAATTACAAATTGGTAAGTTCCCTCCCCCAGATATGGGTTGTTCTTCAAAAGCATTGTAGGGCTGGAGAGATGACATAGCAGTTAAGGTGTTTGCCTGCAAAGCCAAAGGATCCTGGTTTGATTCTCCAGGACCCACGTAAGCCAGATGCACAAGGGGGTGCATGCATCTGGGGTTCATTTACAGTGGCTGGAGGCCCTAGCGTGCCCATTCTTCCTTCCTCTTTCTTTCTCTCTCAAATAAATAAATAATTTTTTTTTTTAAAAAGCATTGTAGGTTTGCATTATTGTGGGCTTTGGTCTATACCTAGGAGTTTGATTCAAGGCTCTCAAGGCATTCCATATGTCACTGCCCTCGAGGGTTGTGTTTGCCTTTTTTTTTTTTTTTTTTTTTTTTTTTTTTTTTTCAAGGTAGGGTCTCACTCTAGCCCAGGCTGACCTGGAATTCACTATGTAGTCTCAAGGTGGCCTCAAACTCATGGCGATCCTCCTACCTCTGTCTTCTGAGTGCTGGGATTAAAGGCGTGTGCCACCACACCCAGCTCATTTCTTTTTTTTAATATTTTATATACTTATTTATTTATTTGAGAGAGAGAGAGAGGCAGATAGAGAGAGAGAATGGGCACGCCATGGCCTCTTGCCACTGCAAACAAACTCCAGATGCATGTACCACCTTGTGCATCTGGCTTACATGGGTCCTGGAAATTTGAACCTGGATCCTTAGGCTTCACAGGCAAGTGCCTTAACTGCTCAGCCATCTGTCCAGTCCTTCTTCATTTCTTTGTAATGCCACTCAGATGGTAGCAAGTAGCCTGACCTTGGAGGATTTGAGCTGTCCTCTTCTAGTAGTTCCAAAAAGAGAAGAAAGAGCCAGCATAATCTTGCTGATGCCCAGGAAGCTGAGCAGGTGGTAGGAGAGCCTGGCTCTCTGTCAACTCTCTGTCTCATTAGAGGATGCTCCTTAAAGTATAATGTGACTGTCACAGACCTTACATCTGAGATCATTTCCTCTTCTTCCCTCCCCATTTGCCTGGTTATGGACACTTTACTAGTGAGAGGGGATCCCGCACAAAGAACAGTGGTAGAGTTTTATTCTTTTAAATAAGTTAAGAAGTTTGCTGTTCCTTCCCATTAATCCCCAGTGTAACATGGTCTTCCTGGAGAACTGTTTGAAACCCAGAATTACCTGAGTTAGTGTTAGGGCAATCTTTTCTATAGAAAATCATCCACATTAAAACAGCCTTTAACAAGTAATGGTGGCCCAGGCCTATAATACCAGCTGGAGAGGTTGACACAGGAGAATCATGAATCCCAGGCCTACATAGCAAGGCCATATCTCAAAAGAAAAAAAAAATACAAGCCTCTTAAAGTTTCTTATGCTTCTGTGAGTCAGGAAGAGAAAAGGAAAGCCTTTCTGTACTTTATGAGCTTGGTTCGGGTACTCACTCAGCCATGGTTGTAAGAGTTTTAGGGAGTGCTCTTTTGTGGATGTCATAGTTTCATTCATTGCTTATTGTGGCTCCCCACAGAATTTAAAGTAAAACAATGCTAACATAAAAAGGCATGATGGAGGGCTGGAGAGATGGCTTAGTGGTTAAGGCACTTGCCTATGAAGACTAAGGACCCAGGTTCAATTCTCCAGGTCTCACATAAGCCAGATGCACAAGGTGGCACATGAATCTAGAGTTCATTTGCAGTGGCTAGAGGCCCTGGTGTACCCATTCTCTCTCTCTCTCTCTCTCTAATAAATAAAAATTAAAAAGGCATGATGGGGGCTGGAGAGATAGATTAGTGGTTAAGGCACTTGCCTGTGAAGCTTAAGGACCCATGTTTGACTCTCCAGATCCCACATAAGCCAGATGCACAAAGGGGAGGCAAGCACAAGGTCACACATGCCCACTAGGTGATGCAAGCCTCTGGAGTTCGATTACAATGGCTGAGGCCCTGGTGTGCCAATTCTCTCTCTCTTTCTACATATATATATGAGGCCCTGAGTCTAGATGGTAAAAGCTGGGAGCAGCAGTGCACACATGCATTCTGAGTGCTGGGGAAGAAGAGACCAGGATCCCCAGGACGCACTGGCTAGCTAATCTAGCCAGTCAGTAAGCTCCAGTCAATGAGAGAGGCTGTCTCAAACACAAGGTGGAGCATGATTAAGGAAGATACCTGATGTCCATCTCTGGTCTCCACATATATGTACACATGTGTACACGTACCCTAGACACATATGAGCACAAACACACATGCACACCAACATACAAATGCAAAAATATTTTTAAGAAAGCATGATAACTGTTTTCAAGGCATGGTAGTTTCTGCCACCTGTATTTTTTTAATGTTAAGTAAAGTGAAAACCTGACAAAGATAAATATAGAAGGAATGTTACAATATGATGTTAGGAAAAAATTAAGAATTTTAGAAAATTGTGTTTAACACAATAATATAGTGTTCTCAGGTGGAAACCCTGATGCCTTGGGTCTGAAGGGATATCTTTTCTTATTTCATCAGAGAGATTTTTTGAAGACCATGAAAATGTTGTTGAAGTCTTATCAGCCTGGACAAGAGACACAGAAAATAAAATACTGTTTCTGAAAAAAGAAGAAAAGTATGCTGTATTTAAAAACCCCCAGGTAAGATGCCCTGTATATTACAATATGTAAAGAGTGAAGGTTGTTTTATCAGCTGTGTAACTGACCAAATCATTATCTCAAGAAATACCGCTGGGTGTGGTGACAAACACCTTTAATCCCAGCACTCGGGAGGTAGGAGGATCACCCTGAGACTACATAGTGAATTCCAGGTCAGCCTGAGCTAGAGTGAGACTCTACCTCGAAAAAAAAAAAAAGAAGAAGAAGAAGAAGAAGAAAGAAAGAAATACCATAACTACAGGTGTTGTGGCATACACCTTTAATCCCAGCACTTGGGAAGCAGAAGTAGGAGGATCACTGTGAGTTCAAGGTCAGCCTGGGACTACAGAGTGAATTCCAGGTCAGCATGGATTATAGCAAGACCCTACCTTGAAAAACAAAAACAAAACAAAGCAATACCATAACTGAATTCAACTCTTAGGTTACATATCAAGTGGGAGCCCTTTGAAAGATATAGAAACAAAATCCACTGTTTTTCATTCAAACTCCAGAACATATCTATCTGCTGTCTAACCCTCCTTTTCTGTTTGAAATTCTGATGTGTTCCTTGAACCCAGTGTACCTTGGTTGATAATAATTTCTTCTATTACAGAGTAACTCTTTCTTTGTAGCTCATACATATTGCTTTCATACAAGCAATTAAATACTATTAGTTGTAATAAATATCAAACTTTAAAAGGACTACATTTTCACCCTATAACTACTCTCAATGCCATTCAGTTTTAATGTCTGTAGTATTAGCAAAGTCACCATGTCGGCTGCTGTAACAAAGAGTTCTCCTAAATCAGCTGTTCAAGCAAAGTAGAAGCTGATTTCTTTCTCATATCTCATATCTCATCCTACAAAAGTGAATGGGTTTAGTAGAATGGCTCTGTCATCCTTAACATGAGATTTCCATCTCTTGTCCAAAGCAATTTTTCTACCTAGCCATATTCTAGGAAAAGAGGAAAGAGCCACAAAAATGCCAGTCTAGATATTTTATATTTTATTTATTTAATTTATTTATGTATTTGTTTATTTTTGAAAGAGAGAAGGAGAAAGTATGCCATTGCCAGAGCCTCTTGCCACTGTAAATGAACTTCAGTCGCCTGAGCCACCTTATGCCTCTGACTTTACCTGGGTGCTGAGGAATAGAACCTGGGTCACTAGGCTTTATAAGCAAGTGCCTTTAACTGATGAGACATCTTGCCAGCCCCCAGATTTCTTTTTGCTTAGATACCATTGTCCAGAACTCAGTTATGGTGACATTGAGGTTCCCTGCTTGGTCGTCTGGTGCTCTTTTCACACAGGAACTTCTCTCTCCAGCAGAATCATGAGTTTCCTTACAGTATCTTGTCTAGTAAAGAATTCTTATAACTGATCTGACCTTTCAACATTCCATCTAGGATTTCTACTTGGATAACAAAGGTAAAAAAGAAAACAAGGAAACTTCTGAGAAAATGAATGCCAAGAACAAGGAGTACCTGCTTGAGGTAAGCTTCCCTTTTCAGAGAGATGAGAAATCCTCACTTGATCTAAGCTTCATTTTGCAGAGAGGAATCAAAGAGAAGGATGTATGCTCTGCCTGTTTTGAGATTATTTTTCTCCCCAGAACAACGGAAAGTTCTTAAACATGCACTGGAATTTTAACTCGAGGTTTTAAAATCAATTGATTACTCATATATAGCTATTCGGGTAATTCAATAGTTTGAGTCAGCGGAAATAAGGCATGACTTAGAGACCATGGTTTGCAGTTTATGAAGTTGGATTAGTAATTCTTCACTAAAAAAGACATGGATCCTCAAAAAACTCATCTGCTAGACACGCATGTGCTCTGGTACTGAAGGATTCTGTGGAAGTCAGGTGCACTGCTTCTCTGGCAGTGAGAGGTGCAGAGTTGAAGACCTGCCCAGTGAGTAAGTTCACCCCTGTAAAGCCTCGGGGTCTCAATCATACTAGATCATCGCAGACGTTCAGGGTGAGGACACAAGTTCAATGCCTATGGGGACCACTATGGGGACACATTTCAGAAGCGTCTTGACAGTTGAGTTTTTTTAGTTGATGTTTAATTGAGACCTTTATTATATGAATATATAGCATGTTGGTCAACTGTAGAGTTATGAATACACCAAGTCAGTCTCTAGAGGAAAAAAAGAATTGATTTTTTTTTTAACTCACTAAAGAGTTTCCACACAGCAACTATGCTAAGAACTAAGGCCCTCTTCCCAGCCCATAATGGAGGTCAAATGAGTAAACACCTACAGGTCACAAATGGGAATGGTTGAGCCCCAGGCATGTTTGTTTTATTTGTCCCATACACAATGTTGATCTAGTCTTTAAAAAGTTGGGGCATTATGCACAGAGACTTGGCCTATCCCCTATAACTCTTGACTACCCCCACAATGCATGACCCACATTCCCCATTGATGAGGGTCCCTTTGGAAGAGGGAGGACAGAGAGGAGGATAATGGAGTCACCATTATGAATGTAAAATTAGAATAATATAAATAAAATATAATAAAAATAAATAAATAATAAAAATATAAATAAAAATATATAAATAAAAATAAACTTTAAAAAGCTAGTAGATTTTAGATTTCTCTTAAAAACTGAGATCTGAGATGGGCGTGGTGGTGCACGCCTTTAATTCCAGCACTCGGAAGTCAGAGGTAGGAGGATTGCCATGAGTTAGAGGCCACCCTGAGACTACATAGTGAATTCCAGGTCAGCCTGGACCAGAGTGAGACCTTACCTTGAAAAACCAAAAAAAAAAAAAGAGAGAGAGAGAGAGACCTGGTGATGACTAGGTCACACTGCCTATGGAAGCAATTTCCTGGTGCTAAATAGTGTCCTTTTCCCTTCACATGTCTTGCCACTTTCCCCTAATCCCCTCACCTACCTCCAACACATGTTTCTGGTCCCTGCAAGTCCTGGACCAAAAGAAGCAAATACCAGAACCTTGCTGCCACTCCAGTTCTAGTCCTGGGAATACGAGCACAGTGGATATTTCAGGGGAGGCTCAAGAGCAGAAATGAGATATCTTTTCTGCATTTACCCACAAACTCTGCATTTGTTTGGGAAAAAGAAACTCCAGGTGTCCCTGAGAGCAAGGAGACAGGATTCTGAGCATATCTAGTGAGGCGGGAGTCTGACAAACGTGGAGAGGAAATCACTATTTTCCTGGCACAGCCACCTATTTGATTTAAAAGTAGTGATTAGAAATCAGTTGTCTGAGAATGGGGCATTTGGTTATGAATAGTCCTTGTGACAGGATCTCAGCAGTGTTTGACAAGTGCATGGAAAAGAAACTACAAGCCCTGTTGAGCTAGTTTTTGAGAATTCTGTGTTGCTTTGCTGTCTAATTTGAGCCAAACATCTGAATAAATGTAATAATAATTGATAGGCCAACTAATACTAAATAAACTAGGGAAAGTTAGAAGAAATGAAAACAAAAATGTTCTCTACATAAGTATGTATTTCATACATATAAATTTACTTAGAAGATACAAAATTAAGCTATTTTGCAATTATAGAGCAAAAGGAAACTATATTGAGAATTTTAAAACAAAAATAATATAAGTTTGAGTATTTGAAGAAAAAGAATGATATGTAATTTCTTCCACTTTTTATTTTACTTATTTGTTTTCAAGAAGAGAGAGATAAAAGGAAAAAAGAGAGGGAGAGAAAAAGAGAAAGAGAGAATGGATGGACCAAGACTTCTTGCCATTGTATACACACTCCAGATGCATGTGTCACTTTGTGCATTTGGCTGTCTATGGGTACTGGGGAATAGAACCCTGGCCAGCATGCTTTTCAATCAAGTGCCTTTATCTGCTGAGCCATTTCCCCAGCTCACTTTTTCCAGTGTGTTTGTTTGGTTGGTTTTTCGAGGTAGGGCTTCACTCTAGTCCAGGCTGAACAGGAATTCACTATGTAGTCGCAGGGTGGCCTCAAACTCACAGTGATCCTCCTACCTCTACCTCCCAAGTGCTGGGATTAAAGGCATACACCACCACGCCCGGCATTTTTCCAGTTTTTTGAAAAGAGTTTTATTGAGACTTATGAAATTCTATGCAAGATGTGAGATTTGAAAATATACAACTAGAAAATGTGCCTTGTTTATCCAAACTGTGATATTGTAACACTAATAATTGCCTTCATTTTCTGAAAACTATCCCAATAATAAAATATTAATTAATGTATAAAATCATATGTCATAATTTTTCCACTTGATGGCAGTGAAATATTAATTTTCCCTTTTTTCATTTTTAGAGTTTTACTCTGTACCCAGGCTTACCTGGAAGTCAGTCACCCAGGCTGGCTTCATACTCCTCGAAATCTTCCTGCCTCAACCTCCCAAGGGCAGGAATTATAAGCATGAATCACTTGCTTACATGGAAAGAACTTCCATGTTCTAGTTTATGACAACATAAATAAACTTGATTAAATGTTTACTTTTGCAATGTACTAAGATTATACTCATAATTATGAATTTGGACTACTACTCCATTTTTAAAAATAAAATAAATGAAAATAAGTGGTTCACAGTCACAGAGCTCAGTAGCCAAGAAGTCGTGACGCCTCACTCAGGAGCCAGGACTCCTGTAACTCCTGATAACCTGTAATGGAAGCATGCATTCAATCCATTTTAGACAAAATTGACCTGCTTTAAAGATTACCTTAAAAGTGTCTTTACATGTGGACAGAATATGTGCCTTACGTCTCTGGACTCTCAATTGCAGGAAAGTTTCTGTGGGACGTCTGTCATTGTGCCAGAACTCGAAGGAGCTCTTTATTTGAAAGAAGATGGAAAGAAATCCTGGAAAAGGCGCTATTTTCTTTTACGGGCTTCTGGAATCTACTATGTACCCAAAGGAAAAACGAAGGTCAGTCAGTTTCCCATTGCTGTAACAAAATATCTGAAATAATCAAACTTTAAAAAGGACAGGTTTAGCTGGGCATGGTGGCGCACACCTTTAATCCCAACACTAGAGAGGCAGAGGTAGGAGGATCGCTGGGAGTTCAAGGCCAGACTGAGACTACATAGTGAGTTCCAGGTCAACCTGGGCTAGAGGGAGACCCTACCTCAAAAAAACCAAAAAGAAACTTTAGCAAGAAAATATTTCATGATCTGGGCGTGGTGGCACACACCTTTAATCCCAGCACTCGGGAGGCAGAGATGAGAGGAATGCTGTGAGTTTGAGGCCACCCTGAGACTATGTAGTTAATTCCAGGTCAGCCTGGGCCAGAGTGAGACCCTAACTTGAAAAAAACAGAGAGAGAGAGAGAGAGAGAGAGAGAGAGAGAGAGAATATTTCACCAAAGTGAAACTGTAAACAGACCTCAAATGGCAATGATCTTTCAATACTTCCTTGGTCTTTGTGACACTACAGTGTTTACACAGATACATGTTCTGTAAAACAAATTTATTGAAATACTTTTCTTTTGAGTTTTCCCATAGTTTCCTCTTGACTATAAAATTTCTTATTTTACAGTCAGGCTTCAAAAATGATGGCAGAGGGCTGGAGAGATGGGTTAGCGTTAAGACGCTTGCCTGTGAAGCTTAAGGACCCAGGTTCAATTCTTCATAAGCCAGATGCCATGGTGTCACATGCATCTGGAGTTCATTTGCAGTGGCTAGAGACCCTAGCACGCCCATTCTCACTCTCTCTTCCCCTCTCTCTGTCTCTAATATATAAATAAATAAAAATAAAATCTAAAAAAAAAAACAGAAGTTATTTTTTTTTTAAATGATGGCAGAAGCCAGGCGTAGTGGTGCACATCTGTAATCCCAGCACTGGGAAGGCAGAGGTAGGAGGATTGCCATGAGTTCAAGGCCACCCTGAGACTACAGAGTGAATTCCAGGTCAGCCTGGGCTAGAGCAAGACCCTACCTCAAAAAAAAAAAAAAAAAAGATGTCAGAAACACTTTTCTAGAGATTGTGTTGTTAATCTATTTGGCTATTTCTGAAAGACCTTTCCCTTCTGTTTATTCCTTTGTTCTGTCAGCATTCTGGTAAAACTTATTTTACCTGAAATCTTAGAGGTATTAGAAGTCTTGATAAGATCTCCATTAAGATTTTAAACCTTATATTCTGAATATTTAAATTGTTCTCTGATGTGTAATTAATGCATTTTTCTGCCTAATTTGGCAGTGTTTTAGATATCACTTAAGTTTTACTTGATGAGCTTGGATTATTGTCTCAAATCTGCAAACATATACTACATTCTTCTTTGAAATATAATTTTAACATTGATTGTAACCATTCCAAAATTAATCAGAAAGAAACACTGTCCCAAAATAGACCTCTAAAATTGTGAAGAGCTTTGAACTAGAACTACTTCTCTTATAGGTCAAAACAAATTAAAAAGGGAAACAAAGGCAGGTAGAAATGAACAGCATTTTCTACTAATGGTAAAACAATGTGAAATTTCATAGTGTTGAAATAATTGCTTATCCATTAAAAAATAGTTTCTTAAAAAGCTGGGTGTGGTGGCACATGCCTTTAATCCCAGCACTTGGGAGGCAGAGGTAGGAGGATCGCCATGAGTTCAAGGCCACCCTGAGACTACAATGTAAATTCCAGGTCAGCCTGCTCTAGAGTGAAACACCACCTCAAAAACCAAAAAAAAAAATCTTACTTCATCTCATCTACCAAACAAAAAACCTGGTTTGATTTGCATGCCCTGGGAAAAAGTAGTAGAAGATCATAAAAGAAAATATGATTTGATATTTTTATAATTCTGGAGTGCAAAAATAATTCTTTTTTAAAAATCCATTTTATATGTTTATTTACTTATTTATTTGAGAGAGACAGAGGCAGATAGAGAGAGAGAGGATGGGCACACACCTGGGCCTCCAGCCACTGCAAACAAACTCCAGACACATGCGCCACCTAGTGCATCTGGTTTATGTGGGTACTGGGGAATCAAACCTGGGTCCTTTGGCTTTTCCAGCAAGTGCCTTAAATGCCAAGCCATCTCTCCAGCCCGCAAAAAAAAGCATTCTTAAGGATAAAACTCAAAATTGCAAAAGAGAAAATTAACAGATTTGACTGCATCAAGTTATTTTAATAACCCAAGGCAGCCTGTGAAGACTGCCCGGATTCCAAAAGCACATTGACAGTGTGCTCTACCAAGAATAGCCACGACAAGGAGATAACCATACCCAGGAAAAAGTGAGAAATCTCAGGAAAAAAACATTAACTGCCACTTAGTAAAAGTTGTTCAAGCTTATCAACAATCAGCAAACAAGAGATACTGACATACTATTTCCTCCCATGAGATTGATAAAACAAATAATGTAGACATTCAGTGTTGGTGGAGTGGGAAAGAGAAAAGGACATGCTTGGATATGAAGAACTGGACCATAAAATGGGAGAGCCAAACTGGAGATAAATTTGCAAATCCTATGTAAATGTATAATATGCAAATACATGCCCTTTTGGATAGCAGCTATCCATTTGCAATCTGTCCCAAAGAAACACTTGCTCATTTGCTCAGTATTTGTTGTAATAGGAAAAACTGAAACAGTCTCTGATCATCTATAGTAGCATAGTTAAAAATAAATTGTTTTAAAGCTGGGCGTGGTGGCGCATGCCTTTAATCCCAGCACTCGGGAGGCAGCAGTAGGAGGATCACCGAGAGTTCAAGGCCACCCTGAGACTACATAGTTGATTCCAGGTCAGCCTGGACCAGAGTGAGACCCTACCTTGCAAAACCAAAAAAATAAAATAAAATAAAAAAATAAAATAAAATAAAATAAAATAAAATAAAATAAAATAAATTGTTTTACCTATGCCATGGAATACTGTGCAGCCATGAAATGAATGTCATATATCTACTCATGTGTCCTCAGACAGGCCCCAAGGTATACTATTAAGAAAAGGAAAAAGTCATGGAACAGTATTCATAGTAAAATCTCATCCAAGCTTTAAAAATGTTATGTTGGGGCTGGAGAGATGGCTTAGCGGTTAAGGCGCTTGACTACAAAGTCAAAGGACTCAAGTTCAACTCCCCAGGACCCACATAAGCCAGATGCACAAAGGGGCGCACACATCTGGAGTTTGTTTGCAGGGCCCATTCTCTCTCTCTCTCTCTCTCTCTCTCTCTCTCTCTCTCTCTCTTCATGCCTAGTTCTGTATCTCTCTCTCAAATAAATAAAAATAATTTTTTAAAATGTTATGTTGGGGCTGGAGAGATGGCTTAGGGGTTAAGGCGCCTGCCTCCTAAGCCTAAGAACACTGGTTCCAATCTCCAGCGGTTCCAATCTCCAGGTCCCACATTTAGCCAGATGCAAAATGATGCAAGGGCACAATGCCACACTTGGCCACAAGGGGGCGCACACATCTAGATTTCGTTCACAGCAGCTGAGACACTGCTCACGCGCCCATCTCTGTCTTCCTCCCTCCCTCCCTCCCTCTCTCTCTCTCTCTCTCTCTCTCTGTGTGTGTGTGTGTGTGTGTGTGTGTGTGTGTCTCCAAAAAAATAAGATAAAATTTAAAAGAAGTTTTTAAAAAAATGTTATGTTGGGGTCTAGGGAGATGGTTGCATGGTTAAAAGCACTTGCAAAGCTACTGGCCCAGGGTTCAATTCCCCAGTACCCAAGTAAAGCCAAATGCATAAAGTAGCACATACATACAGAGTTCATTTGTAGTGCCAAGAAGCCCTAGGTAGCTCCAACATTTTCTCTCTGTCTCTCTTCCTCAAGTAAAATTAAAAACATTTTTAGAAAAAATAAAATGTGTAGAGCTGGGCATGGTGACATACACCTTTAATCCCAGCTCTGGGGAGGCAGAGGTACAAGGATCACCGAGTTCAAAGCCACCCTGAGACTACCTAATGAATTTTAGGTCAGCCTGGACTAGAGTGAAACCCTACCTCAAAAAAACAAAACAATAGGGCAGGAGAGATGGCTTAGCAGTTAAGGCGCCTGCCTGCTAAGCCTCAGAACAATGGTTCCAATCTCCAGGTCCCACGTTTAGCCAGATGCAAAAGTAATGCAAGGACGCAATGCCACACTTGGCCACAAAGGGGCGCACGTATCTGGAGTTCTTTAACAGTGGCTGAGAGGCTGCTGGCGTACTCATTCTCTGTCTGTCTTCCTCTCCCTCTCTCTCTGTCTCTCTCCAAAAACAAAAACAAAAACAAAAAAAAAGCCGGGTGTGGTGGCACACACCTTTAATCCCAGCACTCAGGAGGCAGAGGTAGGAGGATCACCATGAGTTCAAGGCCACCCTGAGACTACATAGTGAATTCCAGGTCAGCCTGGGCTAGAGTGAGACCCTACCTCGAAAAATCAAAATAAATAAATAAATAAATGAATGAATAAATAAATAAATAAATAAAATGTGTAAATGTATTATGTAATTTTAATAACTATACATTATTTTGTAATTTAAAAATGGAAGCTTCAGAAAACAAGAAAAATATACTACTACATAAAAAGAAATAATGTGTGTGCTAAGGTATAGTAGCTGTTCTGCCCGTTATTCTTTTTTTTTTTTTTTTTTTTTTGAGAGAGAGAGAGGAGAGCAAGAGGCAGTTAGAGAGAGAAAGAGAAAGAAAGAGAATGAGTACACCAGGGTCTTCAGCCACTGCAAATGAACTCCAGACTTGTGCACCACCTTGTGCATCTGGCTTACATAGGTCCTGGGGAATTCACCCTGGGTCCTTTGGCTTTGCAGGCAAGCACCTTAACTGCTAAGCCATCTCTCCAGCCTATGCCCTTTATTCTTTATTCAATAACTAGGTAAAGAATTGTGAATGTAGGGGCTGGAGAGATTGCTCAGTGGTTAAGGCACTTGCCTGCAAAGCCTAACAACCTGGGTTGATTCCCTAGTACACATTTAAAGACAGATGCAGTGGTGCACACATCTGGAGTTTGTTTGCAGAAGCTGGAGGTCCTGTCATACCCATATTCTCTCTCTCCCTTTTCCCCTCTCTCTCTCTCTTCTATCTCTCCCTGCTTGCAAATGAATAAATAATTTTTTAAAAAGAATTTTATAACCAGGTATGGTGGCACACACCTTTAATCCCAGGTAATTCCAGGTCATCCTGGGCTAGAGAGCAAAACCTTACTTAAAAAAAAAAAAAGTCTGGTGTGTCAGTGCATCCCTTTAATATCAGCACTGGGGAGACAGAAGTAGGAGGATTGCTATGAGTTCAAGGCCACCCTGAGACTACACAGTGAATTCCAGGTCAGCCAGGGCTAGAGTGAGACTCTACCTCGGAAAAAAAAAAATTAAGAAAAAAAAAAGAAGAGACAAGAATAATGGAACAAATGTGTAACTGAAGTGTAACTAAATATGAACATTAGAGGTTGCCATTTTCACAACATATTTGAGCCATTGAAGAGAAGTTGGTGTTGCCATGGCAACCTTGCCAGCAGTAACAGAGCCTGAAAGCACAGGGACCATGTGCTAATTTTCTGAGCATCAAATTTACCGCTCATTCTTTATCTAGAAGGAGGGTTGGGGAGGGGGGGAGGTTAACGCTCGATCACAAATTCTGTCATTTATAGAAGAGCAAAAGCCAAAATGAAGTTCCTGATTCAGCGGTCCTCTTATCTCGCTGCATGGGTAGCAACCTCTCCCGGTCAGAGTCCACAACAGATGCTGAAACAGCAATGTCGTCTTTCATTCCATTTCAGGGCCTCTGCCACACGGTGTTGCCTTGGTCGCACTGTACGCCCGTCATCTTTTCTGCAGGCTTGACATGAAGAAAACTATAGATGGTAGATGGTAATAAGTTCTCTAAGAGTTCAATAATTTCTGTACTGAAATAGAATCCTTTGTTGAACCATCACACAGAACCTGGGGAGATTATTAACTGCCATCTCAGCAGAGGTTATTTTTCCCATCTCTTTCAGACGTCCCGAGATCTGGCATGCTTTATACAGTTTGAAAATGTTAACATTTACTATGGGATTCAGTGTAAAATGAAATATAAAGCACCCACTGACTACTGCTTCGTCTTAAAGGTACGTTCAGAGTAAGGTCTTCATTTAGGGGTTGGGATAAAGTACATTTGCCTTGCATGTGTGAATTCCCTGGCACCACATAAAACCAGGTTATAATCCCAGCACTTGGAAGATAGAGTCAGGAGGGTCAGAATTTCAAGATCATCCTCAGCTACATAGGGGGTTCAAGGCCAGCCTGGGCTGCAGGAGACTCTGTCTCAGAAAAATAAAGTTCTTAATTTAGGTTTGTAAGTAATTTGAGTCATTATTTCTTTCAAGGGAAAGATGCTCAACATTCTATAGTTAACTACAGTATGATATAATAAAATTTTTGGTTTAAAACAAAAATAAGGAAAAGCTATAATATCCTTCAAAACCTCCAGTCTGGGAGCTGGGCATGGTGCTTCTTGCCTTTAATCCCAGCACTCAGGAGGCAGAAGTAGGAGGATCACCATGAGTTCAAGGCCACCCTGAGACTACATAGTGAGTTCCAGGTCAGCCTGGACTAGACTGAAACCCTACCTCGAAAAAACAAAAAACAAAAAACAAAACCTCCAGCCTGATCTTAAAATTGTAAAATTGTCCAGTATCTTTACCATTTCTGAAAATAAAATTCCATATTTTGAGCAAATTAATTTAAAAATTGATAAAACACACAAGAGTCCAGTTCTTGGCTTGCTTATTTATTAGACTATTAGCCCACTGTATGAAGTTTTTGGAAATTACAAAGTTGTCAAGATTTTCTACAGTGGTGAACAAGTGGTGAACACTTGTTTAGCATGTTCAAAGCTCTAGGTTCATCCCCCAGCAATCAATCAATTAATAAATATAAACAAATGCATTAAATATAATAAATCAAGTCAATCAGATTTGATAATTTTGTCTCCCTTCTTGCTTACTTTTACTTACCATAATCAAATAATAATTGTTTGGAATGACTGGCTTCATTCAAGACTACATAGTACTTGCTTTTCATTCAAACACCCTAGTCTTCGTTGTCATTACTGTGGACTCACTTTTAGTAATTTATTAATGATGTTAATAAAAATGAACACTAGGGGCTGGTGAGATTGCTCAGTGGCTAAGGCACTTGCCTGCAAAGCCTAATGACCTGGGTTCAGCTCCCCAGTACCCACGTAGAGCAAGATGCACAAGGAGGCACATGCATCTGGAGTTCATTTGCAGTGACTAGAGGCCCATTCTCCTCCCCCCCCCGTCTCTGTCTCTCTCCCTCTCCAAATAAATAAATTAATTATTTTAAAAATACATTTTTTGAGCTGGAGAGATGGCTTAGCAGTTAAGGTGCCTGCCTACCAAGCCTAAAAATCAGCCAATCAATCTCCAGGTCTCACATTTAGCCAGATGCAAAAGTGATACAGGAGTGCAATGCTGCATTTGCCCACAAGGGGGCGCATGCATCTGGAGTTTGTTCACAGTGGCTAAGAGGCCACTGGCATATCCATTCTCTCTTTGCCTTTTCCTGTCTGTCTCTATCTGTCTGTCTCTGTCTCTCTCTCTCTCTCTCTCTCTCTCTCTGTGTGTGTGTGTGTGTGTGTGTGTGTGTGTGTGTGTGTGTGTGTGTCAAATAATAAAAAAATACATTTTAAAATGTTTGGTCTGAATGATACTGACCCACTGGTTCACTGGTCAAGGGTGTGTTGTTTCCCAGGGGACATTTGATTATGTGTGTAGACATCAGTGACCATCAGAACTTGGGGCAGGGAGCAGGTAATACAGATATTTCATGAGTAGA
Source organism: Orientallactaga sibirica (assembly GCA_036365145.1). NCBI lineage: Eukaryota > Metazoa > Chordata > Mammalia > Rodentia > Dipodidae > Orientallactaga > Orientallactaga sibirica. The sequence continues at coordinate 22,839,789 of JAEOAD010000028.1, read as the reverse complement.
GGCCAAAATCATTCCTAAATATCTGCACTGCACAGACTACCCCACGCCAAAGAATGACCTGGCCCCAAATATCGATAATGCTGCTGTTGAAAAATCCTGCCCCAGAATCAAGGCTATCTAATAACTGAAGGAAGGCAGAGAATCATCTGGAATCATTCAAACATTGAATAACACCTCTCTTCTAGGCACTGTTTTAGGGGTTAGGGACACAGAAATGCACTAAGCATGCAGTCACCCCTGTTCTTAAGATGTTTACATTCAATGTGAGGAAAGTGACAAGAAGTGCGTGTAATGTAGTAATAAGACTTTGGGATCAATATGACATGGGGGGACGGGCAGAGCATGCCAGAGTTAGGACCAGGGTTTCTTTAGGTAGAGTTGTAGAAAAAGGTAGTGATATTTGAGAAAGATGTAAATGAAGTGAGGGAGCAACAATTGCCTGAAAGAAAAACATTCCGGGAACAAGACGAGGAACTCACAGGCGCTGTGATTATCAGCACAAGACCTGCACACAAGGGAGTCCATCAGTCGTCCATCATGGAGGTGGGAGGCTCTCTCCTTCTCCTTCTCCTTCTCCTCCTTCTCCTCCTCCTCCTTCCCTCCTTCTCCCCCCCTCCCCCCTCCTCTTCCTCCTCCTCCTCCTCCTCCGATCTGCAGGCAGTTAATGGTTGCTGGGAGAGGGGAAGACATTTTCTTCCGTGGTACAACCACTGATAAGTTGCCCCCTCACCCATGTTCTTGCCAGCAACCCAAAACGCATTGAGTAATGAAAGAGAGAGAGACAGAGAACAGATATGACAATGAAGAGGGACTGATTGCGAAGAGGAAGGGGATGGCCAGATATGGGAGTGGGATAAGAGAAGGTTATAAGGGGTGAATGAGGATCAAATACAATATAGACATGAATGAAATAATTTAGTACATTATTATGTATAATTAATATAGGCTAATAAAAGGTTTAAAGGGGTTTCTCTTTTAAAATAGTAGGCAAAAATGAAAAATATAAACTATCACAATGTCTATAAGCAGTATAGATTCTTTTATTCAGCAAATTAACAAAAGTTCTCAATAGATTGGGAACTGGGGAGTGTGTTTCAGAGCAAACTGCATAAAGATAGAAGAGAACTGCTCATCCTTAGGAAGGGAACATCTCATTCTAGCAGAGTTGCTGGTTCTTGTTTCCAGATCCATCGCCCTGCTTAACTACTTCTGAACTCCCCTCCCCGCCACCCCCACCCACCGGCCTGACTCTCTCCTGAAGCCTTAAGTCTTGAATAGGAGTGGTTTTAGATGTTTTAGTTCAGGGGCTGGGGAGATGGTTCAGCAGTTAAAGGTACTGAGTTCAAGCCGGGCATGGTGGCACACGCCTTTAATCCCAGTACTCAGGATGCAAAGGAAAGAGAATCACTGAAAGTTCAAGGCCACCCTGAGACTACATAGGGAATTCCAGGTCAGCCTGGGCTAGAGTGAGATCCTACCTCGGAAAACCAAAAAAAAAAAAAAAGGTGCTGAGTTCAATCCCAAGCACCCACGTAAAAAGCCAGGTATGGTTGCACATGTTTATAACCCAGTGCTAAGGGGAGCGGAGACAGGAGGCTTTCTGGAGCTCCTGGTAGCCAGTCTAACAGAAAAACAAGGAACTCCAGGTTCAGTGAGAGACTATCTCAGGGAACTACGGAAGACACTGGACGTCTTCCTCTGGCCTCTACTCACATGTGCGTGGGACATGTGCATTTGCACACACATGTGCAGACACCACACACACACACAAACAAATAAAAATTAGAAGAGGGCTGGAGAGTTGGCTTAGCCATTAAGGCACTTGCCTGTGAAGCCTAAGGACCCATGTTTGACTCTCCAGGTCCCACATAAGCCAGATGCACAAGATGACACAAGCGCATAAGGTCGCACATGTGCACAAGATGGTGCATGCTTCTAGACTTCAATTGCAATGGCTGGAGGCCCTTGTGTGCCAATTCTGTCTCTCTCACACACACACACTCTCTCTCTCTCTCTCTTATTTTCTCTCTCTCAAAAAAATACAAAAAAACTAGAAGATTTAATTTTGTGTTTGTTTTCCTCCCTTTCCTTCCCCTCCCCCCAAACCCTTCCATCCCTATTGTCTTCCTCTTCTGCCTCCCCCTCTTCCTTCTTCCTCCTCTTACACCCCCAAAATCTGAAATCATATTCCCACACACAGTCCCATCTGCCATTGGTAAGAAAAGCAGTCCCAATATGTGGCTAATAGTCTCACTTTCTCTTACCCATGGTATCCCCAAGTTCAAGGTTCACTCGACCATCGCGGGTCAGACAGTGAGTTCAACCTTCCCCACGTGCACCCTTTCACGTCTCTTCTTTACTCTCACGATTGATGATATCATCACCTGCTGTAGTGATTTCCTAGAACTTCCATAACAAACCACCACTAAGTGGATGACAAAACAATAGAAAGTTGGGCTATGGAAACAGCGCAGAGGATAAAATGCTTTCTTTGCAAGCAGGAGGACCGAGGTTATTGCCTGTACCCACGTGAAAACGCCAAGCTTGACAGCATGCCCCTGTAATCCCAATCCTGGGGAAGCAGAAATAGGAGGATCCCTGGAACTCCCTGGGTAGCCAGTCTAGCCTAATGGTGAACTCCTGTCCCAAAAAAAAGGTGGAAGAAGGTCTTCCTGAGGCTATAACAGCCCAGGTTGTCCTCTGGTCTCCACACGCACTCATACACAGGTGCACCTGCACACACATGAACATATACACACATATGTATACACACATATAAACACACACCAAAAAAATAGAAATTTACTTCTCTCAAAAAAAAAATCCAAAATCAAAATCAGGGTTAGAGCAAGGTGTGGTGGTACACAACTGTCATGCCAACACTGGGGAGGCTAAGGCAGAAGAATCATGAATTCAATACCACCCTGTCTCAAAAACAGAATTGGAGGGAAATGAAGTTGAGTTCCTTCTGGAGAAGTCTAAAAGAAAACCTGTTCTGTGCCTTCTTCTAGTTTCTGGAAGTTTCCAGCAATCCTTGGCATTCCTTGGCTTGCAGCTATGTAATGCCAACCCCCCCCCCCTTCTCTACCAGCACTGCATCAGCACAAGATCATCTTCCCCACACATCTGTGTCCATAGTATCCATGGTTCCTCTTCTCTTGTTATAAGAACAGAAGTCAAAGGATTTAACAGTCTCACAGATTCTGTATGACCTCATCACAACATATTCATATGTATGGGGCAACATTTCTTTGACAGGGGATACAACAGCCACCTGCTTTACCAAGCTGTAAAAAGACAAATTAGGAAAAAAATAAATTAAAGGTTTAAAAAAAAAAAGACAAATTAGGAGCTGGAGAGATGGCTTAGCAGTTAAGGCACTTGCCTGTGAGGCCTAAGGACCCAAGTTCAATTCCCCAGTACCCATGTAAACTAGATGCACAAGGTAGTGCATGCATTTGGAGTTCATTTGCAATAGCTAGAAGCCCTGGCATGCCCATTCTGTATCTCTGTCTACCTCTTTCTCACTTCTTCTCATAAATAAAATTTTTTTAATTAACCTGAACTTCCCTCCTCTTTCCACTTCTCAGTCAGTCTCTGAGGCAAAAGTCCTTTTGATTTTCCATCAACATCTCTCTTCAGCTCTACTCTCAGTAGTCTGAGTCCTCCTTCTAGTAAAAAATCATACAGGGGCTGGAGAGATGGCTTAGCGGTTAAGACGCCTACCTGCCAAGCCTAAGAACGCCCGTTCAATCTCCAGGTCCCACGTTTAGCCAGATGCAAGTGACACAAGCGCACAATGCTGCTCTTGACCACAAGGGGGCGCACATGTCTGGAGTTCATTCACAGCAGTGGAGAGGCCGCTGGCGCGCCCATTCTCTCTCTGTGTCTCTTCCTCTCTGTCTCTGTCTCTCTCTCTGTCTATCTCTCTCAAAAAAAAAAAATCAAGCCGGGCGTTGTGGCGCACACCTTTAATCTCAGCACTTGGGAGGCGGAGGTAGGAGGACTGCCATGAGTTCAACGCCACCCTGAGACTACATAGTGAATTCCAGGTCAGCCTGAGCCAGAGTGAGACCCTACCTCGAAAAAAAAAAAAAAAAAAAAAAAAAAAAAAATCGTACAGTTCCTAGGACCTAGAGGGCAATCCTACTTTGACATGAGGCTCTTGACCACAACTCCTCTCCACCCTAATTTCTGCCCTTTTCCCTGGTTTTTCGGTCCTTACTCATATAGTTTCTTGACATTCCCCAAATACATTCCAACATTCTGACAAGTACTTGAAAAGCCCTTCTCAGCCTGTTTCAAACTTTTATTATAAAATCCACCACATCATGGAGTAATCCCACCTTTGTCTCCCCTGCCACCATTCTCCACTGAGGGTGTGAGCTGTTCAGTTCTCCTGTTCTTCTACCTGGGGACCAGTATAGTCCTTGACACCCACAGATATTTGTTGAACATGCATGTGGGATTTTCTTTTGTTTTATGATTCTGGCTCCACCCTTGGCCTTGGACAAGTTGCTTAACCTCTCTGAAACTTAGTTTCTTCATTTTGTAAACTTGGAGGATGTGTAAAGTCACTTTTAGCAACAGCATTCTGCAATAGTCTTGATCTTTGTGTCCTAAGAGAACTTCTCCCTTTCTATGGTCAGGAGCAATCTGATCACTGATCTAGAACTTTCTCCAAACCCCTTCGTTTGGCCAAAGGCTGAGAACCAGCACAGTGACTGGCTCTATGATGTCTGGATTATGAAAGGAGCTTGTTGACCACTAGCTAGCTCTTCTTAGAACCAGGAAACCCAAGGATTACAAAGATCTCAGAGGCTTCTGTTTTACATTAGAAGCCACCTTACTTCCAAAAATGACCACATCTTACTGTACTTGGATGAATAGCATTCTTGAGAAATTGTTAGAGCCAGGCATGGTGGTGCACACCTTTAATCCCAGCATTCGGGAGACAGAGATAGGAGGATTGCTGTGAGTTCAAGGCCACCATAGTGAATTCCAGGTCAGCTTGGGCTAGAGTGAGACCCCACCTCGAAAAAAAACAAAACAAAAACAAAGAAAGAAAAAAAAGAGGGCTGGAGAGATGGCTTAGCGGGCCACCCCTGAGACTGCATTCTCCAGGACCCATTCAGGACAAGCTCTGGGTTCGTTTGAGTGGCTGGACCCCTCTCTCTCTCTAAAAAATAAATAAATAAAATATTTAAAAAAAAAAAAAAAAGAAAAGAAATTGTTCACTGACTGCTGCATAAGTATTCTGTGTGCATTTTATTACAAGCACAATTTATAATTTGCTTCTGGAAAAATGACTCTCACATGTCATATACCAAAAACAGAAACAAATGTACTTAGCCCAAGGTAACAATGTGAACTTTTAAATGTCTCAGAAGGAAAAATCAGGTACTTTAAGAACAGTTCTACATGTTAATTGCTGAAGAGAGGAATGCTTGCCCCTCTTACATGATGATGCAAACAAGATTCTGTTGCAGGTCAGGGAGCTGTGCTTCTGATACTAAATGCAATAGCTTTGGTTTGGCTTTGCATATCACTGTTTTAATACTTTTTTATTGGCTTTGCATATCACTGTTTTTTTAAATATTTATTGATTTATTTGAGAGAAACGGAGAGGGAGACTGTAGTGTAGGCATATCAGGACCTCCTGCCATTGCAAACGAACTCCGGGCAAATGTTCCACTTTATGCATCTAGATTTGTGCAGGTACTGAGGAATTGAACCCATCTCTCCAGCCCTTTTGGAAAAATATATTTATTTACTTATTTATTTATTTGAGAAAGGCAGAGAGAGTATCTTATTGTGGAAGAGAATACTGCAGACATTTATTGGATGTCTCTCCATCTATCAAGTGCCTGGCTTTTTTTTTTTTTTTTTATCTATTTGACCTTTAGATTATTAATGCAACAAATTCGTTTTGCTATTGGACTCCATTACCTGATTTGATTTCCAATTTTGAGATCACCCAAAGAGCATGCTTATTGTAGTAACATTTACAAAATTAAACTTGAACACTCAGAATTAGCGAGCAGCGGGGCTGGAAAGATGATTTAGTGGTTAAGGTGTTTGCCTGTGAAGCCAAAGGCCCCAGGTTTGATCCCCCAGGACCCATGTAAGGTAAATGCACAAGGTAGGACATGTGTCTGGAGTTCGTTTACAGTGGCAGAAGGCCCTGGGGCGCCCATTCCCACCCCACCCCACTCCCCCCACCCCCACCCCATCTCAGCCTCTTTCAATCTCTCTCAAATAAATAAAATTTTTGGAACCACCGGAACAATGTAAAGTGCAGCAGCCATCCAAAAGTGTTTGCTGCCCTCTACTGGCTAGACTGGAAAACGACAGCAACATTCCAGAGGACTGGTGGGGTGGGGGTATTGTCAGCATTAGAACAGGCTTCAGGCCAGGCTGATTGATGCAAATCCTGAGGGCTGACGTGCCTAATAATGGAAGCAGTCCAGGTAAAGATAATAGTATGACAGTAAACGTTTCTTAGTTGGTACAAAAGGCCAAAAAGAGAAATTCCTGATAATTTTTCATTTTTTCTGTGGTATTTTTAAAGTCTGGATTTTTAAAAAACTTTTTTATGTATTAGAAGGAGAGGAGAGACAGAGGAAGATAGAGAGATAGAGATAGAGTGTGGGCATGCCAGGGCCACTGCAAATGAACTCTAAACCCATGCATCATTTTGTGTAGGCTGGGGAGATGATGGAGCAGTTAACGGTGCTTGCTTGCAAAGCCTGATGGCCTGGATTCAATATCCCAGTATTCATTTTTTTTTATTTTGATTTTTTTTTTGAAACAGTGTTTCACTGTAGCCCAGATTGACCTGGAACTCATTCTGTAGCCAAGGCTGGCCTTGAACTCACAGCAATGCTCCTACCTCTGCTTCCTGAGTGCTGAGATTAAAGGTGTGCACCACCACACCTTAGTGGAATTTTGTCTAATTTTTTTTTATTTACTTGAGAGAGAGACAGACAGACAGACAGAATGGATGTGCCAAGGCCTCTAGCCACTGCAAACAAACTCCAGATTCATGTGCTACCATGTGCCTCTGGCTTACATGGTGCTGAGGAATCAAACCTGTGTCCTTAGGTTTCACAGGCAATTACCTTAACCACTATGCAATCTCTCCAGCCCGAATTTTGTTTTAAATGGCACAATATAAATAAAAAAAATTCTAGGTGGCTGGACATGGTGGCACATGCCTTTAGTCCCAGCACTCAGGAGGCAGAGGTAGGAGGATCGCCGTGAGTTCAAGGCCACCCTGAGACTACATAGTTAATTCCAGGTCAGCCTGAGCTAGAGTGAAACCCTACCTCAGAAAACCAAAAAAAACTAGGTGGTTCAGAAACATAGGAAGCTATTGGCATCAGTTTCTTCATTTGAAAAAACAAAAATAACAAAACTTCCACCAAGCTCTACAGTCTGTGCGTATCTTGGTTTTTTGGGTGAAGACAAAGCTGGGACACTGGAAAGGCAACAGGGTCACTGGTGCAGGCACCATCCCTCGTATTCCAATAAAAGTTCAAAGATACAGGGCCCTTTGCTCAGGTCACCTTTGAAAATTATCCAGTTTCCGAAGGTCAGTGGTTACGCTGAAAATAAACGTTGAAGGATACCACAAAAGAGGAATTGGTGCTTCTCTCCTTTCCTAGCCACTAAAGAACAGCAGATAGATGCTCCCAGGTCTCCTAGCATTTCATTTTCTATGTAAATTGTTATTTTTTATTGAGAACTCTAATATATGAACATACTATAATATGATGGCATTGCTATCGTCTTAACTTCTTTTGTCCCCTCCCCTTGCCCCCAATCCACTGAGGAAGGACCCACCTCTTTCCAGGTGTTTTGTTGTCTCCCCCCTTTGGACCTCCTCCATGTGTCATGTCTCAGTGTGGATGGGCTCAGAACAGCGCAGATATTATGGGTTATGAGTAACCACTGTGAGGTCATGAATGTCCCAGTTGGTTCATGTTCAGAGGACAGTGCTCCCAAGTGCTCCTTTCCACTCTGAGGTTCTTAAATTCTTTCCACTCCCTCTTCCACAATGTTCCCTGAACCTTGGAGGGCATGACAGTGCATCCTTTAGTGTTGAGCTCTCAACAGCTTCTTATTTTCTGCTTTGGTGCGTTTTGAGTCTCTTCAGTGTCTCCCACCATCTCCATGGAGAAGCTTCTCTGGCTAGCAGTGAGAAGCACACGTTCACTGTCACTTCGGCAGTGTTCCCTGGGCGCTGGCAGATGTGATAGAGATGACTTATCCAGTACAAAGCACTGGGCTTTTTCTTCCTCTTGTATTCTTGATGAGTCTTGGGTCTCCCTGGTATCGCCACCATCTGTAAAAACATTCTTCTCCAATTAAAAGTGAGAACAGCTGGGTGTGGTGGTGCACGACTTGAATCCTAGCACTCAGGAGGCTGAGTTAGGAGGATTGTTGAGCTCAAGGCCAGCCTGAGAAGACATAGTAAATTCCAGGTCAGCCTAGACTAGCATAAGATACTACCTCAAAAAAAAAAAAAAAGTGAGAACAGTATCAAAGAGCATAAACAGCTGGGCGTGGAGGCGCATGCCTTTAATCCCAGCACTAGGGAGGCAGAGGTAGGAGGATTGCTGTGAGTTCGAGGCCACCCTGAGACAACATAGTGAATTCCAGATCAGCCTAAGCTACAGTGAGACCCTACCTGGAAAAAAAAAAAAAAGAGCATAAACATATGCATTTAGAAGGCTTTTGATGGGTGTATCCATTTAGCCAAACAACAGTGGAAGCTTCCCTGTAGGGTCTATGGCCTTCTAAACCATAGGCTTTAAAAAAAAAAAAAAAAAAAAAGACTTTATTTTGATTTATTTATTAGAGATAGAGAGAAGGGGAAAGTGAGAATGGGCACACCAGGGCCTCTAGCCACTGCAAACAAACTCCAAACACGTGCACCCCCTTGTGCATCTGGCTTACGTGGGACCTGGAGAATTGAACCGGGGTCCTTAGGCTTCGCAGGCATGTGCCTTACCCACTAAGCCATCTCTCCAGCCCTAAACCACAGGCTTTTGACCCTGTTCTCAGTTCCAGGCATGAATTCCCTCCCACTGAAAAGGCCTCATATCCAACCAGAGAGTATTTGGTTGCCCCATAACCTATGTGCCACTACTACAACCATGGGTACATCTTGCCTGGCTAGTTGATTTTGTATCTTGCAGGATCCACCGCACAATCACACAGTTGATACCTTTTCTCCCCCAGCAGTTCTTATTGTACTTTCCTATTATGAAAGCTAGCCAGCAGGGAGATGGTTTCCATCTCAGTTCCAGCTTGATTTCTCACTGAAATCTGTAGTGTCTTCAACAATAGGGTCTTACCATCTAGTTCTGGTGGGTAACCAAGCACTTTGACAATGGCGTGCATTATTTTAATGGCCGTTATGGGCCCCTCTGACCAATTACTCACTGCAGAGTGGTGACCCATCTCCAGCAAAGCTTTCTCCACCACAGTGAGGTAATTCTACCAAAATTCTCTCTCCTTTTGGTAATGATTTATCTTTTAATTAGATGACAAATTCTATAGTACTTATTCATACTGATACAGGAGTTTGGGATGTCATTGAGAATAATGAAGCCATTCTCAGCTCTTGCTTTGGCATTAACCCAGGAGTGAGGGTGTCAGACTGTCATGGTCACACAAAACTTCTACTGAGTATCTTGTCTCATCAGTTTCAAAGAATGTAATCCACAGACCATAGAGGGTGACGTTTAGAAAGATTTTATTATAGAGCTTAAGAGAAGGAAAGAGGACAGAATTTGCTCATGATCGAAGGACTCCAGAAAGAGGGAAACTGTCTAGCGTCTCTGACTGGGGGTTTTATGGGACTTTACTGGATGGGGGCTGAGCTGGTCAGTCCAGCCCCCATGCCAGTTGTCCAGGCACCACTTGTTACAAGGGGGAAATCTTCCAGGACTCTTCTTGTGAGGGGAACTCCTTTAGGGAAGAAGAGCTAAGGAAATCCAGACCCCTCTCCTGACATTTCTGGCTTACAGCATGATGGAGGAAAAGGAGGCAGAGAGAACAAGGCTTCCCTTACAGGCTCAAGGACATTCTCTGCTTTCACTTTGCTTTGGGGGCCATGCTAACCCTAAACTGCCTCAAAACCATCTTTTAGTTTGTAAGAGCACCAATTTATGTGAATCCTAGCAATATAGCAAGCTTCTCTGAGAAATAACAGAGGTGTGTACACACAATAGTTATGGTTGGTATTTTCTATACAATGAAATATATTAACAGCTGAAATAAGCCATAACACATATTTATTTCAAACCTCGATTTGATTGCTTTCCCATCATCTGATAGCTGCACTATTTCTAATACAACAGGAGATGTTATGTTGACTTATTTCTCTCAGCAATTGTTTATATGGTGCTGAAAATCCTCAGTGCTTAGCGCATGCCTGACGCATGGTAGGCATTGCAGTCCAGATGTCAAAATAATTACTAAGGCCAGGCATGGTGGCACACGCCTTTAATGCCAGCACAGTGAGACCTCGGAAAACCAAAAAAAAAAAAAAAACTAAGAAAGGGGGACTATGGAGATTGCTCAGTAGTTAAAGACGCTTGCAAAGCCTGTTAGCCAGGATTCAATTCCCCAATGCCCATGTAAAGCCACAAAGTGTCTGGAGTTTGATTGCAGTCCTGGTATGTCCATGTCAGTCAGCACCCCCCCCACACACACACACACAAATAAGAATACTGAAAAAAATAGCTTTTTTTTTTGGTTTTTCGAGGTAGGGTCTCACTCTGGCCCAGGCTGACCTGGATTTCACTCTGTAGTCTCAGGGTAGCCTCGAACTCACAGCAATCCTCCTACCTCTGCCTCCCAGAGTGCTGGGATTAAAGGCGTGCGCCACCACACCCATCTTACATATCTTTTTTTAATTTCTGAGGCAGGGTCTCACTAAGTTGCCCAGTCGGGCCTTAAATTTGTGATCTTCCTTCCTCAGCCTCCCAAGTGGCTGGGATTACACAGGCCCTGCAAGTATAGCTGTTTTTCAAAGTACCCACAACTAGGTGTGTTGTCACAAACCTGTAATTCCAGCTTCTTAGAAGGCTGAGATGGGAGGATCATGAGTTCAGAGCCAGCCTGGGCCTCACATTGAGACCCTTGTCTTAAAAAAATAAAATAAAAGGGCTGAAGAGGTGCTTTAGAGGTTAAGGCATTTCCCTGGGAAGCCTAAGACCCAGGTTCGATTCCCCAGTACCCATGTAAGCCAGATGCACAAGGGGGCACATGCATCTAGAGTTCATTTGCAGTGGCTGGAGGCCCTGACATGCCCATTCCTCTCTCTCTCTCTCTCTCTCTCTCTCTCTCAAAATAAGTAAAATAAAATAAAATTTAAAAATTAAATCATAGGGCTGGAGAGATGGCTTAGTGGTTAAGGCGCCTGCCTGCTAAGCTGAAGAACCCGGTTCCAATCTCCAGGTCCCACGTTTAGCCAGATGCAAAGTGACGCAAGGGTGCAATGCCGCACTTGCCCACAAGGGGGCGCACACATCTGGATTTCGTTCACAGCAGCTGAGAGACTGCTGGCGTGCCCATCTCTATCTGTCTCCCTTTCCCTCTCTCTCTGTCTGTCTCTCTCTGTCTCTCTCTCCAAAAATAAAATTAAAAAAATTTTTAATTAAATCACAAAGTTACCCCTTTTCCTAATCTTAAAATTGCTCCCAGTAATTTTTGCCACCACCCCAGTTAATTGTAAGGGTTGTTAGCATTTCTTTCGGTGTTTTTGTAAGGTGCTTTAAGCACCTAATAAAAAGTTTCCAAACTGTTCTGCTTCTTTCTAGCACCCGCAAATTCAGAAGGAGTCTCAGTACATCAGATACCTGTGCTGTGATGACTCCCGCGCTCTGCACCAGTGGGTCATGGGAATAAGGATCGCCAAGGTGAGTCTGCAGCTAGATTTCACACAACCTTGCATTTGCAGGCCAGCTTCCTGACCTGGGTCCAGCATTTTTGCCAGTGTGCAAGAGCTAGCCCACTTCTGGGTCCAGCCACAGATATTATCTCGTGTTTTTCCCATTGGATGTTTTGTAATTAGTGAGAGTGGAAAAAAAAAAACGTAGATTCATCCATTGACCTGAGGAAGAAGGCTGACAATCAAATTTGCATATATTTACTCAAAAAGGATTACAGGTTTAGTGTGCAATTAAGAAACATAAACCAGCCATGCATGGTGTCTCATGCCTTTAATCCAAGCACTACAGAGGCAGAGGTAGAAGGATCTCCATGAGTTCGAGGCCACCCTGAGACTACATAGTGAATTCCAGGTCAGCCTGAGCTAGAGTGAGACCCTACCTCGAAAAAAAAAAAAAAAAAAAAAAAAAAAAAAAAAAAAAAAAAAAAAAAAAAGCCAGTGTGGTGGCACACGCCTTTAATCCCAGCACTTGGGAGGCAGAGGTGGGAGGAGGACTGACATGAGTTCAAGGCCACCCTGAGAATACATAGTGAATTCCAAGTCGACCTGGGCTAGAATGAGACAACAACTACTTCAAAAGAAAGAGAGGAGGAGGAGGAGGAGAGAGAGGAAAGAAAGAAAGAAAGAAAGAAAGAAAGAAAGAAAGAAAGAAAGAAAGAAAGAAAGAAAGAAAGAGAGAGAGAGAGAGAGAGGAAGGAAGGGAGGGAGGGAAGGGAGGGAGGGGGAGGAGGGAGGGGAGGGGAGGGGGAGGGGGAGGGGGGAGGGGAGGGAGGTGGGAAGGAAGGAAGGTGGGAAGGAAGGAAGGTGGGAAGGAAGGAAAAGAAATCTTCTTTAGCCAGGTGAGGTAGCATATGCCTTTAGTCCCAGAACTCAGGGTGCAGAGGTAGAAGGATCGCCATGAGCTCAAGGCCAGCCTGAGACTACATAGTTAATTCCAGGTCAGCCTGGGCTAGAGCAAGACCCTACCTCAAAAACAAACAAACACAAGATTAAGTGGACTGGGGAGATGGCTCAGCAGTTAAAGGTGCTTGCTTGCAAAGCCTACTATCTGAGTTTGATCCCCTAGTACCCACATAAAGCCAGATGTACAAAGTGGCACATGAAAACATGTATTCAGAATTGTTTGGCCAACCCTATCCTCCAATGTGTATGTTGCAAGTATTAACTGATTCTGCCAATCTAGAATATTACTTAACATAAAAAGAAACAATACCTGAAATTTACAAAGATTTCTGGGGTTCTTGGGTTGGATTTTTTGAGGTAGGGTCTCACTCTAGCCCAGGCTGACCTGGAACTCACTCTTGTCATCCCAGGCTGGCTTCAAACTCACAGCAATTCTCCTACCTCTAAGTCCTGAATATTTGAACCCAGCCACAAAGATTTTTTTTTTTAAAACCCAACTTGGGCAAGGAATAAAATGAGTACTAATGGGGCTTTTTTTTCCCCCCTCAATGAGTATGTTGAAATTGAGTGCAGAGATTTGAAATAAATGTATTCCTTCCTTTCTTCCTTTGTCTTCCCTCCCCAGTATGGAAAGACTCTCTATGATAACTATCAGCAGGCTGTAGCAAGAGCTGGACTTGCCTCTCGGTGGACAAACCTGGGGACTGTCAACTCAGCCACTCCAGCTCAGCCTTCTACAGGTACAAGCAGAGAAGAAATTCCAACGAGCATGCAACGCTCAGAGCTCACACCTATCATCCAGTACACTGTACACTGTACTGAAAGCACACTTTGTAGGCGCTGTCAGAAATGTGTTTCACTCCACACATACATCCCTGTATCTGTTTTCTTACAAGTGACTTCTAACAAAGCTCTGACTACTTTTCTCATGACGAGCTTGCGAATAAGTTGCTGCTCGTGAGTTTAGAGTGACTAGAGAGAGATAGGCTTCACTGGAGTACAAAAGTAGTATTTGTCCAAGGCTCATTAGTGCCCAGCAGAATAAACAGACCCAATCTGGGATCTTGCCCTGGTGGCTGGAATCTCACACACCATCTTGACCATCATCACATTTTAGCATAAGACTTTAGGAGGGCACTGAGAAAAGGAGTGAGTACTGTATTCTGCTTTACACATATAGCTGTCCTTTGACATCTGAAAGGGACAGATTCTAAGACCCCCATGGTTACCCATTTGAGCCAGAGTCTCTTACTGATCCTGAGCTTGCTATTTCTCCATGAGCTCCAGTTATTCTCTGATCTCTGATCTTATGCTTGCACAGACAATGCTCTTAACCACTGAGGCATCTCTCCAGCCCTCGGAATAGTTCTCTTTCAATAAGAACAACTAAGAAGTCCCTATACTGGTGACTCAGTGAGAGAATATGTGCCAAGTGCATGCAAGGTCTGTCCCCAACACCAAAAAAAAAAGGGCTAGGGAGATGCCTTAGTGGTTAAGGCGCTTGCCTGCAAAGCCAAAGGACCCACATTAGGCCAGATGCACAAAGTGGAGTTCGTTTGCAGTGGCTGGCAGCCCTGGCATGCCATTCTCTCTCTCTCTCCCTCTCTCTCTCTCTCTTTCTCTCTCTCTCTTCCTCTGTTTTGTTCACTCTCTCAAATAAATAAATAAAAATATTTTTTAAAAATACTAAAAATGAGCCGGGCGTGGTGGTGCACGCCTTTAATCCCAGCACTCGGGAGGCAGAGGTAGGAGGATTGCTGAGAGTTTCAGGCCACCCTGAGACTACATAGTTAACTCCAGGTCAGCCTGGACCAGAGTGAATCCCTACCTCGAAAAACCAAATATATATATATACTAAAAATGGGGCTTGAGAAATGACTTATTGGCTAAAGCTCTTGCCTGCAAAGCCAAAGAACTCAGGTTCAATTCCCCAGGACCCATTTAAGCCAGGTGCACAGCAGCCGGAGGCCCTGGCATGACCATATTCTCTCTCTCTTTCGCTCACTCGCTCATAAATACATAAATAAAAATTTACAAAAGAAAGTTTAGGGCTGGAGAGATGGCTTAGTGGTTAAGGTGCTTGCCTGAGAAGGCTGAGGACCTATGTTCAACTCTCCAGGTCTCATGTAAGCCAGACACACAAGGGGACACAAGCACACAAGTCATACATGCACAGAAGGTGACACATGCATCTGGAATTTGATTGCAGTGGCTAGAGGCCCTGTCATGCCAATTCTCTCTCTCTCTCTCTCTCTTAAAAATATTTTTTTTTAAAAAGAAAGTTTTTTTTTAAATACTAAAAATTCCTTGCCTACTCCTCTCTTTTTCCCCCTCAGAACTTAAAACAGGTACCAGCCAACCCAATGGTCAGATTCCCCAGGCTACATCTTCAGTCAGTGCTGGTCTCCAAGAGGCCCAGAGACATGAAACAATGAAGGTAAGTAAGGTCAGAAGCCCACACAAGTGCATCTTGTGAACAGGAGCAGTGTTCTAGTCATTAAGCTCTTTGAACAGGAACAACCGAGAAGCCACTCTGTGATAGTTTCATTTAGGAAATTGCTTTCTATTATCTTATTATTATTTTTTTTTCCTGAGGTAGGGTCTCACTCTAGCCCAGACTGACCTGGAACTCACTCAGTAGCCCAGGCTGGCCTCAAACTCCTACCTCTGCCTCCCAAGTGCTGGGATTAAAGGTATGCATCACCTTGCTCAGCTAGGAAATTGTTTTATTATCTCAAAGTTAGTTAGCTGGGCTACAGCTGATAGTTAAACCAAGTGTTATCACACTGCTTTGTGAAAATGTAAGTGTAAATGTAAATGTGAGCCTTAATGGCTTAAGGTGCAGCTGTGTTTATTTTGACAAGAGGTTTTCTTGTGTAGTGACTAGGGTTCTCCACATGTGGCACAGTGCACTTTTAAGCTTTAGGATATTTTCAGTAATTTTTTTTTTTCAGTAAACTAGGGCAACTGAAAGTTAGTCAGAAACCCTATATGAAGTGCCAAGTAAGCCCCAAAGTCAAATTAAGAAATGGCTAAAGGGCTGGAGAAATGGCTTAGCAGTTAAGGCATTTGCCTGCAAAGCCAAAGGACCCAGGTTCAATTTCCCAGGACCCACGTAAGCTAGATGCACAAGGGGCACATGCATCTGGAGTTCATTTGCAGTGGCTAGAGCCCTGGAGTGCCCATTCTCTGTCTGTCTGTCTGTCTGTCTGTCTGTCTGTCTGTCTCTTTCTATCTCTTTCTGTGTGCTTGAAAATAAATAAATAAAATTAAAAATAAAAATAAATGACTAAAGGGTGCTAGAGAGATAGCATAGTGATTAAGGCACTTGCCTGCAAAGCCTAAGGACTTGTGTTTGACTCTCCAAGTCCCACATAAGCCAGATATACAAGGTGACACCAGCACAAGGGTGTACTTGCGCACACACATCCGGAGTTCAATAACAGTGGCTGGAGGCCCTAATATACCAATCCCCCCCCACCCCGTTCCACTCTACTTCTCTCCAATAAAAAAAATAATAATTAAATTGAAACAAGAAATGACTAAAGGGTTGCACTATAAAATTGGCATTAAAATGTGCCTAGTAAGACTTGTATACATGCTCAAGGTGATGGAAAAGAAAACACATTTAAAAATAACAGAGCCGGTCATGGTGGTGCACGCCTCTAATTCCAGCACTCATGAGCCCAAGGTAGGAGGATCGCTGTGACTACATAGTGAATTCCAGGTCAGCATGAGCTAGCACAAGACCTTTCCTCAAAAATCCAAAAAAATAAAAAATAAATAAAAATTAATAGGGGAGGGCTGACCTAGCATGTGTGAGGTCCAAGGTTCTATCATCAGATAGAGAGACAGCCAAACTGCTGTAATCTCCTCTCTAACTTTTTTCAATTCAAGATATCAGCAAAGTTCATTTAAATCATGGTGGGCTAAAGAGATGGCTCAGCAGTTAAGGCACTTACCCATAAAACCTAACAACCAGGAGTTCAGTTCCCCAGCACCCACATAAAGCCAGATGCACAAAGTAGCACAAGTGTCTGGAGTTTGTTTGCAGAGGCTAGAAGCCCTGGTGAGCCCATTCTCGTGCTCTCTCTCTCTCTCTCTCTCTCTCTCTCACACACACACACACACACACACACACACACACACACACATGGTGGCACAAGTCTATAATCCCAGCACTCAAGAGGCTAAGATAGGAGGATCACTGTGAGTTTAAGGCCAACCTACATAGTGAAATTCAGGTCAATCTGAGCTAGATCAAGACCCTACAAAAAAAAAGAAAAAGAAAAGAAGAAAATAGTAGTACTGATTGTAATTTATTTACTAATCTAATTCCTATCAATGACTATATAAATTCCATGTGATTGAGAACACCTTGACATAACTGTAACCCTGTCCTACCACTCAGGAGACTATCAGTGCGCACAGCTTCAGTAACCATCACTTCATCCATTGACTCTCATCCATTGGTAGAAACAACTTTTAGTGTTTATTGAAAGCCTTATAATTTTTGAAAACTGTTGTCTTTAAAAGTTGTAGCCGGGCGTGGTGGTGCATGCCTTTAATCCCAGAATTTGGGAGGCAGAGGTAAGAGGATCGCCGTGAGTTCAAGGCCACCCTAAGACTACATAGTGAATTCCAGGTCAGCCTGGGATACAGTGAGACCCTACCTCGAAAAAAAAAAAAAGTTGTATTTTTCAGCTGGGCATAATGGTGCATGTTTTTAATCCCAGTATCAGGAGGCAGAGTTAGGAAGATCACTGTGAGTTCAAATCCAGCCTGAGACTACAGAGTGAGTTCTAGGTCAGCCTAGGCTTACTCTTAAGACCCTACCTCAAAAAAGAACAGAAAAAGTTGTATTTCTCTAATCTTTTCAGCTCTGAAAAAATTTACCATGTCATATTTGTTCAGATACATTTTCATTATTTCTATAATATCAACTGAAAGGAAGTATTTAAAAGTCCAAAAAGCTGGGAATATGGTTCAGGAGTTGAAGGCACTTGCTTGGAAAGCCTGCCATCTGGGTTTCATTCCCCAGTCCCCACATAAAGCTAGATACACAAGTGGTATACGCATCTAGAGTTTGTTTGCAGTGACAAAAAGCCTGGATGTGCCCAGACACACACTCTCTCTCTCTCTCTCTCTCTCTTCCCTTTGTCTCCCTCCCTCTTTCTCTCTTCTCACAAATAAATGAACAAAAATATTTTAAGGGGGCTGAAGAGATGGCTTAGCAGTTAAGGCACTTGCATGAGAAGCCTAAGGACCAGGTTCAATTCTCCACTACCCATGTAAGCCAGATGCACAAGGTGGCACATGCATCTGGAGTTCATTTGCAGTGGCTAGAGGCTCTGGTACACCCATTCTCTCTCTCATTCTCTGTCTCTCTCAAATAAATAAAATAAAATTTTTTTAAAATTTAAAATAAACTGGGCGTGGTGGTGCACACCTTTAATCCCAGCACTTGGGAGGCAGAGGTAGGAGGATCCGGAGAGTTCGAGGCCACCCTGAAACTACATAGTGCATTCCAGGTCAGCCTGAGCTAGAGTGAGACCCTACCTCCAGAAAATAAATAAGATAAGATAAAATTGAAAGAAAAGAAAAGAAAAGAAAAGAAAAGAAAAGAAAAGAAAAGAAAAGAAAAGAAAAGGGATGGCTTAGAAGTTAAGGCGTTTGCCTGCAAAGCCAAAGGACCCAGATTCCATTCCCCAGGACCCACGTTAGCCAGATACACAGGGGGCGCATATGTCTGGAGTTCGTTTGCAGTGGCTAGAGGCCCTGGTGAGCCCATTCTTTCTCTCTCCTACTCTTTCTTTGTCAAATATATATATATATATAATAAATTATTTAAAAAATAAAAGAAGGCTGGAAAGATGTATTAGCAGCTAAGGCGCTTGCCTGCAAAGCCAAAGAACACAGGATCAATTCCCCAGGACCCACGTAAGCCAGATGCAGAAGGTGGCCCATGCATCTGGAGTTCGTTTGCAACGGCTAGAGGCCCTGGCGCGCCCATTGTCCATTCTCTCTCTCCTCTCTCTCGTAAATGAAAATAAATTTTCATAAATGAAAATAAAATATATTTGTTAATTTTTTTAAAGTTTTTTTTTTTTTTAACTTATTAGAGACACACAGAGAGTGAATGGGCGCCAGGGCCTCCAGCCACTGCAAACGAACTCCAGATGCGTACGCCACCTTGTGCATCTGGTTTACGTGGGTCCTGGGGAATCAAGCCTCAAACCGGGTTTCTTAGGCTTCACAGACAAGCGCTTAACCGCTAAGCCATCTCTCCAGCCAAAAAGTAAAATATTTTTAAAAATAAAAGAGCCATGAAAACTGTTGTCGCTTTGTTGAAGGATAAGAAGCCATCCTTGAGTTACACCGAGCCTGGAGAGCCCAGAGACCTGCACCGTCCGAAGTCCAGCCTGCCACCCCCGCCGCCCGTGCGCCGGTCCTCCGACACCTGCGCCCCGGCCGCCAGCACCGGCCACTTCCCGGCCCCGCCCGACGACCTGCCGCCGCCCCCGCCGCCGCCGCCCCTGGAGGACCCCGCGATGCTGCCCCCGCCGCCGCCGCCGCCCCTGGAGGACCCCGCGATGCTGCCCCCTCCGCCGCCACCCCCAGCTCTCCCCGAGCCACCCCTAGCTCTCCCCGAGCCACCCCCGGACTTCGTGCCGCCGCCTCCCGGCCTTGGTCCCCAGCACGCCAGGCCATCTCCCAGGGCTGGCAGGAGGCCTCCAGTGACCCCCAAGAGGCAGGAAAACCCCGGACTGCCCAGTGCGGGAGTGGGCGGGGAGCAGGATTTCATGTCAGATCTCATGAAAGCTCTGCAAAAGCGAGGCCACATGCCCTAGGGGACACCTGTCAGTCTCCTCTCCCTGGATGATGGTTTCCAACTCCAACACAGGTGTGACATGTGTGGCTGTGGCATCTGGTTCATTTCAGTCACACGTTGAAGTTTTCAGACTGGAAATGCTGTAAACTTCTTCACTGTTCACCTACATCCATACCCATTCAACTGGCAGAATCCAAGTATTTACACCAGAATGGAATCTTGCTTCCCAAGTTAACTGAAATGATGATGTTTTCAGGTTTGTTCCTTGTGTTGTGATCAGAAGGCTCAAATTAATAAAAGTTGAATGTTTTTCTGAAAATGGTATTTCTAGAAATGTATATGTTTTGTTTGGTATCGACAATATATTTCACTCTCCAAAAATTGCTTTCAGGCTGGAGAGATGGCTCAGTGGATGGAGGTGCTTGATTCTTCAGGTGCATGTGCAAAGTGGCACATGCATCTGAAGTTCATTTGCAGTGGCAGGAGGTCCTGGCATATCCATATGCTCTCTCCCTCTCTTTACACTTCTACACTGTTGGTGGGGATGTAATCTGGTAGAGTCATTGCGGAAATCAGTGTGGAGGTTCCTGAGACAGCTAAAAATAGATTTACCATATGACCCGGCTATACCACTGCAAGGCATATATCTCACTGCCTTAGAGATACTTGCACATTCATGTTTATTGCTGCTCTGTTCACAATAGCTAGGAAATGGAACCAGCCTAGATGTCCCTCAACTGATGAGTGGATAATGAAGATGTGGTACATTTATACAATGGGGTTCTATTCAGCAGTAAAGAGCAACAAAATTATGAAATTTGCAGGGAAATGGATGGACCTAGAAAGGATTTTACTTAGTGAGGTAACTCAGGCCCAGAAAGCCAAGCGACGTATGTTCTCTTTCATATGTGGATCCTGTAAGGTTTGGGAATGACCACAACTACACAAACCACTCTGAGGCAAAGATGAAAGCTTTTATTCAGGAAAAGCACGAGCTGCCAGGACTGACTCTCGAGAGGAGCACAGCCCACCTGAGTTTGCAGATAGTGGCTTTATAGGGCTCTTCAGTTGGGGAGGGTGAGGAAGGGAAAAAGCTGAATAAGAAAGGTTCTATTAGGGGAGGTCTGGGATAGCCAGGGTGTGACACCAGAACAGTGACCAGGTGACTTAGGAGATAAGGAGGCAGGAAACCATGACCTGGGGGCATTGTTAGGCAAGGAAGGGATAATGGCTGGTTCTTTTTTGAGGAATGTAGATAATCCACTTCCTTAGGTCTCTGTCACCATCCTACTATCCTTGGTGACTCCATTTTGGGACCTGTCCGACCTAACACATCCTAACTACAAATGTTTAGACTTTGTATGTGAGTTGGAATAAAACTTGTTAGCAGAGGCCAGTAAGCTAGAAAGGGGCTATAAAGGAGGGAGGAGAGGGGAGGACTTAAGGGGATGGTATTGCATATATGTTAAGTAGAATGGATTACTGGGGGGTGGAAAGGCCTAAGAGAGGTCAGGGGAACAGATTGAGTAAAGGAAGGGTGGGGGAAGGGTTAGTCAAAATCTAAGAGGGTATGAATAAGCCATATGGAAACCTACTTTTTTGGACAATGTCACACCCAGAAACCATAGATAGTTAGTAGAAAATTTTCAGTGCTAGGGATGGATACCTTCCAGTGAGTTGTTGGCCAGGGAGGTCCCTGAAGCCCCGAAAACATTACAGGCCATTATGGAGGTTCTTGGTTTCCCACCAGGAATACATGGTAAGACCCTATTGCTGAAGACTCCACATGTTTGGGCTACAAGGTCACTGAGAAATCCTGCTGGTGATGGGCTGAAAACCCCTCCTGTAGACCAGCTGACAGAAAACTGGAAAAAGCTACACTGCGTGTAGCTCCATGGGAGAGAGAGAGAGACGTCATCAGTGGAAATAAACAACAGTGGACACTCCGAGCCTTATGTTTGGCCAGCCAGGCCAAATGAGCCAACAAGGTACAATAGTGGCATGTCTGTTAAGGGGGAAATGAACCACTCTCTAATTGGACTAGAGGGAATACATGCCTGATACCTATGACAATGGAAGTCATGAGACCTAGGGGTGTAACACCTGCTGGTGTCTGGCTAACTACATGTATTATGCTCACCAAACTGCCCAGTAAGCACCTCTGTTATTGTTCATACCCATAATTAATGCTGCTCTCACTTTTGGTTAGAGAAGCTTCTCTTTTCAGATGGCAGTGACCTCTGGGATGACACAAAAGGCACCATAGTGCTGAGAAGAAGTGACAGAGGAGTGTTCAGCACTGAGACATCTCTATCACATCTTCCAAGGCTCAGGATCCATTGTGGAAGAGGTGGCGGAAAGAATGTAAAGGCCAAAGGAAGGGTAGGGTTCCTTACAATGCACTCTTCCAGACACAAAATGGCCTGAATATCCATGACCTCACAGTGCCTGGCACTACCTACACAAGACCATTATAAAAGGAGGAAAAGATGATGACATAAAAGTAAAAGGGAAACTGATTTAGAAGGGGAGGGAATGTGATGGAGAGTGGAGTGTGAAAGGGAAAGTGAGGGGGGAGGGAATTATCATGGTTTATTGTCTATAATTATGGAAGTTGTCAATAAAAAGATAAATAAGGTGGTGAGCAGTTGAAGAAGACATCCAACATTGATCTTGACTCCATGTGCATGCCCTCACACATGTGTGTCCACATGTATATGAACACACATACACACACACTCCACACATACTACACGCACTGACAGAGACTAGGCAGTCCCTACCTGCCCCAGAGACACTAGAAAGGAACTGGAGCCTCACTCAATATGGTGATGAGGAACAGCTTCCTGGTTCTTCCACTTGTGGATTTTTCCCAGGATTTTTTCCTGCCCTCATGTTCTTTCCAAGTCTGTGCTCTCCTCTCTGACTCACCCCCAATCAATGACCTCCACATACATTTGGACTTGGCCAATAAGGCTTTTCCTGACTGAATTTCTAATTTACATTACCAAGGCTATAAGAAAATACAGTCCAGGGCTGAAGAGATGGATTAGTGGTTAAGACACTTGCCTGAGAAGCCTGAGAATCCAGGTTCAATTCTCCAGGTCCCACGTAAGCCAGATGCACAAGGTGGCACATGCATCTGGAATTAGTTTGCAGTGGCTAGAGGCCCTGGTGTGCCCATTCTCTCTCTCTTTCTCTCTCTCTCTCTCCCTCTAATAAATAAATAAATAAAAATATTTTAAAATGAAAAATGGAAACACGGTCCAAATTGCCATGTGGATTTACCCACTCAGAACCCCTCCCAGGTTGGAAGCTTTTCTGCTTATTTTCCTAAAATAAATCTTCATAACTTGCCCTTCTGTGCTTCTATACTTGTCAACTCTTTGTTAGTCATAAAATAAAAGCTCCAGAGCCACTGGCTTGGGGAATTAAAATGTTCAGTGCTCTAACTCTTAAGCTACACCAGTCCAGGGTCAAAAGAGGCTTCCTTGCTCTCAACACGGGTAACAACACTACACACAAATACCAAAATAAAATAAAAAGTCGGGACTGGAGAGATGGCTCAGCAGCTAAAGGCACTTACTTGCAAGGTTTGATGGGTCCAGGTTTGATTCCCCAGAGCCCATGTAAAGCCAAATGTACTAAGTGGCACATGCATCTGGAGTTCATTTGCAGTGGTAGGGGGATCTAGCATGCCCACACACACATACTCTCTCTAAAATAAATAAACTATCCTTTTGTTTGTTTTTCACAGAAAGTGGCTTTACTGGATGTGGACAATAATAAAGAAATGTACAATCTGTATATACAAGCCTGGCCCTTTCTTCTGCTCTACCCCAAGCCTCCTTCTACTGAACACGGGCAGTTCATTGAGGGCTACATCATTGGCGCTGGTGCGACAGTCAGTGGTCAGGCCACACTAGGAAAGGTGGAGGCAGCCGGAGGTGGGGGGATGAATTGTTCATACTTGGTGCAGATTAACCATTCTGTCAATCAGAGCTCGGCGGCCGCCTCTCCCTCCCTGGTTAGGTGCTCCATTTCCTGCTTGAGCCGTTCATTCTCTTCAACTAGCTGTGTGCCACTTTCCTCTCATTCTTCTGTTCTTTCTACTTAGTGCATTGCTTTCCAGCCCGGGCTGGGCACAGGCTAGGCTGTTTCTGTTTCCTAGTTCTTCCTCGGTCTTCCTCCTCTTCCTCCTGAGCTATGGAACTGTGACTAGAATCTGGAGATCGAGGGCTTTAGAGATGCTTGTCACCCCGGATGGTCCTGGCGCTTCAAGTAAGCCAAACTAGCAATGAGGTGTCAAGAGTGGTGAAGGCTGGGCTGGAGAGATGGCTTAGCGGTTAAGACACATGACTCCGAATCCTAAGGACCCCGGTTTGATTCTCCAGATCCCATGTAAGCCAGACGCACATGGTGGCATATGCATCTGGAGCTCGTTTGCAGTGGCTAGAGACCTTGGAGTGCCCGTTCTCTGTCTCTCTCTCTCTCTCTCTCTCTCTCTCTCTCTCTCTCTCTCTCTCTCTCTCTCCCTCTGTCTCTAATAAATAAAAATAAAGTCTTTTTTAAAAAAAAGAGTGGTGAAGGTTTTCGACCCTTCCTCTTTGCTCACAGGGGTAGTAAGATACAGGTACCCCCATTTTCATGCGAGGACGGGACCTCCTGCAGGTCCTCGTGTCAAGCTTCCAGCTCCCAACTGGGCACTGTCCCAAAGGTGAAAGGCCACAGTGACTCAGCTGCCGTCTCTGCAGCTGGGAGCAGGTTCTACTTTGAGGGGTGCATGAAGATACACTTCCTTCTGGAACCCTCTCTCTTTGGGTTCCAGCTCTGATCTTGGCTCTGTCGCTGCCACCTGCTCCTCTTCCACATGATAAACTCTTAAGTGTTATACTCCAAACTCTGAGCTGCCCAGCACAGAGCCAGGATCTTTTACCCAGGCCTTGCCCTCCTCTCAAGGGCAAGGTTTTGAAGCCTACCAATCAAAAAGGAGCTTGAGGGGCTGGAGGGATGGCTTAGCGGTTAAGACGTTTGCCTGCAAAGCCAAAGGACCCAGGCTAGACTCCCCAGAACCCACGTTAGCCAGCTGTACAGAGGGTGCATGAGTCTGGAGTTCGTTTGCAGTGGCTTTGGCATGCCCATTCTCTCTCTCCCTCTTTCTCTGTCAAATAAATAAATAAGGGCTAGAGAGATGGCTTAGCGGTTAATGCCTGTCTGCTAAGCCTAAGAACCGGTTCCAATCTCCAGGTCCCACCTTTAGCCAGATGCAGTGATGCAAGGGCTCAATGCGGCATTGACCACAAGGGGGAGCACACATCTGGATTTTGTTCACAGCAGCTGAGAGACTGCTGGCGCGCCCATCTCTATCTGTCCTCCTCTCCCTCTCTCTCTGTCTCTCTCTGTATCTCTCCAAAAATAAAAAATAAATAAATAAATAAATAAAAAACAAAAAGCTGCTCATTGTCACCAGCCCCGCCTCCTCCCTCCCAGCCCCCACTCAGCACGACCCCCAACTCCCTCCCGCTAGGGGGTCTACGTTGGACCTGGAAGTGGTTTTGGGTCCTTTTGTTCGTTCTTTTTTGTGTTGGTTTTTTTTTTTTTAATTTTTAGTTATTTGAGAGAAAGGCAGATAGAGAGAATGGGCATGTCAGGGCCTCCAGCCACTGCAAAGGAACTCCAGACGCATCTGCCTTATGTGGGTCCTGGAGAGCTGAACCTGGGTCCTTTGGTTTTGCAGGCAAATGCCTTAACCGTTAAGCCATTTCTCCCGCCCTTTTTCTTTTTTCTTTTGTTTTGTTTTGTTGTTTTTTTGAGGTAAGGTCTCACTCTAGCTCAGGCTGACCTGGAATTCAATATGTAGTCTCAGGGTAGCCTCGAACTCTTGGCAATCCTCCTACATCTTCCTCCCCAGTGCTGGGATTAAAGGCCTGGGCCACCACACCTGGCCTTTTTTTTTTTTTTTTTTTTTTTTTTTTCAGGTAGGATCTTGCTGTAGCCCACGTTGAGCTGGAATTCACTCTGTAGTCTCAGGGTGGCCTGGAACTCTTCTCAATCCTCTAAATAGGTCAAAAAAAATTAAGGGAAAAAAAGAACACATTCATTTCAACAGTAAACCTAAGATCAACAGATATTTTCAATGATTTTGTAACTTCAGGTGTAATGAAGGAAATGTCTTATTCTGATAGAAAAGGGTAGAACTGGGCTGGAGGGATGGCTTAGTGATTAATACATTTGCCTGTGAAGCCAAAGGAGCCAGGTTCTATTCCCCCAGGACCTACGTAAGCCAGATGCACAAGGTGGCACACATGTCTGGAGTTCCTTTGCAGCAGCCGAAGCCCCTGGCACATCCATTCTATCTGCCTCTTTCAATTTATTTAAAAAGGGTAGAATTGGGCTGGAGAAATGGCTTAGTGGCTAAGGAGCTTGCCTGCAATGCCTAAGGACCCATGTTCTACTCTCCAGATCCCACATTATGCACAAAGGTGAGGCAAGCTCAAGGTCACACATTCCCACTAGATGGTTCAAGTATCTGGAGTTCTATTGCAATGGCTGAGGCTCTGGCATGCCAATTCTCTCTCTATATATATATCTTTCCTCTCTCTCTCTCTAAAAATAAAAATAAGAAAAGGATGTCAAGAGATCCAATAAAGTGTATTACTGTATCATAATTTTTAAATAGGAAGATTTTATCCTCATAAATATAGTTCTCTCCAAGTCCCTCTTAGGTTCTCTCTAGGAATTTTCTGGTTGAAGTAAGTTGTATACCTATGAATCTCACTTTATAATTTAAAAACGCCTCATAGGGGGCTGGAAAGATGGCTTAGTGGTTGAGGTGTTTGCCTGCAAAGCCAAAGGATCCCGGTTCAATTCTCCAGGACCCATATAAGCCAGATGCACAAGGGGGCACATGCATCTGGAGTTCATTTGCAGTGGCTGGAGGCCCTGGCATGCCCATTCTCTCTCTCTCTCTTTCTCTCTCCCTCTCTCTCTCTCAAATAAATAAAATATATTTTAAAAGTTTGACTCCCAATTTTTCTAAAAAAAAATAAAGACACCTCATAGATGTTTTTGCATTTGTCCTCATTGAGTGAATTCTCAAAAAATATGTAATAAAAACAGCAAAACTCCAGTGGCACCAGACTGTGTGTATAAAATATTATTGCTTCCACTCCTACATAATATTTGACCTTTGGCCAGTGTTATAGGTTCTCATGGTAATAAGGTAGTATGTGAATGGTATCACCACACAGTCTCTATAGCTTCTGGGTTGGAAGCACTGGACATACCAGCTAACATGCTTCACACTAGGACTTTCCTGAGTGTGGCACTAGTGGATGTAGTTTATTTGGATACTTAAAATGTTGTTAGAAGGCACAGTAGTTTCTCAGGTCTGCTCTGCATCTTCCCAAGGTGATTCATCTCCCTACACCTGAGCCGCACTGCTGTGTGGATTCCTATAAGACCTCTGGCACTCAAAGACCCGAGGCTGCCCTCTTGTAGGCTATATGCCTTTCTGGTATCTCTGTGCACTGATACGGCAAAATGTGGTTTACATTAGTCACAGAGGACAGAGGCTCAGTGGGTGCAGCACTGGCCTAATGTGTGCAAGGCCATGGGTTTCAACACCATCAAAAAAATCTCATGTGAACCTGAATGCTCACCTGAACCCAAGGCCATTTCCTCCCACTCTGCCCAATTGACAATGCATGATTATGCAAATATAATTTGGAGGAAAGAAAGGAATAAGACCTAACGAAAAGGAAGCAAGCCAACAAAGGAACTAATCAAACACTGCTTAATTTCCCCAGCTGAAACAAATTTATCTAATAATAAATGATGAGTACACTCCATTCTGTTTTCTGTTGTACCATAAAAAGATTCCACTTAAAAAATATTCCATTTTCTGCTGTCAGAAACCTGGAAAGAGCTATGCTGTATCCAGCCTTTTGGGAGAGAAAACTCATCAGTGGTGTTAAACAGCAGTGTACCCCGCAAGCCCTATGATGGCTGGCCAGCCAGCCCAAGTGTGCCAACTGGGGTCAGGGGAGGGGATGGAAGAGAGGAGTCTGGGGGAGGGTTAATCAAAATTTAAGATGTTATGAATAAGCCATATAATATGGAAACCTACTTCTTTGCTAGCTAATTGTGTGTGTGTGTGTGTGTGTGTGTGTGTGTGTTTTTTTAAAGAGTGTTTTGCCAGGCGTGGTGGTGCATGCCTTTAATCCCAGCACTTAGAAGGCAGAGGTAGGAGGATCACCTGAGTTTGAGGCCACCCTGAGACTACAGAGTGAATTCCAGGTCACCCTGAGCTAGAATGAGACCCTACCTCCAAAAAACAATACAAAACAAAAAGTGTTGGCAGAAATATCCTGTGCAGATGGATAATGTTGTACTCAGAAGCCAGGAATGGGATACCTTCCAGCAAGTTGTTGACCAGAGAAGCTCCTGATGCCCCCCCAAACATTACAGGCTATTGCCAAGGTTCTTAACTGCCCACCAGAACTAGTTGGTAAGATTCTATTGATGAAGACTCCATATGCCTGAACTGCAGGTCACTGAGAAATCAAGCTGGAGCTGAGCTGGAAACCTCCTCCTTGTTGATTAGTTGTCAGGATGCTGGAAAGACCTATGCAGTATGTGGGGAGAAAAAAGTCATTAATGTCTTAACTAGCAGGGGACCCTGCAAGCTTTATGGCAGGCCAGCTAGGATAAATGTGCCAACTGGTGCAATAGTGGCATATCTGTTATTGGAGAAACCAACTGCTGTGTGGACTTGAGGCCTAGTACCCACGTAAAGGGTGGTATATCATCTGGAGTTCATTTTCAATGGCTAGAGACCCTAGAGTGCCCATTCTCTGTCTCTCTCTCTCTTCTCTTCTCTCTCTCTCTCTCTCTCTCTGCCTTGTTCTCTCTCACACACACTCAAATAAATAAATAAAATATTTTTTTCAAATTGATATCTTGGACTGGAGAAATGGCTCAGTGGTTAAAGCACTTGCCTGCAAAGCCTAATGACCTGGGATGGATTCCCCAATACCCATATAAAACCAGATGCACAAAGTGGTGCATGCATCTGGAGCTCATTTGCAATGGAAAGATGCCCTGGTGTATCCATTCTCCCTCTCTCTCTTTCTCTCTCTCTCCATGATTATAAATAAATAAATAAATAAATAAATAAATAAATAAATAAATAAATAAATAAATATTTCCTCCTGGGATCTGCTGTTGGGAGTGGCTATACAACCAAAAAAGACTTTTAGTAAGTAGAAAGATATGCTACCAGACCTTAGTGACTATAAATAGATTGTGCTTGACACTGTGTGGGAAATTGATGAATATGATTTTGAGAAAATTAAAACAGTCCTTCCTAATTCAAAGGCCCTTACAAAGCTAGCACCAGACTTTAGAAAGAGATATGAAAACCTTAACTTATTGAATGGCTTTTTCACCTTGGATTCACCTGGAGAAACAGCATTTACAGCAATAGATCATGGATTTGAAAGTGACAAGCATTAATGAAAAGAATCAAAGAGGGCTGGAGAGATGGTGTAGCAGTTAAGGCATTTGCCTACAAAACCAAAGGATCCCAGTTCGATTCTCCAGGGGGCACATGCATCTGGAGTTTGTTTGCAGTGGCTGGAGGCCCTGATGTGCTCATTCTCTTTCTCTCTCTCTCTCTCATAAATAAATAATTTTTTTTTTACAAAAAGAAAAGTATTAAAGAAACAATTGACCAACTCCCAGAAGAACTTCTGCAGACTAAATGTATCAGAGAATCTTGGAATGTTAGGAAAGAACCAAGAATTGAGAACATTAGGATTGCAGGAAGATGGCAAAGTCATCCATTCCAGAAACCTTAGAAAACCTATGATGGGTATGTACTCTGAAGTTCTTGATGTTCTCTAATTATGATGCACTTATAATGTCAAGATCATCTGCAACACATTGTTGTCATTGGAAACCAGAGGGCTGGAAAAGCAAGTGTGTTGGAAACAATTGCTCAAGCAGAAATATTTCCATGCAAACTTTGGGAGATGATGGCACGTTCTCTAAAAAAGGTGATTCTGGGTAAAAGTCCTCACCATGTCATCTGGTTTAAAGATAATTCTTGGGAGTTTGATTTTACCAAAGAGAAAGTTCTTGCAGCACTGAGACATGAAATAAAACTCCAGATGAAGGAAAACAAGCAAGAAGGTTGGACTGTTAGCCCTGATGCCACATCCTCTCATACCAAATGCTCTGAGGACAGGGGGACAATACTCCTTGATATACCACATGTGATGAACACTCAGGTACCACATGGCTCCAGACAAAAGGAAACTATTTTCAGTGTCAGCCAAGCTTATGCGTGGAACCCTAATGCCACCATAACTATGTTTTCAAAATTGATCTGTGGGGCTGGGGAGATGGCTCAATGGTTAAAGGCACTTGCTTGTAAACCCTGGCAGCACCCAGGAGGCAGAGGTAGAAGGATGAGTTCATGGCTACCCTGAAGCTACATAGTGAATTCAAGGTTAAAAAAAAAAATTAGGGTAGTGGCATTGTCGCCCGTCTTTCTTCTCCGTGCATGGACGCCTCGCCCTTCCCATCGGCTTCCGGCCCGCAGTGCTGAGACCCAACACCATGCCTTCAATTAAGTTGCAGAGTTCTGATGGAGAGATATTTGAAGTTGATGTCGAAATTGCCAAACAATCTGTGACCATCAAGACCATGTTGGAAGATTTGGGAATGGATGATGAAGGAGATGATGACCCAGTTCCCCTACCAAATGTTAATGCAGCAATACTAAAAAAGGTCATTCAGTGGTGCACCCACCATAAGGATGACCCTCCTCCTCCTAGGATGATGAGAACAAAGAGAAGCGGACAGATGACATTCCTGTGTGGGACCAAGAATTCCTGAAAGTTGACCAAGGAACACTTTTTGAACTTATTCTGGCTGCAAACTACTTAAACATCAAAGGTTTGCTGGACGTTACATGCAAGACTGTTGCCAATATGATTTAAGGGGAAGACTCCTGAGGAGATTCGCAAAACCTTCAATATCAAAAAGGACTTTACCGAAGAAGAGGAGGCCCAAGTATGCAAAGAGAACCAGTGGTGTGAAGAGAAGTGAAAGGTTGTGCCCGACACTGTAACACTATAAGGATTGTTCCAAATCCTAGTTGCACTGCTCTGTTTATAATGTTAATATTAGACACACAGTAGGAAATGCAGCAGCAAATCAATTGTATTGGCATAATAGTGTCCTCATTGCATGTGTAGTCTGAGTAGAGATTCCAAACCTTAAAGGCTGAGTTCCTTCGAGTGTGAGCGAAAGTTGTTTTTCTTTACTCTCAATAAAACTGAACAATGGGTTCTCTGTAGAGAGTGGCATCTCGGGCTTTTTCTGTCTTCTGTAAAGTGATTTCTGCCTGGTTTATTGTCCAGTTAACCTCAGAGAACTTTTCAGAGTTTTCATTGTAAATAAAGCAACTTATGAGAGGGGTTTTGTAATAGAAAAACTAGGATCTTTATTCAAGAGTTGGAAACTGGAAAAAGGCGACTTGAAACTAATGCTCTGAGTGGAGTTGTTAGGATGTCTCCAGTCTCCTGGGCCAGGCAGAGCACTTCCCGTGATTGGCTTGTGTGTAGCTGGGCTCTCTTCCCTGAACCTGAGGGCTACGGTTTGGTTTTTCTTTCTTTTTTGTCTTGGTGGAATTTTTTTAAATCACAGCTTTGAATATGTTGCCTAGAGACTTAGTTATTACCCAGTTTGTGGTTTTGTGGGGAAATGTAACTAGATAATTTGTTAGATTTCAATTAAAAAACACTTAATTCATGTGGTATGTCATCTTTTTATAACCAGTGTTTCCACATGAGGGTAGCACATTACTTGCATGTAAACAGTAATTTAATCTTTAATATAAATGTGGCAAAACAAAACAGCTAGCATGAGTGCAAGATGACTTTTCAATAAAAAGTAAGTTTTATAGTTAAAAAAAAAAATAGGCTGCAGACTTCTCCAGAGCTGGAACCCCTTCGCAGATGCCAAGTACCCACACCTCTTTCCTTGCCGCCAGGCACCTTGGCTGCACACTTTTGCCCAAGGCACTCAGGATTGGTGAACAGCATCTGCCCGCTTTTCAGCTATAACAAGTTCTGATGGCTGGGAATAAAGGAAGAGGACGTGCTGCCTACACCTTTAATATTGAGCCCGTTGGGTTTAGCAGAGGGGAAAAGTTACCTGATGTGGTATTGAAGCTACCACCATTTCCTGATATAGATTATAAACCAGTGCCACTGAAAGCAGGGAAGGCAAAGAATACATGCTGGCTTTGAAGCAGGAGCTGAGAGAAACGGTGAAAAGAATGCCTTATTTTATTGAAACACCCCACAAAAAGCAAGATATCAAAAGGTATAGCAAAAGACATGTGGAGGTGTACAAAGAAGAATAAAAACCAGATTGTAGAATATTTCAAAGAGAGTTGATGCCAAGGGGAAAAATGCAAAAAAGCAAAGCCAAAAGCCAAAAGCCAAAAAAAACAAAAACAAAAACATAGGCAAAGGCAATTCACCAACTAACACTGCGCAGGTGCTGAAAAAAATCAAGGAATTGGAAAAGAGAGGTGACGGTGACAAATCCAATGAGGAAAATGAAGAGAAAGAAGGCAGCAAAGAGAAAAATAAGATGGTGACAATGATAAGAAAGAGAACGCTGCAGACCAGGAGGGATATGATGAAGAAGAGCAAGAGGAGGAAAATGACGACACCAATTCATGCTTTGAACACAGAGGTGATTTTGGTGTGACAGTGATGACAACATGGATGAAGCAACCTATTACCCCTGGGGTTGTTCAGGTAAACGTTGATACAGTTCCTGAGCATTGGGAATGAATGGTTTGATTTATGATAAGGAATGAGTACATATTTTGTGTTCCTATGTCTTTATATATTGTTTTTTGAAGCAGGGTTTCTCGCTAGCCCAGGCTGACCAGAACTCACTCTGTAGCCCGAGCTAGCCTCAAATTAATGGCGATCCTCCTACCTCAGCCTCCCGAGTGCTGGGATTAAAGGCATGTGCCACCACACCTGACTTGTTCTTGCTTTCTGTGACAAAAATATTTGTTAAAGTATTCAGAACCACTTTCAGTTTACATCCCTGTGACCTTACAGTCCCTGACATTCTGACATTCTTCCTGAGCTTAACCTCTGACATCTCTCTTCTGTGTTCTAGTGAGGTGATTTTTCTTTTTTTGTATAATTTGAATTTGAATGTGTCTAAAGAGTTTTGGCATCTCCTAACCTATGTATTCATACTTGAAAAAAATCATTCTTGTTTAACTGCTGATCTTTTGTAAAACTCCTACTAGTCATAGTGGATTTCTATTATATCCGCACGTGCAACACTTTAAAAACAAAGAAACTTGAAAAATGTTTTTCTGTTTTATATGTTATGCTTTACATGTACGTTTGCACACACACGTTGTTTTGGTTTATTTGAGGGGGGGGAGGTGTTTTTATTTGAAGTAGGGTCTCACTATAGCCCAGGCTGACCTGGAATTAACTATGTAGTCTCAGGGTGGCCTGGACCTCATGGCAATCCTACTACCTCCGCCTCCCGAGCGCTGGGATTAAAGGTGTGAGCCACCACGCTCGGCCACACTTTAAAAAAAAAATTCACGTAGTTCAGTACACCCAGGCATCTAAGGCAAGCGTGGACAGGACTGTCCAACGAAGAATCCAGAAGTACGGGAAGAGGGACGATGTGGCTCGTTTCGCTACGGCCGCGATCAGGGATTCCCACTGGCAAGACGCAGCAGGTGGCTGGCACGTCCTTCACGGAGAGGTTGCAGAAGCTGGCAAACGACAGCGTGGCGGGTTACACCCAAGACGACGAGCTGCCGGGAAAGCGTGGCCTCTGGCTCAGGCAACCAGAGCGGAACTCCAGCGTCCCTCCACGTGCCTGCTCGATGACGTCAGCAGCGTGGAGGCGTTCCGCACGGCTACGCTGTACGTCCCTCGGCGGCTCCGGGGAGCCGAGCGCCCGCGAGCGAGGGGACGCCTGAGGACGCCTGAGGACGCCGGGGGCCGCGGGGCTTCGGGCCTGGGCGGGCCGAGCGCTTCCTGTGGCTGGTTTCCGGCTCCGGGTCCCTGGAGGACGGACTCGGGCTCAGGGGCGGAGCTGCAGCCCGCCGCGACTTTCAGACTCGGACCATGGCAGCGCGCTCGCGGTGGTGGCGACGCGGCTGCTCCTGGAGGCCGGCGAGCCCGAGCCCGGGGTCCGGGTCCTCCTGCGGTGTGGGGCCGCCGGGACGGCGCGCCGCCTCGGACGCTCGCGCTCAGGTGAGGCCGCATGTGCGCCCTCGGCCCAGAGGTCACGGCGCAATGACAGCGGTGCTGCGCGGCCGAATGAATGGGAGTGCGGGGCACGTGGGCCGGGGGCCCGGGACACCGGCGCCGCGGAGGTGGGAGGACGGGGCGCGGGACGCCCTGGGTGACATGGAGCAGACGGCCTGCCCGAGGTGGGGACGTCCCGGGGACCGTTGGGGGGCGGAGGTGAACACTGGAGCCCGGGTGCCTGGAGAGACACGGGAGTGGTCAGGGTGTGTCCTAGGCTATGAACCCGGAGAAGTCAGGAAGTCTCGATTCCCGGTCCCGCCAGAACTCGCTCACGGAGCTGTTAGGGCAAAAGGAACCTCTGACCTCACTTGGCGAGCAACTTGGGATCATGTCAAGTGTCAATAAGTCAGAGACAGGGGGTCTGTGCTTACAAGGCGGGGCCCTATGCTAGCCGGGGTGGACCGGACTTCGGTTCAGCAGGTGCTTGGGAATGCACACCTCGGTGGAGCTGGAAGGACATTAGAAGGAGACAAGGCCCCAGGGTGGCAGGAGAGAAATCTAGGATTTCTTAAAGCCAAATCAGGGTCTCTGCAGTAAGCATGGTTCCAATTTCATCTTTCCCCCAGTTCCACTCAGTGTAGCCACTGTAAACAGCATTGGGAGCCCTTACGTACTTTGTAGTGTGTAATTTTCAGTGTGCTGTTAGTGTCACTGGGCAATACCTACAGGCTTACTTTCGGGGTTAGAGCCTTTTCATTTGAGGTTGTGGAGGTCTTTCCACGCCTCAATAATTGTATAGAGGTTCACTTTTTGTTTACCAAGCCTCTTCCCTTTATTTGAATATAGGACTTTGTAGTTTCAGCCAGATTTGGTACACTTCTTATATACCTGTGTTCTTCAAATACCATTTGTGGATCAGCATGAAATTTGTAGCATTTATAAATGTCCACTCTGTACCAAAGGGAATGTGTATCACATGTTATTATCCAGAAAAGTTTGGAAAGGAAATGTTAGCTGGCTTATATAATAAAGGAAGAATAACATAGGAGAGGTAAAAAGCAATTAGGAAAAGAGTCTTAGGAGAAGATGGCTTAATTGGGATCCATTCCAATATTGTCTATTCAGACTTGAGATTTATTTTAATTTTATTTATTTATTTATTTGTAAGCAGAGAGGAGAGAGAGAATGGGCACACCAGGGCTTCTAGCCACTGCAAACGAACTCCAGATGCATGTGACCCGTGTGCATCTGGCTTACGTGGGTCCTGGGGAATCGAACCTGGGTCCTTTGGCTTCACATGCAAATGCATTAACCACTAAGCCATTTCTCCAGCCCCAGACTTGAGATTTTTAAAAATATTTATTATTTATTTCAGAGTCAGAGAGAGAAAGGGAGAGAGTGGGCATGCTAGGGCCTCCAGCCACTGTAAATGAACTCCAGATACATGCGCCCCCTTGTGCATCTGGCTTATGTGGGTCCTGGAGAATTGAACCGGGATTCTTTGGCTTTGCAGGCAAATGCCTTAACTGCTAAGCCATCTCTCCAGCCCTGAGATTTTTTTTTTTAAGATCTAAAAAAAAAAATTTTATTTATTTTGGTTTCTTTTGAGGTAGGGTCTCACTCTAGCCCAGGCTGACCTGGAATTCACTCTAAATTCTCAGAGTGGCCTCGAACTCATGGCAATCCTCCTACCTCTGCCTCCTGAGTACTGGGATTAAAGATATGCGCCACCACGCCCAGATTAAATATTTTGTTTTTCATTTATGAGAAAGAGAATGGATGCACCAGGGCCGCCAGCCACTGCAAATGAACTCCAGGTGCATGCACTACTGAGTACATCTGGCTTACATAGGTCCTGGGGAATCAAACCTGGGTCCTTTGGCTTTACAGGCAAGCACCTTAACCACTAAGCCATCTCTCCAGCCCAAGACTTGAGATTTTTCTAGCCCCACAAATGCAGATATTATTAGAAGAGATAAATGCACCCACCATGTGATGCCACTGAGAATTCTTTCTTTGGATGCTCCTTTTTGAAATTGGTGCTCACCAGTCATTGTAAGGTGCTTTTCTGGAGAGAATCTGCTTCATGGCTTCCATATCTATCTCCTTGAACATAAAGAGGGACTGAATGTGTTATTAATATTTTACATTATAGCATTCTGGTATGTGCTTTCAAGCATGTGTGTTTTTGCTTACTTCAGACCTCTCAGGGCCTCAAGACCTTGAGGACAAGAGCTGCAGTAATTAAGTTGTGTGACTCTTCACACAGCTCTAACTTCTGATGCTTGTGCATGCTCTAAACTTCTTCAAGAGTGCTGCTCTAAAAGAAAGCCAGAGTGTATGTGATCATACTAAGTCACTTCATGTCTTTGATGCGTTTTGGGTTTTTGTTTGCTTGCTTGTCTTTAAACAAGGTATCACATTCTGGATAAGGCTAGCTTCAAACATACTGCCATCCTCCTGCCTTCGGCTGCCTGTTGTAGCTGGAACTATAGGCATGAGCCAGCACACCCAATTTTGTCTTTGATTCTTACTGGGCTTTTTCTCTTATATTTCAAAATGTAAATTCTAAGCCTGACATTGTGGCACACATCTTTAATCCTAGCATTCAGGTGACTGAGGTAGAAGGATTGCCATGAGTTCCAGGTCAGCGTAGCTAGAGTGAGACCCTGCTTCAAAAAACAAAATAAAATAAAAAGTAAATTCTTTGCTGAGCTAGAAGACAGCCCACCACTATAAGGTTGCAAACACTTTTGGAAGGGGAGGGCAGGCTCTCTGACCACTTGGGAACTTCCAGCTGTATGCGTGTGTTTTCCTGGCTCAGCCCAGGCACAGTTGGGAAAGCCCCCTACTTCTTACTCTCCACTTGGGCTTATTTACCCCCTCCAGGTCCTCACAAGACAGGAGCTCCTTGAATTTTCTCCCTTCCCTCCCTCCCTCCCTCCCTCCTTCCTCCCTCCCTCCCTCCCTCCTCTCCTCTCTCTCTCTCTCTCTCTCTCTCTCTCTCTCTCTCTCTCTCTGTTTTGTTTTTTGAGGTAGGGTCTCACTCCAGCTCAGGCTGACCTGGAACCCACTGTATAGTCTCAGGGTGGCCTCGAACTCACGGTGATCCTTCTGCCTCTGCCTCCTGAGTGCTGGGATTAAAGGTGTGAGCCACCACACCTGGCTCTTTTCTCTCTTTTCTTTCCATGGTTTTCCCAGGCCCCCACGTGGGATCTCTAGCCAATTAGGTGCCTTTCCTAGGCTCTGTAGTTACCTCAATAAACATAATAACTTAATAACTTTTTAAAAAGTGAATTCTTTAACAGAGAGACAGTCCTGTAATCCTAGAATTTGGGAAGTAGAGGCAGGAGGATCAGGAATTCAAGGTCATCCTCAGATATATAGTGAGATGAGACCTTGATTCCCCCCACCCAAAAGTAGATTTTTTGTTTTGTTTTGTTTTGTTTTTGGGGGTTTTTTCGAGGTAGGGTCTCACTCTAGCCCAGGCTGACCTGGAACTCACTATGTAGTCTCAGGGTGTCCTCGAACTCACGGTGATCCTCCTACCTCTGCTTCCCGAGTGCTGGGATTAAAGGCATGCGCCACCACGCCTGGCTCCAAAAGTAGATTCTTAAGAGACAGGGTTGATTTTCTGGGAGATAGTGATATACAAAGAGGAAACAAAATTGGAAGTGGGATGCTTGCCTCCGCTATTAGCTGTAAACTACAGTACTAGTTGCTCTGCCAACTTTGGATAGCTTGCTGTCATTAGATCTCTTATCTTGCTTTGATAAACACTGCCTGGAGGTAGTCAACTTAATTTGGATAGATAGTATCTTGAGTATATACTGTGGAGCTGAGGGTGTAATTCATTCTTAACTTTTGCTATGGAGCTGATAGTGTGGCTCAATAGTAGAGTGCTTGTCTAACAGTGGTGAAACTCTTGTCTATCCCAGCACTGGAAAATAAAATGTACACTCTATACTAGGCTTTGAGCTAAATGTTTTATGTATACTGTTTTCTCCAAAGTAATTTCCACATCTCCCCATGAATAGTTGCGGTTTAAAATGTCACAGAATATCCTAGTGAGAAATTGTTGAGATTTGAGCCATGCTCTGTCCTCCAAAGGCTTCTTAACAGTTAAGTACTAGTGACAAAGGGTGCCCTGTGTTAATTAATTAGGTCATGTCACTCTTTCTCTCCAACTCAAAGGAAGATCAGCAGGTCGTAAACTGAGTATGTATACTCTCGTTAAGATGTCCACATTAGGTGTGCATGATGGCACACACCTATAATCCCAGCACTTGCAGAGGCTGAGGTAGGAGGATCACCATGAGTTCAAGGCCAGCCTGTGCTACAGAGTGAGTTTCAGGTCAGCCTGGGCTAGAGTGAGACTTTGCCTTAAAAAAGGGGGGAGGGGAGGCTGGTGAGATGGCTTAGTGGTTAAGACGCCTGCCTCCTAAGCCTAAGAACGCTGGTTCCAATCTCCAGCAGTTCCAATCTCCAGGTCCCACGTTTAGCTAGATGCAAAGTGATGCAAGGGCGCAATGCCGCACTTGACCACAAGGGGGCACACACATCTGGATTTCTTTCGCAGCAGCTGAGAGGCTGCTGGCACACCCATCTCTGTCTTCCTCTCCCTCTCTCTGTGTGTCTCTCTCTCAAAAAAAAAAAAAGTCTTTATTATTTGGTTGCACATGCCTGTTATCCCAGTACCTGAAGGACCTAGGCAGGAGGATTGTCATGAGTTGAAGACTAGCCTGGGCTACATAGTGAGACCTTGGCTCAAAATAAAAAGTGAGTTGTCATAATGGTAAATCAAAGGGACAATTATTGCTCTACACCCGCAGGGAATTGTAATTGCTTGGATGTCATAAATGCACTTAGTGGCTTAATGAGTAGATAATGCTGTGGTGGAAAAATAGACTTCAGAGCTGGAGAGATGGCTTAGCGGTTAAGGCTCCTGCCTGCTAAGCCTAAGAACCCGGTTCCAGTCTCCAGGTCCCATGTTTAGCCAGATGCAAAGTGAGGCAAGGGCGCAATGCCACACTTGAACACAAGGGGGTGCACGCATCTGGATGTTGTTCATAGCAGCTGAGAGACTGCTGGTGTGCCCATTCTCTATCTGTCTCCCTCTCCCTCTCTCTCTGTCTGTCTCTCTCTCTGTCTCCAAAAATAAAAAAGTGAAAAATAGACTTCAATCTTCTTGGACCATACTTGGCAAAGTGAACATTTACTGTTATAAAGTATTACATATTTATTAGAGCAAAGTCAGAAGAATAAAATTTTATTCCAGAATGACTACTTCCCCCCCCCCACCACGGTTTTGAATCTTTTTTTTTTTTTTTTTTTTTTTTTGGTTTTTCGAGGTAGGGTCTCACTCTGGCCCAGGCTGACCTGGAATTAACTATGTAGTCTCAGGGTGGCCTTGAACTCACGGCGATCCTCCTACCTCTGCCTCCCGAGTGCTGGGATTAAAGGCGTGCGCCACCACGCCCGGCTTGAATCTTTTTTTTTTAAGTAGAAATTTTTGTTTTTGTTTTATTTTTCAAGGTAGGGTCTCCCTCTAGCCCAGGCTGACCTGGAATCCACTCTGTATTCCCAAGGTTAACCTTGAACTCAAGGCAATCCTATTTCAGCTTCTCAAGTGCTGGGATTAAAGGCATGTGCCATCATACCCAGTCCAGCATAACTACTTTTATTTCCAAACCCTATCCTGTGTATGTGTTTCACATCTGTGTGCTTAAAAATATTTAGTGACATCATATAATGCACACAATTCCAAAGGTGCTTTTTTATGTTAAAAACATGCTTGCAGATCAGTTTTTCAGACTTGAATTTTCTGTACTCCAAGTTCCCTAATTGTCTAGGTAGTTGTGAGGTTCTGTAAAATTATTATTACATATATATATATATATACATATATATATAATATATTATATATTTATTATTATTATTCATTTTCTGAGGTAGTAGTCTCAGTGGGCTCTCAAACTCACTGTGATCCTCCTATCTCTGCCTACCAAGTGCTGGGATTAAAGCCATGTGCCACCATACCTGGCTCCATGAAATGATTTGTTTTGTTTTGTTTTTGTTTTTCGAGATAGGGTCTCACTCTAGCCCAGGCTGACCTGGAATTCTGTATTCTCAGGGTGGCCTCGAACTCATGGCAGTCCTCCTACCTCTGCCTCCCGAGTACTGGGATTAAAGGCATGCGACACCATCTCCTGCCATGAAATGATTTTTAAAACACCCACCTTATTAAAAAGTACTTCCATTTTATTTTGCTGCATTCATCTTTTTTGTCAAAATGCTTTCTTGAGAGCTTGTATGGAGGTTCTAGCAGGGGAGCCCAGCTACTTGTATACCCTTGACCGAAGACTGGTCCTCCTCTATTTGGGGAAGGTCGTCTTCTTTGACCGAGCACGCAGCTTCAGGAGGGTCACACATGGAGCAGTGAGGGAGGAAGGGGACACCTGCCTAGCCAACCAGATCAGCCGAATCAACCCTGGTGATCAATGGGGTGACAGATGTCGCAGCCAGATCGCCTTCTCATCCTCAAAATGCTTTCTTCAGTTTATAGAAAAGCCCTTACCCTATTGGATTAGTAAATTAGTAATTTTTTAGATCCCTGAATTCTTTTTTTTTTTTTTTTTTTTTTTTTTTTTGGTTTTCTGAGGTAGGGTCTCACTCTAGCTCAGGCTAACCTGGAATTCCCTATGTAATCTCAGGGTGGCCTCGAACTCTCGGTGATCCTTCTACTTCTGCCTCCTGAGAGCCACCACACGCAGTTCTGAATTCTTGAAGATTGTTATCTTACGGCTATCCTCCACAGTTTCTGATGCACAGTAGTAATGTTCATTAATCATTAATTGTTATAATTCATATTTGTTATCTCTGAATTTATTAGAAGTGGAATATTGATGGTCTGTTCTTCTGTGATATCTCCCTCCCTCCCTCCCTCTCTCTCTCTCTCTTTTTGAGATGCAGTCTCCTTATGTGTCCCAGACTAACTTTAAGTGTTTGTGATTCTCCTGCCTCTGCCTCTGCCTCCCTGATACAAGAAATACATGTGTGTGCTGCCAAGCCCAACTGATTCTTTTTGGTTTGTTTGTTTGTTTGTTTGTTTGTTTGTTTGTTTTCCAAGGTAGAGTCTGACTCTAGCCCAGGCTGACTTGGAATTCACTATGTAATCTCAGGGTGGCCTCAAACTCCCAGTGATCCTTCTACTTCTGCCTCCCTGAATGCTGGGATTAAAGGCATGCGCCACCACGCCTGGCCTCCAACTGATGTTTGATCACTAATCATATTATCAGGGGCTGGAGAGATGGCTTAGGGCTTAAGTGGTTGCCTGTGAAGCCTAAGGACCCTGGTTTGAGACTCGACTCCCCAGGACCCACGTAAGCCAGATGCACAAGGTGGTGCATGCATCTGGAGTTCGTTTGCAGTGGCTGGAGGCCCTGGTGCACCCATTCTCTCTCTCTCTCTCTCTCTCTCTGCCTCTTTCTCTGTCCCTCTCAAATAAAAAAATAAAATTAAAAATAATAATAATAATAATAATAATAAATAATATCAGGAAGTACCATTGAGGGCTGGGGATGTGGGCTCAGTAGGTAGAGGACCTCAGTTCAGGTCCCCAGGATCCATACAAAATGCTGGGGCCTGGTGGCAAGTGTCTGCAATCCCAGCTCTTGGGAGGTAGGGAACTCCTCAGGCTCCCTAGCTAGGTACTCTAGCTGAACTGAGCTCTAGGTTCAGTGAGATCTTGTCTCAGAGAAGATGGTCTAGAGCGACATTGACATTTAGCTAATGCACACACACATACTCACTGACCTCTCCAGCCCTAGGGCCAGGTGTGCTCGTGCACACCTTTAATCTCTGCACTCAGGAGGCAGAGGTAGGAGGATCGCCATGAGTTGGAGACCACCCTGAGACTGCATAATGAATTCCAGGTCAGCCTGGGCTAGAGAAAGACCCTACCTCGGGGGGGGGGGGGAGTATTACTTAGAAGCACCATTTCAAAGAATGTGATTAAGGCATTTGCCTGTGAAGCCTAAGGACCCAGGTTCACTTTCCCTGTACCCACATAAGCCAGATGCACAAAGTGGCACGTGTTTCTGGAGTTTGTTTGCAGTGGCTAGAGGCCCTGGCATGACCATTCTTTCTCTATATATACCTCTTTCTCTCTCTCTCAAAATAAATAAATAAGTAATTTAAAGATCTTTTTCTCTTTTTAAAAATACTTTATTTTTATTTATTTATTTGAGAGAGAGAAAGGCAGATAGAGAATTGTTCTTTTTCCTCTTAGTTAAATGGAAAGAAATTTTTGTTGTTTTTTAGAGAGAGAATTGGCACACCAGGGCCTTAGCCACAGCAATCAAACTCCAGATGCTTGTGCCATCTAGTGTGCATGTGCAACCTTGTGCTGTGTGTCTGGCTTATGTGGGATCTGGAGAGAGATCAAACATGATCTGTATACTAAACAGGCAAGTGCCTTAACCACCAAACCATCTCTCCAGCCCAGAAATTGTTTTTTTCAGCTACTTTTCTGCTTAGAAATGTAGATAATGTGAGTAAGGAAACTGACTTTCACTGGGGTAATGAATTTTCTGCTTCTTTTTTCCCTTAGGGGGAGGTATTTTGGCAATGCCGGGGATTAAACCTTAGTAATCTTCTACTGACCCCTATTCCCAGCCTTGTTTTGTTTTTCTCTTTTGACATAGGGTCTCACTAAAAGTTGTCTAGGGTGACCTTGAACTCACTTCATGGTTCGGGCAGGCCTTGAGCTTGTGGTCCTCTTACCTCATTTTCCCAAGCAGCTAGGATTATAGACCTATGCCACCAGGCCTGGCTTCTGCTTTAGTCTTATCTATACTTTCTATAGTAAACAAATTTTAAACTGCCCTCTTTCTTA
Organism: Orientallactaga sibirica; assembly: GCA_036365145.1. NCBI lineage: Eukaryota > Metazoa > Chordata > Mammalia > Rodentia > Dipodidae > Orientallactaga > Orientallactaga sibirica. The sequence goes on along the minus strand of JAEOAD010000028.1, from coordinate 22,796,872 downwards.
CAATTACCTATACATGAGTACTTAAAAGGTTCATGATGAGTTGTGGGGGTATTTCTTGTTAGGAGCAAGTTTTCCAGGAATATTCTTACAAGTTTCTTGATACTTTTATTTTATAGATGCCCTGTTTTAATCTTGTGAAGAATTTAACATCTGCCTTTCCAAATGTGCATAGTATATCACAGTAAGTTTATCATCCATATTGGGAATAGTAGGATAATTAATTCTATTACTAGTGAATTCTTAGTCTAAAGTTTGGTGGGCAAGGCCAACAAGTAGTTTGTTGAAAGAAATACCATAAAATGTATGCATCACACAAGCTCTGCTGTTCCAAAAAATAAGATTATCATAAAATTTGAACACAGTACAATGAGCATAGTCTTTCTTTGATGTTGGTTGTTTGTAAAAGTGATCCATTAATGTATCATTTAGCATGACTAGAATTCTGTGTCTTTCTAAATTACAATGACCTTTTCAGATTTACTTCAAGTTTGAGCAAGTCTTTGGGCTTAACTCTTATCAACTGCATATATGTATGTGTGTGCATGTAATACTTAAAATGGAGTCATGTGCATTTTCTCTTATCTCAGGTTTCATCAGAAAGCACCAGCAGTGTGCTGTTGTAGTAAAACACAGAGTGGTCAGAAATATGCTGATCCCTTTAAACTTGGTTGGAGAGACTTGAAAGGTCTGTATGAAGATATTAGAAAGGTAAGTTTTTTGATTGTGCTGTGAAATGTTGTTTTGCTTTGCAGAAACTTAGCAACATTTTAGAATTGCACAAAAACAGTACTGCCATTTCATGGTGGCTAACCCTGTAATCCCAGCACTCGAAGCTGAGGCACAAGGTCAGCCTAGTCTGTACTGCATTCTAAGCCAGATAGGGCTACAGTATGACTATCTCAAAAACAAACAAAACAATAATGCATTGTCAACTTGGTTTGCATACATCAAGTTTCAGATGTTTCCTAGCAACAGCTGTGTGCAGACTGGTGCTGTGCACTCTGGAGGCTGCAGTACATGTTCCTGTCTGGAAAGATGTTATTGCAGAGATGGAAAACAGAAGAAATGGTGCAGTTAGCACAGACTTGTTTAGTGAGTTATCTACCCTGTCTGTTCATATCCATCACCGAGACAGGCAAACATAGGGAATGTCTTAGTAGCGTGCAGCACCACTTGACTCTGGTAGTAAGCACACCCCTTTCCTAACAGTGCCCCTACCAACATGTTGGCAACCTGGGACCACTCCCCCATACCAAGGTGCATGTACACACTACTTCAAACAATAGAAGTAAGTTAATCTTAACAACCTTTTGGTAATATCCCATTTCCGTTCAAACATGTTCCCAGATATATCTGGGATCAGAAGTTTGGGCTGATCTGGCTTGAACTGGTTTAGTGTGCATGCATATCTGAGTGAAATTTTTTGTTTGTTTGTCTTTGCTTTTTTTTCAAGTATTTATTGGTTTATTCTGCATTATATACAGGTCATAAAAGGTCACTGCAGTTTTTCAACATATAAACCCTTTAAAAGTAGAATGAAGGACAGATAGATAAGTATCAAAATGAAGTCCAGTAATGAGGACATACGCCAAATGCAATATTCTGAGGATCAACGAAGCAGATACCAAGGGTCCCCTCGAGCTTGCAGCTATTTCACAGTTTGCCTCAGGAGTCTGTCTGAGACCTGTTAATAGCCCAGTTGGGCCAAGCTAGCTTTTTTTTTTTTATTTTTAAGTGAAACCAGAATAAAATAACAGACTTAGAATTTACTCTTGATAATTCTAGGCATTTACAACTTTCCAAGAAGGAAAGTCACTTTCTACTTCTGCCATTCTGAGTGATTTTTTTTTAACATTTTATTTATTTGAGAGAGAAAACGGGGCAGAGGGAGGGAGAGAATGGGCACACCAGGGCATCCAGCCACTGCAAATGAACTCCAGACATATGCGCCTCCTTGTACATCTGGCTTACATGTGTCCTAGGGAATCAAACCAGGATCCTTTGGCTTTGCAGGCAAATGCCTTAACTGCTAAGCCATCTCTCCAGCCCCTGAGTGAATTTTTAAAATAATCCCTCTGATGGTTAATCTCTGCTTGCCAACTTGATGGGATTTAGAGTCACCATGGAAACAAATCTCTGCACATGTCTTTGAGGGATTTTCCAGATGAGGTTAATTAAGTGAGAGGACCCACTCTAACTGGGCAACACCATTCCATGGGCTGGGGTTCTGGACTGCATAAAGGAAAAGCAAAGCTGAGCAGTAGTACTCATCACTCTGTGTCCTCGCTGTGGACTGAATATGAGGAGCTGCCTCAGGCTCCTGCCACCATGCCTTCCCAACCCTGCTGGACTGGAACCTCCAACGTTTCTTCTTTAGAAAGTGACTAATATAATTCCATAGTTATCATTTTATTTTATGCCTGTGTCTAATTGGATGTACATAGATTAAAATTAGATGCATCAGAGAGATGGCTAAGCAGTTAAAGCACTTGTCTGCAAAACCAAAGGACCTAGGTTCGATTCCCAGGACCCAGTTAAGCCAGATGCACAAGGTGGTGCATGTGTCTAGAGTTTGTTTGCAGAGGCTAGAAGCCCTGGTGTGCCCATTCTCTCTGTCTCTCAAATTTAAAAAAAGAAAAGGGGGGGGCTTTTAAAAAAATCAGATGCATCAGAGACATTGTCTCTCCCCCATAACTGATGGCTGTCCACACAGTGCAAGACCCACAATCCCCAAGGGGGGAGGGCAGGAGAAGGCTAACGATGCTACCATCATGGCTGTATGCACATTATATAGATAACTAATAATAAAAAATAAAAAGCAAAAAAAAAATCAGATGCATCATGACAATGGACATGTAGCCTACATAATATAAACCTGTCAATCACAACAGAACCACACAAACTTCCCCCTAGCCAGCTCCTCTATACCCCATAAAAAGAAGACCAAAATAGTTACCCTGCTCTTGGGCAGTCTAGATCTAGGAGTCCACTGTTCTCTCAATCATCATTCTTACCCCCTCTTATTGTACTTTATTTCACTCTCATAAAATTTCATACTGTTTTGCTCTCTTTGTGCACTTCTGAAACTGGAAACCTCCAGGGACCACCAGCATTACCACACCGTGACACCTGTGACTATTTTCCCTATCTAATTCTGAACGTCATTGCTAGACTGCCCCCACAATGGCTTTCTTCTCCCTAAAGCATTATGTAGATGGTGCTCGCTGCATGGGTTTGGATTTGTGGTAGGCCTGTCCCCTTGTGCTTGTCATAGTGTTCCATATCAGGGCAAAGAGGCCCTAGAACATGTCTCTGTGCCCATAGGCTGATGGCACTAAAAATAAATCCTGCTGACCCAAAATATTCATATGTCTCTTTGTAAGCACCTCCTTACTCCCCTCACCCCACTCCTTCCCATTCAGAATTTTCATGTTTCACAAGATCCTAGCATGCTGGGTCTCACAACAGTACTGCAGTACCACCATTTCCTGACTTCTGAGTGCTGGAATTACAAAGGTGTGCCACCTGACTTCCTTTTTTTTTGCCTTCCTCCTTTTTGGAGGCAGGGTCTCACTATGTATATAGACTGTAGCCCCCAGGCTGACCTTGAATTTCTATGTATTCCTCAGAGGCTGGCTGTGTATTCATGATCGATCTCCCTCAGCTTCCTTAATGCTAGGATTATAGGCGTGTGCTACCATAGCCAGTTTACCTACCTTTTTAAAATTACTCTTACCTTGTGGGCTGTCTGTCTCCCTTCCTTCCTTCCATCCATCCATCCATCACGGTATTTATTCTGTCCTGAGCTGGAGAAATGGATTAGTGGTTAAGACACTTGCTTGCAAAGCCAAAGGACCCAGGGTCAATTCCGTAAGCCAAATAAATAAGTGTCACTCTCGTCCCTTTACATTACTCTCTCTTTGCCCTGTTTTCCTATCCAGCGATCTTTGACCAGCTTGCTAGCAGCTTCTTTTCACCACTTGAAGTGAAGCTGATTTCCCTCTTCCATGATTCTTTTCAGGACAGGACACTGGGGCTCATCCCCCTTTAAAACTTTGTTCCCTTAGCTTCCATATTCCCTATGTAGTCTCAGGGTGGCCTTGAACTCACAGTGATCCACTTACCTCTGCCTCCTGAGTGCTGGAATTAAAGGCGTGTGCCACCATGCCCGGCACATATTTTCCTTCTTCACAGTCCTTTAGGCCACCCTGTTTGTGAGTTCCTCTTTATCTCCTCCATCCCAGCCCCTTTAGCTGTGCTGTTATTTCATGTCGGGCAACTTGCCCCACCCATGTGGCTTTATATTTCTCCCTTCCCTCCCCTCCCCTCCCCTCCCCTCCCTTCCTTCTTTCCTTCCTTCCTTCCTTTCTCTGGGGGGGGGGGGGTTGGTTTTTGAGGTAGAGTCTCACTCTAGCCCAGGCTGACCTGGAATTCACTGTGTAGTCTCAGGATGGCCTTGAAATCACAACAATCTCCCCACTGCTGGGATTAGAGTCTAAAAGTGTACACCACCATGCCTGGCTCTATATTCACTTCTGTACTTTAGACTCCCTAGTAGCTCTTCCAGTTTGGATTATCTCTCCTGAGCCTGTACAACTAACTGCTTAGCAGGCTACTGCATGAAGTCTCCTTGATTATATCTACTATGTTTGAAATACTCTTTTCCTCTGCAAGTAGTTTTTACTCCTGGTATCCCTTGTTATTGAAGTTACAACCTAGAAACTCAGAAATGACCCCCATAAGGGTCACCCCTGTCCTTTATCTCTCTGGCCTTGCAATCTATCTCTTGTCTTCATTCCCACTGCTACAGGCCACCTCCATGCCTCGTGCCCCTCCTATCCTCCCTTTCTCAGTGTGAACCAGGCTCTTCTTTTTGCTCCTAGGTATACTGCCTTTACTTCAGTGACATCCATCACACTATTTTTTTTAAATATTTATTTATTTGAGAGATACAGAGAATGGGCATCCAAGGGCCTCTAGCCTCTGCAAATGAACTCTAGACACATGCACTATTTTGTGTATCTGGTTTATGTGGGTACTGGGGAATTGAACCTGGGTCCTTAGGCTTTGCAGGCAAGTGCCTTAACCGCTAAGCCATTTCTCCAGCCCCATAACATGATTTTGTACTAATTGCAATTACTGGTTTACTTTTTCCCAGCCAAACTCTTGATTGTCTCATGGGCAAGGGTTGCTATGCTTATCTTTGTGACGTCTGTCTTTAATATAGTGAGTGAGTAACCTAGTGGATTAGAGGTGGGCCCAGTATACTGTACACCCAAGCTTAGCTGGGTTCTGCGTGTTCCCTTAGTGGCAAATATAACAAACACACCCATGAAGGGACTTTGGTTCTTCACAAATCAAACCCTGTCAACCCTTTTCAAAGCTCATTTCCTTTTTCTACTCCCACACTAATCTCTTCCTTTTCTGAACTTTTAACAGGTTACAACTGTATCACATGCTGAATTTTTCTTTTCTTTTTGTTCTTTTCCTTTCTTTTTATAAACAGTCTAACTATTGTAGTACAGGGTGGCCTTGAAATCTTTGTAGCCAAAGCTGTGAACCTTGAACTCATAGCAGTCCTCTTGCTTCAGCCTCCCAAGTATTGCAATTATAGACTGCAGAGCTTTGTTTGTTTTTGCAGCCTTGTGGTTTTTATATGCATTATTTGTGCAAAATAAATGTTTTCATTATATTTTCATACAAATACATAATCTATTTTGATCCCATCCCCCCTTTCATCTTGCCTTTTTTCCCTTCCTATTGTCCTCCACTCCTCTCAATTAGTCTCCCCTCTAATTATATATATATATATATATTTTTTTTTTTTATCAAATATGTCATATATTTTGATTATATTCATTCCCCATACTCTCTTCTCCTTTCCCTCTTCTCACTGGTTTCCTTTCCCCTCTGCTTTCAGGTCATATTCCTAGAAGTGGTTTCACGTATATATTTAAAAGTCTGTGGTCTGCCAGTGAGAACAGCATGTGCTATTTGTCTTTCTGAGTCTGGCTTATTTCACCTAGTGTGCCCGGTTACATCGTTTTCCTGCAGCTGACATAACTTCATTCTTTATGGATTAAGAAAACTCATTGTGTATATAGAGCACATTTTATGCATCTATCTTATGACAGGCACCAAGGCTGATTCCATGGCTTGGCTACTGTGAATAGGGTTGGAGTAAACATGGATGTGCAGGTATCTCTGGGATATTGGGAGTGGTGTGGCTGAGCCATAAGATGTTCTCTTTGCAGTTTTTTGCAGGCCTTCCATGCTGATTTCCCTAGTAGTTGCACTTGTTTATGTTCTACCAGCAGTGTACATAGGTTATTATCTTCCCAGCACACACACATCCTCACCACCATTTGCTGTTTTTTTGGTTGTTTTGTTTTGTGTTTTGGTTTTTTGAGATAGGGTCTCACTCTGGTCCAGGCTGACCTGAAATTAATTATGTAGTCTCAGAGTGGCCTTGAACTCATGGTGATTTCCTACCTCTGCCTCCCAAGTGCTGGGATTAAAGACGTGCGCCACCACGCCCTTCTCTGCTGTTTGGTTTTATGGCAGCCATTCTGACTCAGATTAGATGGTATCTCAATGCAGCTTTCATTTGAATTTCCCTGATGGCTAAGGATGTTGACCATTTTTCATGGATTTTTTTTTTTTTTTTTTTTTTTTTTTGCCGCTTGTAGTATTAATTTGTATAATTAATGTTGGGGAGGTTGTAGTATTTTGAACTTGCTATGTATTCTTGATATCAACCATCAGATGTATAGCTGTTAAATACTTTCTTCCTTTCTCTGGGTTTTCTTTTCACTCAACTGTTTCCTGAAATGTGCAGAAGCTTTTTAATATCATGCAGTCCCATATGTCAAATGAGCATTATATTCTGAGCTATTGTAGTACCTTTCAGAAAAGCCTTGCCTATATCTTGAAGTATTATATGTATGTTTTTCTCTTAAAACTGTTTCAGAATTTTAGGTCTTACATTAAGGTCTTTGATATATTTTGAGTTGAGTTTTGTACCGGGTGAGAGATAGGAGTCTAGTTTCATTCTTCTACATGTATTCAGTTTTCCCAGCAGTGTTCTCTGCAATGTGTTTTTTTTTTTTTTTTTTTTTTTTTTTGCACCTTTGTTAAGTCATGTGACTATAGCTATGTGGGTTTTAATTCTGGGTCCTTTATCCCATTTCATTGATCTGCATGTCTATTTTTGTACCAGAACTAATAGCCATGTTACTGTGTCTTTGTAATATAATTTGAGGTCCCACCTCAGTAGGAAGCTCCTCACAATTAAGCAAACATGGCTGACTTTTCCTCCATGAACCTTTGAAGTCTTCTGCTTAAAAAGGCCCAGCCAAAGTTGGGCATGGTGGCACACACATTTAATCCCAGCACTTGGGAGGCAGAGGTAGGAGGATCACCATGAGTTCAAGGCCACCCTGAGAGTACATAGTGAGTTCCAAGTCAGCCTGGGCTAGAGTGAGACCCTACCTCAAAAAGTAAAAAAAAAAAAAAAAGGCCCAGCCAGACTTCTGACCTGTTTTTCCCTAGCTGTCCATCCTGTCCTTTGTATGCAGTGTTGCCTCCCCACCCAAGATACCTCCCCACACCTGCTTCATAGCTCCCCCACACCACATCTTCCAACATTTTCTAAGCTGCTCTCCATCCCCCTGTTCTTCCTCTGTCCAACTATCATTAGCTTAGAGTTCATGGGCTCCCTAATGCTTTCTCCTACTCTTGCTATCTGTTATAGTCACTGGAATCTGTGGGACCAGTAATTAATCTTAGGGCCAAGCCAGGCATTTTTGTTACAGCCTGCGGGGCAGCCAGGTTTATGCCATACAGTGTTGGGAACCTTGTCTAACTTAGTGCTGAATTTCTCAGTTAAAATAAATACACTGAAGTCAAACCAAAGTTCTGTAAAAAGAAATCTTGTTGACTTTCTGTATAAGGCCATGTTGACAAAAAGAACTCTTTTTCAGGAACTGTTCATATCTACAACAGACCTTAAGGAAATGGCTGAGTACTATTTTGATGGAAAAGGAAAAGCCTTACGACCAGTTATTGTGGTGCTAATGGCCCGAGCATGTAATATTCATTATAATAACTCCCGGTGAGTTACTTTCTTTCAGACCTGTTTTTTTTTTTTTTGGGGGGGGGTGTATTACATAATCCTTATATGCATGAACAGATGGCCCGAAGATGAAGTTTAGTTTTGCCATTATTATGGGAAGTGCTTGCACATTCCTGGCTTCTAGAGCCTTCATCGTGCACAAAAATCTTTAAAGAAAACACTTTGACTAATGGTCCTCAAAATTTGTTTTGAATGTAGATAAAATTTTAAAACATTAAAGGAACTCTTAAAAGAAGGGCTGGAGAGATGGCTTAGTGGTTAAGACATTTGCCTGCAAAGCCAAAGGACCCTGGTTCAATTCTCCAAGACCCACGTAAGCCAGATGCACAAGGGGGCACATGCGTCTGGAGTTCGTTTGCAGTGGCTCAAAGCCCTGGAGCACCCATTCTCTCTTTCTGCCTCTTTCTCTCTGGAAGGAAGGGAGGGAGGGAAGAAGGGAGGGAGGAAGGGAGGGAGGGAGGGAGGGGAGAGAAAGAGAAAGAAAAAGAAAAAAGAAAGAAAGAAAAAGGAGGGGTTGAGAAGGTAGCTCCATGGTTAAAGGCACTTACTTACTTACAAAGACTGCTGACCCAGGTTCAATTCCCCAACACCCACATAAAGCCAAACAAAAGTGGTCCATGCATCTGGCATTCATTTGTGACTCTGCTGAGACGTTTTAGTCAATACTTGGACAACACTGCCTTTGTCTGGAAAACAGTAGCAGAAATGCCCTCCAAGCCAAATTTGACATGCATCTGGTTTCAGCCTTAGCAAGGCCAATATTTTGGCCAGATCATTCTTTGTTGTCAGGGGCTGCAGTGCCATCCTGTGCCTCGTAGGATGTTGAGCTGCATCTCTGGCTTCTACCCACTGTGGCCTCTGGGTGGTAACAACCAAAAATATCTTTGGATATAACCAAAGGCCTTTTGCAGCAGGAAAAAGTCACCTGGTTGAGAACTGCCAACATAGAAGAAATGTTTATTTTCTTTATTTTAGTTTTTTGAGGTAGGGTCTCACTCTAGCCCAGGCTGACCTGGAATTCACTATGTAGTCTCAGGGTGGCCTCAAACTCATGGTGACCTTCCTACCTCTGCTTCCCAAGTGCTGGGATTAAAGGTGTGTGCCACCAGAAAATGTTTATATTTTTAATTTCTTAGAATGATATGTTATACAGTTTATTAGCTTCACATATAATAAGGAAAAGAATGTATCATCCAATATCTAAAATCATTATCCCTGTTGTTGAAAGTTTTTTCACTATTGAAACTGTATAAACTGTTGGCTGCAGGAAACATGGAGTAATATAATAAAGGCATTGCTAATTGTAACACCAAGTTTAATATAGTTTTTCCAGGGGATGTTTGAGCTACACCTTCATTCTTACTAGTACCTGACAGAATTTAGGAAGGAGATAGTATATGGGCCGAGTCCAGCATGTGGGCCAGATTCATGATTATGGCATATATTTGAATGGTCTTATATTCCACTAACCTGACTGTTCATGTCCCAACTTCTTGAGTATACTTTTTCTAAGGACACTTTTGAATCAGACCCAAAACAAGTATGAGGAAAGAAATATCTTCAAGAAGAATCTAGCTGTTATATCCATTCCACTTCAAGCAGTGGTGCAGTGGGCTTCTGGGAAGCTGGGTCATTTGTGATTTTTGCTTACTGACAAAGGCTTAAAGCAGTGTAAAAGGAGAAAAGCAGGGTTACACTACCTGTTTTAACCCGTATTCCCAGAGTGCTCTCACTCCAGTGGCAGCAAACTTGTTCTTCAAAAAATTTTTGTTTGTTTATTTATTTAAGAAAGAGTGACTTGCACACCTTTAATCCCAGCACTCGGGAGGCAGAGGTAGGAGGATTGCTGTGAGTTCAAAGCCAGCCTGAGAGTACGTAGTGAATTCCAGGTCAGCCTGGCTAGAGTGAAACCCTAACTCAAAAAACCTAAATAGGGCTGGAGAGATGGCTTAGCGGGTAAGGCACCTGCCTCCTGAGCCTAAGAACGCCGGTTCCAATCTCCAGGTCCCACGTTTAGCCAGATGCAAAGTGACGCAAGGGCACAATGCTGCACTTGACCTCAAGGGGGCACACACATCTGGATTTGGTTCTCAGCAGCTGAGAGGCTGCTTGAGTGCCCATCTCTATCTCTCTCTCTCTCTGTGTGTCTCTCTCAAATAAATAAATAAATAAATAAATAAATAAATAAATAAATAAATAAATAAATAGAGACAGGGCTGGAGAAATGGCTTAGCAGTTAAGGCGTTTGCCTGCAAAGCCTAAGTACTCATATTTGAATCTCCAGGTCCCACATAAGCCAGACACAGTAACGCAAGTATGCAATGGTTACACATGCACACAAGGGGGCACATGCATCTGGAATTTGTTTGCAGTGGCTGAAGGCCCTGGCACACCCATTCTTTCTCTCTGCCTCTTTGTTTCTCTCTCTCTCTCTCAAAATAAATAAATAAATAGAGCCAGGCGTGGAAATGCTTGCCTGTAATCCCAGCACCCGGGAGGTAGAGGAAGAAGGATTGCTATGAGTTCGAGGCCACCCTGAGAATACATAGTGAATTTCCAGTCAGCCTGGGCTAGAGTGAGACCTTACCTTGAAACCACCCCCACGCCCCCCCCCCCAAAAAAGAAAGAAAGAATAGCCGGGTGTACACACCTTGGGAGGTTGAGGTAGGAGGATCACTGAATTAATTCAAGGTCAGCCTGGAACTATAGAGTGAATTCCAGGTCAGCCTGGGCTAAAGTGAGACTATCTTGGTGGGGGTGGGGAGCAAACAAGAGAGAAACTACCTTTTTAATTTTATATATTTGTGTGTGTGTGTGTGCCAGAGATCTCTTGCCTCTGCAAAAGAACGCCAGACTTTTTTTTTCATGTGTGTGAGATGTGGCATATGCAATGTGGTATGTGTGTGTGGAGTGTATGTGCCCTTGTAGCACCCCATTCACCTACAGTGGAGTCCACTCGTCTCCAGAGGCCTGAGTAGAATTCCAGCTAAACTGCTCACTACTTATCCACCTAGTTGTTTTGCACCTGAGTCTCTCTTTTTTTTAAAACTAAGTTTGGATCTTGCAGGGCTCTGAAGATTCTCACTTCTTTGCTCCCCTGTAGGACCAGGTAAAAGGCATGCATACCCGTGTCCAGCTGTTTCATATGGGGTCTGGAGAGTCCTGAGTAAAAAAGCAGTTTTAGGCCCTCATGCTTGCACAGGAAGTACACTTAACCACTGAGCCATCTTCCCAACACAAAAGGCCAGAGACTTAAGTAGTTGGCTTGGGAATTGAACCTGGGGCCTACTTTGAAGGCACCATTGATGTTGATGCCAACAGTACTCCCCACCTTGAAGATTTACTTATAACTTGTCTAAGATGTCACATAATACAGTAATATGAATAGGAAAAAATATTGGATGACTTTTGTTGGTTTTTTTTTTAAAACTTTATTGATAGGACAACCTCCTTGCATGGATTGTGTAAGTCTGGCTCAGTGACACACACCTTTAGGCCTAGCTATTCAGAAGACTGAGGAAGTACTGCTTGAGCCAGGAATTCAAATCTAGCCTGAAAAAATGTAAGACCCTGTATCTAAAAAAATAATAATAAAATCATATATAAACTGGGTGAAGAACTTAACCGTGAGTCATTATTCTGTTTTCTGAGTTTAAAATTTTACACACACACATACTTTTTTTTTTTTTTAATCTAATGTAGGCCTGAGGGCTGAGGCAGCTTCTAGGACTAAGGGCCCTGGTTTCTCAAGCTACTGTGTCTGTCACCTCTTCCAAAGACTGGGGACATATAACAGCCATTTCACAGAAAGAAGTAGGAGCAGTGCCCAGCTTTCCAAAGGCACTTTAAGGATTTCATCTAAAAGATGGGGTGAACTTTTTTTGATAGTCTATAAATCTTGGTCATCTGTCCACTATCCTGCTGTGTTAAGGGTAAGCAATGACAGTATTTTCAGCTATAAGCTGACACATAAACACTTAATTGTAGGGACTACAGAGATGGCTTAGCAGTTAAGGCACTTGCTTGCAAAGCCTAAGGACCCAAGTTCAATTCCCTAGCACCCATGGAAGTCAAATGCTCAAGGTGGCACATGCATCTGGAGTTCATTTGCAGTAGAGGTGCTGATGTGCACCTTCACTCCCTCCCTCTCTCTCAAATAAGTAAATAAATAAAAATTTAAAAAGAAAACTTAGTTGTAAAGGGAAAAGCATATCAAATAAAATTAATCATGTTTTAATCCAGGCAACCAGCTTCAACATTTTTGGTGTGTATTTTCTAATCTGATTTCAGTGCACATTAATTCCTACAAACATGGTTCCTTTTTGTAATTAATCTTTTTAAAATTCTTCTTATTAGAGAGAGAGAGAAGCAGATAAGAGAGAGAATGGGTGCTCCAGGGCTTCCAGACACTATAAACGAACTCCAGACACATGCGCTGCCTTGTTTGTGCATCTGGCTTTACGTGGGTACTGGGGAATCAAACCTGGGACCTTTGGCTTTGCAGGCAAGTGCCTTAACTGCCAAGCCATCTCTCCAGCCCTCAAACAAAATTATAAAGCCCCTCAAATATGATAGGTTCTCTGATGTAGAGGCTGTGTCACAGTTACCCAGTGGCACCCTAAGCAAGACTCTAATTTGATTGGTAATTTAATAATTCAAAATAATAATTGTATGTGTATATAGTTTATAGAATTTCAAATAAAATTGTGGATGTAGCTAGTGGTAGAGTACTTGCCTAGCATGCAGGAGGCTCTAGGTTTAATCCTCCGCACCTTATGAAGAATTAAAAAAAAAAAAAAAGAATTAGAGATTTTGTTATTTTTGATGTAGGATATCTCATCATGAGCTCAGGTGGGCTTCAAACTCACTGTCTTTCCTCTTCTGCTAAATGAATGCTAGCACCTCAGTGAGTGCTTGCCATTTCACTTCCTCCCTTTAGCAAGAGCCCACCCGCCTGCTGACATCACTTATGATATTGGAAATGGTATCCCTAAATCCCCATTTAGGGATGCATATGAGAAAGGCCAGAAGCCTTGACAGTTGTTTTAAGGTAAGTTCTACTACTGGTTATTAAGAAATATATATCTTATTAGATTGAAACTAAGTTGAGAAAATATAAGCATTTATCTTTTAAAACAACTGGAAAACTGTATCATTTCCTGTGCCTTATGTTTATCTGAAAGGTATGTAGGCTTCCTGACATAAGATCTAAGGGTCTTACTGAATGATTCAAGGCAAGCTCTTAAAAACCATCTGAGAAATTTTCTCTTTTACTGATGTACTTTGATTTTGGTGCTAGAGAGCAAAGCCAGGCCCTTGCACATGCTAAGCACTCTTACCAGTGAGTTCTACCACCAGCCCCACTAAAGTGGTTTTAAATACTATTTTTTTTTTTTTTTTTTTTTTGAGGTAGGGTCTCACTCTAGCCCAGGCTGACCTGGAATTCACTCTATTCTCAGGGTGGCCTCAAACTCATGGTGATCATCCTACCTCTGCCTCCAGAGTGCTAGGATTAAAGGCGTGTGCCACCACGCCCTGCTTAAATACTTTATTAATTTATTTGAGAGACAGTGAATATGGACATGCCAGGGCCTCTTGCCACTGCAAATGAACGCCAGATGCATGCACCACTTTGGCCATCAGGCTTTGCAAGCAAGCACTTTAACCGCGGAGCCATCACTCCATCCCTGTTTCTTAGTTTTTACTTCTTCCTCCTTGGAAGAATCTGAACTGTTACGTTGTGAATGCTTATAAGTAATAAGGAATACTTTCCAATCAATTTCTGGGCTGAAAGCAATTGGGATGTTTGAAGCTGTAGGTAAGTGGAACCAGCTGAGCATCTCATTTTAAAATTCTACTTAAAGCTAGAAGAGAAGATGCCCACATGCTAGCTTACAGTCTGTACCCCTGGTATTTATATAGTTAAGCCTCATTTTTTTTATGACTTGCTACTGGGTCTGAGAAATTAGGATGAGCACTGCTTGTACAATGGCACACACTTAGATCCCAGCTTCTTGCGAGGCTTAGATGGGAAGGTTGCTTAAGTCTAGGAGTTTAAGCCTCACCTGTGTAACACTGAACTAGCTCTGTTTCTAAAATAAAAGAAAGTGGAGGCATTCCCTTACCTTTTTTTCAGGCAGGGTCTCTATTAGTGTCAGGGTGGCTTTGAACTCATGATGATCCTCCTACCTCTGCCTCCTGAGTGCTAGGATTAAAGGCATGTACCATCATGCCCAATTTAGGTTTTTAACACAAAGTTGAAATATGAGTTGGAAGAAAGTGATAATCATATTCAACATTTAAGATAGTATTAGAGGTTTTTTTCTGTTTTGTTTTGGTTTGGTTTGTTGGTTTTTCAAGGTAGGGTCTAACTCTAGCCTAGGCTGATCTGGAATTCACTCTGTAGTCTCAGGGTGGCCTCAAACTCATGGATCCTCCTACCCCTGCCTCCCAAGTGCTGAGATTAAAGGCGTGCACCACCACGCCCAGCCCAGTATTAAAAATTTTGAACATAGTGACATTCGGTTCTTTTTCATGTGTGTATGCTACATGTGAGTGAGTGTGCAGATACATGTAGAGTCAGAGGACACCTTTCAGGTCAGTGCTCACCTTTCCCTCATTGGAGGCAGGGATTCTCTCTGTGGATCTCACTCTGCTGCTGAGTCTTTGTTGTGCTCACTGCAAACGTCTGGTCTCTACTCTCATCTCACAGTCAGTGTGCTGGGATTACTGAAGTCAGCCACAGCTTCTGACTTTCTACGTGGGGTCTGAAGAGGATCAACCTTAGGTACTCAGGCTTGAACAGAGAATTTTACCCACTGAGCAAACCATATCCCCAGCCCTGATATTTGGCTTCTTGTCATGCAACCCTGAAATTTTAACTGTAACCTAATTAGAAACTTGGATGTAAGGATCAGTAGAGCAGGCTTCTGCGAAATACTTATCCCTCTAAAGTGTGGAGTGGAATCCAAAACAAAATCTTGGCAGGGTTTCTAGATTGTTTGTTTGTTTGTTTGTTTGTTTGTTTGTTTGTTTTGGGGTTTTCGAGATAGGATCTCACTCTAGCCCAGGCCGACCTGGAATTCAGTTATGTCATCTCAGGGTGACCTTGAACTCGTGGCAATCCTCCTACCTCTGCCTCCCAAGTGTTGGGATTAAAGGCGTGCGCCACCACGCCCAGCAGCTGTTTGGTTTTTTTAATGAGAGAGAAAGAATTGGCATACCTCCCCTGTAATCAAACTCCAGACACATGCTCCACCTTATGTGCATGTGTTGCCTTGTGCATCTGGCTTACGTGGGATCTGGGGAGCAGAACATGGGTCCTTAGGCTTTTCAGCCAAGCACCTTAACTACTAAGCCATCTCTCCAGCCCTAGATCATTTAAAAAGTGTTTTCCTGGTAATATAAATGGCACTGTAGAAAAGGCAATATTTTTACACAGCTTCTCTTAGAGAAATAAAATTCTTTATTCTAGTTCTAATGCCCAGTTGTTACATGATGATTACTGAGAAGCTTCTAGGAGGCTCTCTGTTAAAAGGTATTGCTTTCTATTAATTAGGGATATGCAAGCCAGCCAGCGCTCCGTAGCCTTGGTTGCAGAAATGATCCACACTGCTAGTCTGGTTCACGATGACGTTATCGACGATGCCAGTTCTCGGAGAGGAAAACATACAGCTAATAAGCTCTGGGGTGAAAAGAAGGTATGGTGTCTTTTTTTTTTTTTTTTTTTTTTTTTTTTTTTGATTTTCATGGTAGAGTCTCACTGTAACCCAGGCTGACCTGGGATTCACTATGTAGTCTCAGGATGGCCTCGAACTTATAGCAATCCTCCTACTTGGGCTTCCCGAGTGCTGGGATTAAAAGTGTGCACCACCATGCCCATGCCCAGCTGCTTTAGTCTTATAAAACACATCCTTTAGGAGGTTGCATTTGCTTTTCAGATTTGTCTCATGAAAGTAAAATGTGCTTGCTCAAATAATGGTCTTCTAAATTTCAAAGTTCATGCTGTCTCTGTAAAGAGATTGGATAGACAACAGAAATACCTTAAGGAAAACGCTTAGCATTTCTCGTCATTTCCTGTTTCATGTGGAATTCTTTCTGAGTGTAGAAAGGGATTCTTATACACCTAGGAAGTGTATTTCATGAGGAATCATAAGTTTTACTTTTGAGCTCAGATTGCCTATGTTCAGCTCAATCTCAAGCCTGTATTTCATTCACTGCATGTGCAATAGTATCAAAGCAAATAAAACTGCAAAACCAAAAGTTGGAATAGTGTGCTCTACCATGAAAATTTTACATTTTTTAAAAATTTTACCTTTTTAAACACAGATAGTATGATAAAGTTTGAGTCATTTATGTATATTTTTGTTTCTTATTTTATTAGCCTTACCTGGAGGCAGTATAGAAAATAAGCACTTTTGCTTGAGGATTTATAATTGTGGGTTGAAGAATGAAAATGAAGTTGAAACTGGGTGTGGTAACCTGCACCTATAATCCCAGTACTCAGGAGATGGAGGCAGGAGGATCAGAATTTAAGATCATTCTCAGCTATATAACACATTTGAGGCCAAACGGATACATGAGACCTTGTCTCAAAAAAAAGAAAAGAAAATCCCCTTCCTATTTACAAAATGCACACTGGTTAGAGTCCAGCCGCTGGGGTCTTTATGACCTCCCTGGTCAAGAGGATGGATGACTTACCACTAGAGCTACAGAGTCCCTTTGAAGAGGTGCTTACCACCCCCTGGGAGCTGGCTGACCCTTGAGGCAAGGATCAAAATACGAGCTTTCAACTGTTTATAACACTTAGGTAAAGCTTGAGAATAAAACATAATTTTAATAAGTCCCAATTTCAATAAGGTGCTTTCTTAGTAGTGAAAAACTTAGCAGCAAATAATAGGTAATGATGTTACCAGAACATAAAGTATCTATCATAAAGATAGCACTAGTTGGGATGCAAAGTGTAGCTGATATGTGAACAGCAGGGTGTGTGTGCTCACTCTGATGAAGGCATCTGGTTGGGAGAGACTAGAGACTTCCTGCACATGGATCTGAGCTGGTCATTTAAATTGAGCATTCTCTGTGAAGAGGGAGGACTTTTTTCTTCCCTTCTCTCTTTTTTTAAAAGATTTTATTTTTGTTTATTTATTAGAGACAGAGAGTGAGAATGGGCACACCAGGGCCTCTAGCCACTGCAGATGAACTCCAGATGCATGCGCTACCATGTGCATCTGGCTTACGTGGGACCTGGAGAATCAAACCAGGGTCCTTAGGCTTCACAGGCATGCACCTTAACCACTAAGCCATTGCCCCAGCTCTTCTTCCCTTATCTTAAGCAAGTGCTATACAATTGAGTCATACTACCATTCCCAGAATACTTTGTGAATAGAAGCAGTAAGTAGAAAGGCATGGCAGCATATCTTGAGGGAAAGTAAATAGTCTAGTGCAGCTAGACTAGAGGGAGCTGCACTGTGGTAGTACCTGGGTATGGTAGGAGGGTGATACTCTCCCTCCATGCATCTCATTCTTCACTTGTGAACTAGGAGACACATAAAGTGATCTCTTGAGAATTAGAACAGGTCAAGCCGTGGCCCAACTCTGTAACTGGTTACTGTGTGATTTTGCTGAGGAAGAGAAAAAAAAAATCTATCAAGAATGACCTCTTTTGGGCTACAGAGGTGGCTTAGCAGTTAAGGCGCTTGCCTGCAAAGCCTAAGAACTCATTTTCAAATCTCCAGGTCCCACATATCCAGATGCTTAGTGACACAAGCACGCAACATTGCACATGCTCACAAGGGGGCACACATGTCTGAAGTTCATTCACAGCAGTTGAAGACCCTGGCATGCACATTCTCGCTCTAGAAAAAAAAAAGCCGGGCGTGGTGGCACACACCTTTAATCCCAGTACTCGAGGCAGAGGTAGAAGGATCGCTGTGAGTTCAAGGCCACCCTGAGACTACAAAGGTAATTCCAGGTCAGCCTGGACCACAGTGAGACCCTACCTCAAAAAGCAAAAAAAAAAAAAAAAAAAAAAAAAGAATGACCTCTTTCCTGTTTGGTAGTTATCTTCAGACACGTCAGTTTCATCATTGGCTTGCTGGTCTGTGTGGGGTTTGTGTGTGTGACGGGCTCAAAGCCAGGGACCTGTGTTCATGGTGCACATGCTCAACAAGTGTTGCTGTACCACTGAACTGTATCATTAGCCTTGCTCTGATCCTTTTATCTGAAAAGTGTTGTTGGTTTTGTTTTGTTTTTTCCTGTTCTAGGCTGTTCTTGCTGGAGATTTAATTCTTTCTGCAGCATCTGTGCTTCTGGCACGGATTGGAAACATAGCCGTTACAACTATTATATCCCAAATTGTTGAAGATTTGGTGCGTGGTAGGTTGATTCTTTCTTTTATTCTTTTTTATAAAACCCTGGTATTTAGCCAGGCAACAAATCCATATCTCATGTGACCCTTCTCCTGCTTCATAGGTGAATTTCTTCAGCTAGGATCAAAAGAAAATCAGAATGAAAGAATTGCCCACTACCTTGAAAAGACCTTCAAGAAAACTGCAAGTCTGATAGCCAACAGTTGTAAAGCAGTATGTACGTTCTGTCTCTTCAAGTTGAAAAAAAAAAAGCCCACACTCATTTCTTGGTAGCTAGTTCTAGAAAATACTTCATGATGGCTGAAGAGATGGCTTAGTGGTTAAGGCGTTTGCCTGCAAAGCCAAAGGACCCAGGTTTGATTTCCCTAGGACCCATGTAAGCCAGATGCACAAGGGGGTGCATGCATGCAGAGTTCGTTTGCAGTGTCTAGAGGCCCTGGCGCGTCCATTCTCTCTTTCTCTGTGTCTGTCTGTCTTCTATCTCTCTGCTTGAAAATAAATAAAATTTAAAAAACAAAGTACTTCATGGGAAATCTCAAAAAAGTATCCAAAACTCCCAGAGTCAGGGAAGAACAAGTCATTCTTGAACAACTTCTGCTGTGTTTTGATTTCTACTGTCTTCATTTAGTGTGTGGACATGAAATATTCTCTCATCTTTTCTTACCCAAGAACTAGTCAAAAATAAACCCAATAATATGTTTCCTAGTCTAATTTCTAAACTACGTAACATTCAGGACAACTATTGTCACATTTCTGGAATTTTACCTTTAAAATTTATGAAAAGCTGGATGTGGTGTCTCGTGTCTTTAATCCTACTACTCATGAGACTGACATAGGTAGGATTGCTATGAATTTAGAGTGAGTTTCAGATCTGCCTGGGCTAGAGTGAGACCCTGGTCTCACAGCAAAAATCACATCAGTATTTACCCAGGAGAAAAATGTCTCTTTACTATTAGATTCTATTAGTATTCTCTACACTTTTTTATAACTAGTAAATCTTCCCAATATATCTCTTATAAGTAAACTATAATTCACTTTTTCTTACTCCTTTGCCTTCTCCTTCCCTCTCTTCCTCCTCCCCTTCTTCTCACTATACATCTAAATATTATCCAAATATTTAAATCATTGGTATCCTTAGTCTGGTATTCATTGTTAGTTCATGAATAAGACACAATGTCTCCATAAAAGTCTTAATACAAGAAGTACAGGCATACAGGCGGTACATGCCTGTACTTCCTTGCACTTGGGAGGTACAAGCAGGAGTATTTTGGATTCAAGGCTAGCTGGAGCTACACAGTGAGTTACAGACCACCTCAGCTATACCTAGTGAGATCCTGTCTCAAACAACAGTTGTTCATCTGAGCATCTCAGAGTAGCAGATTCAGAACAGAAAAGATAGGCAAGCAACAATCCCATGTAATTAAAGCAACAAGAAAGGAAGGCCACTGAGTTCAAATATCAATTGCTATCTTGGTACATTCAGTATAATTACAGTATGTAGGGAACCTTGCTTAGTCCTCTGATGATGTTTCTGTTTTTCCCATGTGTTAAGAAATGTGTAGTTGTGAGCCAAAAAAATAAGGACAACATATCCTAAAAAGATCTGATTGAAACCCAAGGAATGTGAGTTATGTAGGACAAGCTAGCCACTATCTTAGCTATTTTCATCTTTTATTTTTTTATTTTATTTATTTTTATTTATTTATTTATTTATTTATTTATTTATTTATTTATTTATTTATTTTTGGAGAGAAACAGATAGAGAATGGGAGTGCCAGAGGCCTCTCAACCATTGTGAACGAACTCCAGATGCGTGTGCCCCTTTATGGGCAAGTTTGGCATTGTGCCCTTGCGTCACTTTGCACCTGGCTAAACGTGGGACCTGGAGAATCGAAGGGGCGTTCTTAGAGTTCGAAGGCAGGCACCTTAACCACTAAGCCATCTCTCCAGCCTTCATTTTTTTTTTTTTTTTTTTTGGTTTTTCGAGGTAGGGTCTCACTCTAGTTCAGGCTGACCTGGAATTCACTATGTAGTCTCAGGGTGGCCTCGAACTCACGGCAATCCTCCTACCTCTGCCTCCCGAGCAGCCTTCATTTTTTTTAATTGAAAGACTTACTATGTTTAAATTTCCAAGAAATTACAAGTACTTTTTTTTGTCATTTGTGTGCAGGCAAGAGTAGAGTGTCAGGTGTCCTCCACTATTGCTCTTCTGCTTTATTACCTTGAGATGGAGTGTCTCCACCCTCCCCCCTCCCCTGCCTGGAGGAATTCTCCCATCTCTGTCCCCTAGAGGACTGGGGTTACTGGCGTGAATGGCCACAACCAGCTTTTTACATGGTCTCAAACCCTCATGCATGTGTGGCCATTTTCTCAGCTCCACAAATGTAATTTTTATTTTTTTAATTTATTTTTTTCCAAGCAGAGAGAGAGAATGAGAATGGGCATGCCAAGTCCTTCAGCCACTGCAAATGAACTCCAGATGCATGCCCCACTGTGCATCTGGCTTTAGTTGGGTACTGGGGAATCAAACCTGGGTCGTTAGGCTTTGCGGGTGAGCACCTTAACTGCTGAGCCATCTCTCCAACCTGTAATTTTTACTTTTTAAAATTTTTATTTATTTGCATACATGTGTTATGTGTATATGGGTGTGCCACTGCAGATGAACACCATACACATGCACCAGTTTTGTGTCTAGCTTTACATGGGTGCTAGGGAATTAAACCTGGGGCCAGCAAGTGTTATAAAGCACCTTTAACCACTGTACCATCTCCCCAGTGCAAGTGTATTTAAAAAAAAAAAAAAAAAGACATGGAATCATGATAAATGCCAAATGTTAAATCAAAGAATGACCTATTTTAAATAGGTTTCATAAAGCTTTCTTCAGTAATGCTTTATTTATTGTTATACTTTTTTTTGTTTGTTTTCAAGGTAGGGTCTCACTCGAGCCCAGGCTGACCTGGAACTTACTCTGTAGTCTCAGGCTAGCCTCGAACTCATAGCCATCCTCCTACCTTTGCCTCTCAAGTGCTGGGATTCTATACCCAGCTGATAATTATATTTTTTGGTGACCAAAATCTTCATCAATATATATCATAGACAGAGCAGCATACCCATGTTATTCCCAACACTAAGGAGTTGAAGACCAGCCAGGGCTACATAGCAAGGACCTATCTCAACAAAAAAGAGAGGGAGAGAGAAAAAAGGCCTGTCCTCCTTAGACACACTGGTATCTTAAGTTCATTGATAATCTCTGCGGGTGTTAAGGCTGTTAAAATTAGAAATACACAAAGCTGACATACCCTAGGCACAAGGGACCAGCACTTTATGGGACCAGACTAGTAAATAGTACAGACAGTGGTGGGATCCTGCCAAAGGCCCAAGGAACCAGACCTATCTTAACAGTGAAAGGCTTAATTGTGTCACTATATTTCTCTATTTACAAGCCAAAGATAATGAGTGTATGGATAAAGAGTACCTCATTGTACAAAAATTAACAAGTAAGCCAGGCATGGTGGTGCACGCCTTTAATCCCAGCATTCGGATAGCAGAGGTAGGAGGATCACCATGAGTTCAAGGCTACCCTGAGACTGCATAGCTGAGACTACATAGTGAATTCCAGGTCAACCTGGACTAGAATGAAACTCTACCTCAAAAAAACAATATATATATACACACACACACACACACACACACACACACATACACATACACATACACATACATACACACACACAAGTAAACAATGGACATATATTTTGTCATTGTTCACCTGAAACAGAATATTTGGGGCTGGAAAGATGGCTCAGCAGTTAAAGGCTCTTGCTTGCCAAAGTTCAATTCCCTAGCCACTCAAGTAAAGCCCAGTGAAAAAATGCCACAGATTCTGGCATTTATTTACAATGGCTGGGGACTCTGGCATACCCACACATACACACACTGACATACAAATAAATTTTTAAAAAAGAAGAACCAGCCGGGCGTGGTGGCGCACGCCTTTAATCCCAGCACTCGGGAGGCAGAGGTAGGAGGATCGCCGAGAGTTCGAGGCCACCCTGAGACTACAGAGTTAATTCCAGGTCAGCCTGGACCAGAGAGAGACCCTACCTTGCAAAACCAAAAAAAAAAAAAAAAAAAGAAGAAGAACCTAGGTTTGATTCCCAAAGACCCACATAAGCCAGATACACAGGTGGCACATGCGTCTGGAGTTCGTTTTCAGTGGCTAGAGGCTCTGGCGAGCCCATTCTCCCCCTTTTTGAGTCTCTCTTAAATAAAAGGAAAGGAGGAGGGAAGGAAGAGGGAGAGAGAGAAAGAAAAAGGAAGGAAAACAAGAAAGATAGATTGATTCTACAACCAATAATACAATTTGGTGGCAGAGCACATGTCTAGTATGCACAAGAGCCTGTTTCAATCCCTAGCACTGCCCTGGCTACTCTCCTATCCTTCCCCACTGCCAAGTACAAAAACCAAAAACAAAAAAAACATGGAGCGGGAGGGATAAATGTTTCCTACTATCCACTAAGGCACGCTGTCCTAGAATTACTTTTGAAGGGAGACTATCAGAATTCAGTCTACTAAGGACACTTTTACTGTTTGTTTCCCTTTACCACCTGGATTCCCTTCTAATAATATTCTAATAACAATATTCAAATAATACTGAAATGTGAGATAAGACTGTCTAGAGGAACTTTCTAACTTTTATATTGAAATAGTTAATGTTATTTTCAAAATATGATTGGCCATGTATTACATACTCATGCCAGATACACTGTATAGCTTACCAATGAAGACAGACAAATTGGTGGGAATGAGACCTATCGAGAGTTTTTCAACACACAGTGATTTAGATGAGACCACAATCCAAAACTGGAGTTTGATAGTCTTTTTTTAAAACTAATTTTCTTTTTTAAAAATTATTATTATTTATTTGAGAGAGGGACAGAGAGAAGGAGGCAGAGAAAGAGTGTGTGTGTGCATGCCAGGGCCTTTAGCTGCTGGAAACGAACTCCAGACACATGTGTCACCTTGTGCATCTGGCTTTTGTGGATTCAGAGCAATCAGACATGGGTCCTTTGACTCTGCAGGCAAGCGCCTTAACCACTAAGCCATCTCTCTAGCCCTTGTTTTGTTTTTTCTTGAGACAGGTTTGCACAGTTACCCAGACTGGCCTTGAACTCACAATCCTTCTGCCTTAGCTTCTCTGATAGCTGAGACTATGAGCATGCACTGTCATATGAACCTGGCTTTGTTTTCTGAATTGGTTCTCTCCAGGTGGGCCTTTGTGTGCCCTGGAATCAATGGACTCCCTCTCCTTCTATTACTTTACTGTCAAAACTCACAGTGTTCCACAGAATTGTGCTATGGGTCATGTTGCCAGAACACTGTGGTATCAAGTTATTCTTACCTCTCTCTACAGGTCTTACAAAATCTGGCCAGTTGTCTTAATACTGCTATAACAAAAGGGAAAGCTGCCACCCTCTTTCCTGGTCCAGGATCCAATCCAGGGTCTCTTTATAGTTGTCATGAGACCTCAACTCTCATGTGGGATCAGTTCCTCAGTCTTTGCTTAATATTAGTTTGATGTTTTCAGGCTAATTATGTGGCTGAGCCTGTCAAGTTGAGTTTGATACTTGACAGGTTTAGGTGCAAGTTGTGAATTTTGGGCAGGAAAACAACAAAAGGTAGGCCATCTCATCAGGTTATCACATCAACTCAGTGGTATCTCTGCCTCATTACTGGTGATAACACACACTGATCACCTGTAGAGTAGTATTTGCCAGGAAAGTGTTTTCATATCAGGTAACCATCCTGCTTCACATCACACTCACTGGTCTCAGCATCTGTGTCTGCTTCTTTTCTGAGGTCGTTACTATTGTGATGGACCTATCACTTGCTCTGTGTCAGCATCCACAGTACAGTTACTATTCTCTTACAAGTAAGCTCTCATCTGTGTGGACTTGAGACTTTTAATTTCATCTTATAGATCACAACACTTTCATCATTTTCACACTTGGTTGTCTGTTATTGGGCCAGTAGGGGAGCTTCTTTACCTGACTCTTGGTGCTCTTTCTTATGGGGCCATCTTTCTTCTTAGACTGTTGCAGTTTCTGCAGGAGGTATTCCAAGCTCATCTTAGGCTTTCTGGCTTTGGGGATCAGCCAGTTTTCTCAAGAGTCCTTTCTTTAAAGAGGCTCTTTTTGGAAAATTTTTATTGCCTTACAAAGAATTAGGTGTTATTTTAGTAAGAATGATACTTATAATCCAAACTTTAAGTACTGGTTGTCACTGTCATTGAAAAAGTGTACAAGAGCTGGTGAAATGGCTTAGTGGTTAAGGCGTTTATCTGCGAATCCAAAGGATCCCAGTTCGATTCTCCAGGACCCACGTAAGCCAGATGCACAAGAGGCACATGCATCTGGAGTTCGTTTGCAGTGGCTAGAGGCCCTGGCATGTCCATTCTCTTTCTATCTGCCTCTCTTCTATCTCTCTCTCTCTCTTCTTGCAAATAAATAAATATAAATTTTAAAGAAAAGAAAAAGTATACAAATGTGTTAGTATGGGTATAAATATGTATATTTCTGTACCCACCCATGTCTTCAAAACTGTAAGACATCTACTGATAATTCCAAATCCAATTTGTCGCATGGGACTCATGGTTTATTCATCTTTCTATATTTTTTTCTTTTTTTTGTTTTTTTTTTTAAGATTTTTAATTTGTATTTACATATTTATTAGAGAGAGAGGCAGAGAGAGAGAAAGAATGGGCGCTCCAGGGCCTCTAGCCACTGCAAATGAACTCCAGATGCATGCGCTACCATGTGCATCTGGCTTACATGGGACCTGGAGAATCGAACCTGGATCCTTAGGCTTTGGAAGCATGCACCTTAACCACTAAGCTATTTCTCCAGCCCAAGAACATTTTTAAATGTTCTAATCTCATCTTTCTATATTTATAACTCTTTTCCCCATCAGGGAAAGACCTGTTTTTTATTTTATTTATTTTATTATTTTATTTATTTTATTTTATTTTTTATTTTATTTTGGTTTTTCCAGGTAGGGTCTGTCTCTAGCCCAGGCTGACCTGGAATTCACTGGGTAGTCTCAGGGTAGCTCTTCAAATTCACAGCAGTCCTCCTACCTCTGCATCCTGAGTGCTAGGATTAAAAGCATGTGCCACCATGCCTGGCTGGCTGGCTTGCTTTCTTTCTTTCTTTCTTTCTTTATTTATTTATTTATTTATTTATTTATTTATTTATTTATTTATTTATTGAGACAGAGCCTCATTATGTAACCTAGGGTGGCCTACCTTAGCCTCCCAAGTACTGGGATTTCAAAACTGTGCCACCATGCCTAGCTGAATGGTTTGTCTTTTCTTTTCTTCTTCTTCTTCTTTTTTTTTTTTTTTTTTTTTTTTTTTTTCAAGGTGGGGTCTCACACTAGCTCAGGCTGACCCGGAATTAACTATGTAGTCTCAGGTGACCTCAAAGTCACAGTGATCCTCCTACCTCTGCCTCCCAAGTGCTAGGCTCACAGGTGTGTGCCACCACACCCAGCTAGACTTGTTTCTCATTTTCCACAATGTTTGTTTACCCAATCCTAGAACATGTTATAGGAGTTTCAAAATTGTTAACTCATATCTCTATGAAAAACGACTAGCTAGAGTTCAGCATTTTGTTTACACTTCCTTTTTTAAATTTTTATTTTTTATTTTTATTTATTTGAGAGAACAGGAGAGAAAGAGGCTGAGAGTGAAAGGAAGGGATGGGCATGCCAGGGCCTCCAGCAACTGCAAATGAGTTCTAGATGCGTGCACCACCATGTGCATCTGGCTTACGTGGGTCCTGAGGAATCGAACCTGGGTCCTTTGGCTCTGCAGGCAAACACCTTAAGCTCTAAGCCATCTCTCTGCCCTATAGTTCCTTTTGTCTTTAGCTTAAAGATAATATAATCAAGGCAATGTTCAAAAATTACCTCAGCCATGTGTGGTGATGCACAAAGTAGTGCATGTGTCTGGAGTTTACAGTGACAAGAGGTCCTGGCACTCCCATTCTCTCCCCCTCTCTGCTTATAATAAGTAAACATTTTTAAAAGAATTACTTCTTCAGCCATGTGTGGTAGCACACACCTTTGGTCCTAGCACTCAGGAAGCTAAGGTAAGAGGATCAATGTGAATTTGAAGCCAGCATGGATTCCAAGTCAATCTGTCCTTGATTTAAAAAAGAAGAAAAGCCGGGCATGATGGTGCACGCCTTTAATCCCAGCACTCAGGAGGCAGAGGTAGGAAGATTGCTGTGAGTTTGAGGCCACCCTGAGACTACACAGTTAATTCCAGGTCACCCTGAGCTAGTGTGAGATCCTACCTTGAAAAAAAGAAGAAGAAAAGACAAACCATTCGGCTAGGCATGGTGGCACAGTTTTGAAATCCTAGTACTTGGGAGGCTTTGTCTCAAAAAAACAGTATGCCGGGCGTGGTGGCGCACGCCTTTAATCCCAGCACTCGGGAGGCAGAGGTAGGAGGATCGCCGAGAGTTCGAGGCCACCCTGAGACTACATAGTTAATTCCAGGTCAGCCTGGACCAGAGTGAGACCCTACCTTGCAAAACCAAAAAAAAAAAAAAAAACAGTATGCCAGGCATGGTGGCACATGCTTTTAATCCCAGCACTTGGGAGGCAAAGGTAGGAGGATCGCTGTGAATTTGAGGGGTTACCCTGAGACTACATAATGAATTACAGGTCAGCCTGGGCTACAGCAAAACCCTACCTCGAAAAATGAAAAAAGTAAGCATTTGCCTGCAAAGCCAAAAGGACCCTGACTATTCCCCAGGACCCATGTTAGCCAGATGCACAAGGGGGTGCATGCATCTGGAGTTCATTTGCAGTGACTGGAGGCCCTGGTGCGCCCATTCTCTCTCCCTCTCCTTCTTTCTCTGTTAAATAAATAGTAAAATACTTTAAAAGGAAGGTTTAGGGGTAAAACCTGCTGGCCCAGGTTTAGCAGCAAGACCCTGGCAAGGCCATACACACACAACAATGCAAATAATTTCCACTCTGGTTATATTACTTGAAACAATCAACTTCATTTGGGGTGGAGGGTGGATTTTGCAAGATGGGGCCTCACTGTAGCCCAGGCTGTCCTCAAACTCACAGCCATCCTCCCATTCCTGCCTCTGCCACCATTCCCAGCTCTTATTTTTATTCCATGTTAGTTCCTTCCCATTGTTATTTGTTTGTTTTCTTACTCCAAATATGATAACTTACAACAAACTTTAACAAAGTTCTCCCCCTATGTTCTCTTACCCTGTCACTCCCACATCTGCATCCTCTCCTCAGTTCACAGCCCACCAATCTTGTGTTACTTTGGTCCTTTTTTCCTGTGTTTGGCTTTTCATAAGTAAGACACATGAATGTATATTATTGACTACTCTTTGTTTTACTTGTGTGTGTACATGTTCACATGTGAGTGTGGGCACACATGTCCCTCTGCATACATGGGGAAGTCAGAGGACTACTTTGGGGTCAGTCTTCTGTCTTCCCACCCCATTTGAGGCAGGGTTCTCATTCTAGATTCATGCTTTGCTGGCTTTCTTTGCTGCGCTCATCGTAAGCGTCTAGAAGTTCTCCTGCCTCTGCCTCCCAGCTCACAGTTATAGAGTCTCAGCAGGCTGGGATTATAGAAGCCAACCATGGCTTCTGGCTTTTTACAGTCTGGGGAGCAAACTCAGGTCCTCCAGCTTGGGTGGTGTGGTGGTTTGATTCAGGTGTCCCCCATAAACTTAAGTGTTCTGAATGCTAGTCTCCCCAGCTAATGGCAATTGGAAATTAAAGCCTCCTGGAGGTGGTGTATTGTTGGGGCGGGCTTATGGGTATTATAGCCAGCTTCCCCTTGCCAGTGTTTGGCACACTCTCCTGTTGCTGTTGTCCACCTTATGTTGACCAGAGAGTGATGTCCACCCTCTGGCTCATGCCATCGTTTTTCCTGCCATCATGGAGCTTCCCCCTTGAGCCTGTAAGCCAAAATAAACCTCTTTTTTAACCACAAGCTGCTCTTAGTCAGGTGATTTCTGCCAGCAATGCGAACCTGACTGCAACAAGTGGTGAACACTTGACCACTTAGCGCTCTACTGCCCTTTTGTGATATCATTGCACTGGATTACTTTGTCTTGCTTTTCTGCCTTGCTTTCATCACTTAACAATCTATTCTGAAATCATTCATGTTGATTGTAGAATCTTACTTTACAAATAGCTGTGTGGGCACTGCATGGTTTACCAGTCACTGTCCTGTATACAGGCATTGAGGGTTTCAGTAGTCTACATAGTAAGCAACACTATAATGACTACCTTTATATGGATATTCTTTTTTTTTTTTTTTTTTTTTGGTTTTGCAAGGTAAGGTCTCACTCTGGTCCAGGCTGACCTGGAATTAACTATGCAGTCTCAGGGTGGCCTTGAACTCTCGGCGATCCTCCTACCTCTGCCTCCCGAGTGCTGGGATTAAAGGCGTACGCCACCACGCCCGGCTATATGTATATTCTTATATTATGATTGGTGGATTGTCGGGCAAATTTAGGGACAGTTGCATATTTGGCTTTGTTAGACAGTAAGTTCCCTGCATAAGGTTTGCTTGTATTACTATCAGCAGTTACTGAGGGTGCCTTGCCTCTTTCCCTAAGGCCTTACTAACTGAAAGTCACATTAGATTTTTTAAAATTTTTGTCAGTCCAGTTTAATTTGCATCTTTATATCATTTCAAAAGATTAAGAGCCAGACTGGCAAGATGGCTCAATAGTTAAAGGCACTTGCTTACAAAGCCTAACAGCCCTGGTTCAATTCTCTTGTACCCATGAAGAGCAGATGCACAAAGCAGCACATGCATCTGGAGATTGTTTGCAACAGAAAGAGGCCCTAATGTACCCATAACATTCCTTCCCCCCTCCAAATGAATAATTTTTTTTTTTTTTTTGAGATAGGGTCTCACTCTAGCCCAGGCTGACCTGGAATTCACTGTGTAGTCTCAGGGTGGCCTCGAACTCATGGCAATCCTCTCACCTCTGCCTCCCAAGTGCTGGGATTAAAGGTGTGCGCCACCACGCCCAGCAAATAAATATTTTTTTAAAAAAGATTAACAGCCATTTTCATATCTTTAACTTTTGTGAATTGTGTGTTCATGTCTTACAAATTCTTTTTTGAGTATTTTGTCTTTTTTCCCCATTGGTTCTTAAGAGTTCTTTTTAAAAATTATTTTTAATGTATTTATGAAAAAAGAATTGGGCATATTAGGGCTTCTTTGCCACTGCAAATGAACTCCAGATGCATGTGCCACTTTATTCATCTGGCTTTATGTACATACTTGGGAATCAAACCCTTGGCCAAAAGGATTTGCAAGTAAGCACCTTTAATGGCTGAGCCATCTCCCTAGCCGTTAACAATTCTTTATAAACAATATTAGCTCTTTGTCTATTTTAGGAGAGGGAGAGTCTTGCTATGTAGTCTAGGCTGCCTTCCAGCTTGCAATCTTCTCGCTTTCTAATTGCTAGGATAACTGGTGTGCAGCAACACACCCAGACCTTTGGGATAACATGTTACATATATTTTCTCCTAATGTTTTCTGTTGTTTGTTGACAATATCCTGCTTTGCTGACTTTTTCTATAAAGTCTCTGCACTGTTTTATTATGTCTTTATTTATTGGTTTTGTTTTTCGAGGTATGGTCTCACTCTAGCTCAGGCTGACCTGGAATTCATTATGTAGTCTCAGGGTGGCCATGAACTCATATCAGTCTTCCTACCTCTGCTTCCCAAGTGCTAAGATTAAAGGCGTGCACCACCACGCCCGGCTTTATTTCATTTTTGAAGTATTATTTATATGCCACTATAAACAAACTCCAGATGCATATACCACTTTGTGTATCTGGCTTTATGTGGGTACTGGGGCTTTGAACCTGGCCTGTCAGACTTTGCAAGCATGTGCCTTAACCACTAAATCATCTCTTCAGACCCTATTTTATTTATTTGCAAGCAGGAGATAAAAGACAGAGAGAATGGGTATGCCAGGGCCTCCAGTCACTACAAACTGACTCAAGAGGCATGTGCCACTTTGTGTATCTGGCTTCATGTGGATGCTGGGGAATCAAAGCCGGTTCATCAGGTGCTGCAGGCAAGTGCCTTAACCACTGAGTTATTTCTCCAGCCCCAACTTTTTTTTTTGCTTTTTCAAAGTAGGTTCTCACTGTACCGCGCAGGCTGACCTGGAATTCACTGTGTTGTCTCAGGCTGGCCTCAAACTCACAGTGATCCTCCTACCTCTGCCTCCTGAATGCTGGGATTAAAGGTACCTGCCACCATGCCCAGCTGCCAGCCCCCTTTTTAATATATATATATTTGCAAGGAGAGAGAGAATGAATGAATGAATGAATGAATGAATGAATGAATGAATGAATGAATATGGGGTGCCAGAACTGCTCTGTGCATCTGGTTTTACATGGGTACTGAGGATCTGAAACTGGGCTGAACCATGCTAACTCCCCAAACGTTTCTGCACTATTTTAAACAAGATACAACACACCCCCACCAGAAAATATCTTTGAGCTTATAGTGGTGCAAATACATACTTCAAAGATAAGAAATCCTTGTTAAGAGTCAAGCACTTTGCCCCCTTCCAACGCACACAGAACGTCCCAGTCTTTCTGAGATGAGTTTCATGAGAATCTCGGATGAGATATGGCCCTGAAGAAAGCACTTAGTCAGAGCACCGCCTGGCTGTGGCACCTGCTTCAAGTGAAAGTAGTCAGGCTCCATATTCTTTGCCTTAATCATTTTCCACACGCCATCCACTTCCAGGAAAATGTGAAGCATCTGTGGGCTTCAGGGTACCAGCAGCATCATATCAGCTTATCTTTTTGCTGAGGCATCTCCCCTAGCCCGAATTCTTTGTTTTCCCTTTATGCTGGGAATGAAACACAGGGCCTTTACACTTGTTAGATAACTGCTTTACCACTGAGCTACATCCTCAGCTCAAGAGGACTATTGATGTGGCAAAACATAATAAATTCTAATTAGCTGCCCAACAAAATCACTGAAGTCTTAGTTGTAGTATAGCACTTTTCAGCAACCTGGTAAGGTAAGTACTTTTAATTCTTACATTTTACAGGTGAGGAAACCGAAACACAGAAAGATTAAATAATATGTCTAGGTAACTAATAGTTGTAAAAGGCATAAATCCAACCCTGGCAGGCTGTCCGCCATACTATGCTGATGCCCAAGAGGAATATGGTCTGCAACAGAACCAACGAGGTAGGGGTTGAGATCTGAGTACAGCTGATCACCAGAAATCTGTACCATCTGGCTCCTCACAGAGAGTCGCTATAGACATTTCATCTCAGGACCATAGGATATCTCCCCTTCCCCTGTCCGTTATGTGCCTGGGCCTCCTTAGCAACAGGAAAGGCACTGAGGCAGCCAAACCCCACTAAACGTTTTAGTTAGTTTGGTTTTTTTAGTTTTAAAAACTTCTAAGTCATACTTTTCACTGGCCGGTAAAGGGGGAGGATAGACAATCAAAAAACACCAGTTCTAATGAAATTTGATTACTTATGAGAGAAGACCATGGAAGATCTTTGGATAACTGAAAAAACAATTATCTAGGTCTAGACTGTGGCTTGAGGCTATAGTAAGAAACAAATGCATTCAAAGATAAGTGAAACCACCAAAAATTATGAAAAGAAAGAGGAAGAAGTGGCAATTTTGTATGACTAGATCTCTACTCCTAAAAGGAGAGATAAATCCTCAGAAGTTATTAAAGCCAACAGCAGTTGGGCCAAGTGCTGGAAGCCAGTGTTTCACTTATTAGGATAGGTTTCTTTGGCATATCAGAAAGGTTTCCTTAACATATTATCAGCAGAACTTAGTCTTATTATGTTTTTCCTAAGCAATGTGAGTGTTTATCCTGTTAAAAAAAGGGGGGTGGAGCTGGGCGTGGCCTTTAATCCCAGCACTTGGGATGCAGAGGTAGGAGGATCTCCGTGAGTTCAAGGCCACCCTGAGACTATACATAGTTAATTCCAGGTCAGCCTGGGCCAGAGTGAGACCCTACCTCGAAAAACCAAAAAACGGAAAGGGGGGGGGGATGAGGGGTAGATTTACAACTTAAGAAAATGGGCGAGTGATGTAGCTGGATAATAAAGTGCTTGCCTGGCATGCATGAAGTCCTGCATTCCAACCTTACCACTGCAAGACAAAAAGAAAAACGTAACCCTAGTTCCTTGTTTGGTCTGATTTGTACCAGCACCTTCTATGGGAATATATGTGTCTGCTTCATCCAGGCTTGGCTTCCTGTTTCTGGCTGCCAGCAGCTCATCTCAGAATCCTCTTTTTATTTCAGGTATCTGTTCTAGGTTGCCCGGACCCAGTGGTTCATGAAATTGCTTATCAATACGGAAAAAATGTGGGAATAGCTTTTCAGGTTGGTATGCTCATTAATGGAATGGTAATGTGTAGTCAAAACCAGTCTTCCCTTCTCCCCACGACTGACCGTCCTCCATGCCATGTCCTTTTATATTCCTTCTACCCTTTTGCCAGCTCATAGATGATGTATTGGACTTCACTTCGTGTTCTGACCAGATGGGCAAACCAACATCTGCGGATCTGAAACTCGGGTTAGCCACTGGCCCTGTCTTGTTTGCTTGTCAGCAGGTAAGTTTAACTTTGATGCACTGCTGTGGACGCCTACAGAACCAATTTCTCCAGGCACAGCTGATGGGAAGTTTGAGATAAACAACAGCTGGAGAAGCATTTAGATAAGAGACCACAGATCTATATTTGATCCTACTTTGATGACAGTTCCTCTTCTATAAGCCTTATCTGTGAAATACAGATTATAATCTTCTGCTGTTGGGAGGGCTGACTGACATAATGCTTATTATCTTGTAAGTTGTGAAGCTCTGTGTGAACATTAAGGTGACAGTAGGACAGTTTAATAAATTTGAGCATTGGCAAAGTGTACTGTTTCCGCATTCTGAGTGTGGGACTGGACTTTAGGAGTTCTCAAAACTTCCTAAAGGCCACAGGAAATTGGAGGGAGCTTCTAAGCCTAAGACATTTTGAGAAACTGATCAGTTCTAGAAGTTTATTGGACTGTTTGCCACTTTGAGAAAAGCCTCAGAGCTGTGCGTGCTTCTCCTAGCACTTGAGAGGCAGAGACAGGAGGATCACTGTGAGTTCAAGGCCAGCCTGAGAGTACATAGTGAATTACAGGTCAGCCTGGTCTAGAGCAAGACCATACCTGGGGGGTGGGAGAGAGGCAAAGCAGTCAAAGGAGGCCGCCAGAACCACACAGTTCCTCTATTTTCCATCCTGGAAAACTAAACTGTTAAGGAAATATAGCTGCCTCCTGTTCTTCACTGAGCCATCTCTCCAGTCCCCATGCTTCCTTGCCTAAGGCTTAGAAAGACTCAAGGGTGTTGCAGTGACTTCCAAAGCAGACATCTTCACAGCCTCTTCTGACCCTGGCCACATTGCTTTTGGCTATGCCATTTATTTGGAATGAGTGGGCCATTATCTGTGCTTGGGCATTTTAAAAATGTTTTCCCCTTTGTGGCTTCTAATCAGTTACTCGGCAAACATGACAGTGATTCTTGGTTTGTAATTTTAGTAACTTTTATTATTACTCCTTCTAGAGATTGTGCCTCTTTATTTAAACATAAAGGTAAACCATGTCTTTTGTAGAAATCAGTGGTTTCATTTTGATATTAAAGCCAGTGGGCCACCATTTGGATTAGTTTCTGATTGAAGGGAATGGGGAAAAACCATGTTTCATCCACTACCTCAAGCAGAGCCACTGAAGGGTGATAACATCCTGTGGACAGTTACAGAGCCAAAAACAGGAGCTGTGGATAGAGAGGTTGTTGGTACACTTAGGAACTTTCCTCATTACCAGGCCTCATCCTCTCGAAATTTAGAGGCCCATGTAAGAAATACTAGGTATGCTATGCCAAGTATGGTGGCACATACCTTTAATCCCAATACTCGGGAGGCTGGTGCAGGGTACATACAAAGACCTTGTCTTAAAAAAAAAAAAAAAAAGCAGAGGGTGTGCTATGAATGGATCCCTTCTATCAATGAGACTTAATTTACTAGCCTGAAATTCAGGGCAATTACTCATATGTGTGCCAAGTGCAGACAAAAATGTGCTAAAAACAACAAAACTTTTCATATGTGAAGGCATTAATGGGGAACATTTTCTGATATGCCATAAACCAATCAGCCATGTAAATGCAAAGGTTGCCTGGTACTAGACTTCCATGTGTGATACAGTTCTCAGATACTGGTTAGCAAACTGAATAGAGGAAAGTGTGATCAACAGGGTGTTAAAACCTAGCCAGCTCACCAAAGCTCCTTTAGCTAGGCCTTAACAGCCTTTCTCTGAAAAGACTTTACTAAAGTTTTAGAAATTTCTCAACAATTACAAATATGTCATATACTCCATGATACAAATAGTTGAATCCTTCTTAAATCTTATGACAGTTTAACTGTTCCACTATAAACATATTTCAAAAGAAATTTACTTTCCAGAAGGTTAACAGGAAGTGACTGTGATCAAAATAAATACATGTAAAAAACAGTCAATAAGTAATTTTTTAAGTTTACATACATAAAGGAGGAACAGCTAATTCTGCATTCAGTTATAAAGGGACAGAGAAGACTAGAGAGTATTGAAGGGACACTTTGTGTTACCTGTCAGGAACCTACAATAAATGGGAAATTGCTTTTTGCGGGGGAATTGCTGTTGAAGTGGAGGCAAGGAAAATGGATGGAAGATGACAGTGCCCCAAATCATGATTTTATATATACATATATATATGTGCTTTCCTGGAAACTCCCAGGGTCATGAGGCACCTAGTCACCCTCACCAGACTGCACTTTTCTCATCTGCCCATAGGACAGTGGGAAACATGAGTTACACAATGCCTCCTCAGAAAAGGGAACATATGATGAGGCCAAGCGGGAAGTGACTGGGCAGAACTTGTTTCATAAGTACGCTGACTTTTCTGTCATGTGGCATATTGACCCAGAAGTTAGTCAAATATATATATATTTACTGGCTGGGGATGTAGTGCAGTGGTAGCATACTAGGGCATGTGCAAGGTCCTGAGTTAAATTCCTGGCCCTGCAGAAAAAGCTGTTTATAAATTGTCTCCAGATAAAAAAAACCAAGCTTAAGCTCTACTACGGGTTATAGTGTTAAAAGTGGGGTTCTTAGCAAAAAATTGGCCAAAACTTTATAGGGTAAAATTATTTTTAAAATGCCATTGTACAGTATATTTTTTAATGAAAATGTGTTGACTTTAGTTTATAAAGCATTCTTTATTCTCTCTAATCTCACAACTCCTCTTTGTGGTAGACCATGTGTTCTATAAATAAGAAATGGATGCTCAAGCCTACCCAAGCCAAAATTAAACATCTGGGAAATGGCACAAAAGTGACTGACTGAACATTCCCAAGCCTTCTAAGAACACCATGCATTATTACTGCCATGAATACTGTTGATAACTGGTACAAGTAGGTCTTCCACCGGGTAGGTGCCTGGAGTGCCTTGGCACTGAACACTATGCACTCTTATGATTGCCATGCCTAATGGTTGAGTAGTCCTCAGGGCGAATAGTCCTTTCCTCAGGTGTCTTGTTCACAGACTGTGTAACATTGAGGGTCTTGCTATGTAACCCAGGGTGGCAGAAAATTCATGGCAGTCCTCCTGCCCGAATCTCCCAAGTACTGAGAACACAGTCATCATCACAAAGGCTTTCCTTTTTGTATGCAGCATGGTGAATAGTCTTGAAATTAGAATTTGGTAGGCCAAGCAAATTCTAGTATTCCCCCCCCCCAGGTAGGGTCTTGCTCTAGCCCAGGCTAACCTGGAATTCACTATGTAGTCTCCTACCTCTCTCTGCATCTCGAATGCTGGGATTAAAGGTGTGCGCCACCACGCCCACCATAAATGCTACTATTTTTTATATCACTGGGAAGGGGCTTCCTAATAACTATTGTTATTGGGGATTTAAAACTTCAGGGAGCTGTAGCTAAGTTGCAGAGTGTCTAGCATTTGTAGGGCTTTGGGTTTGATTCTTAGCACCGCAAAAGAGGAGAAAGAAAAGGGAAAGTTTGAAGCTATTTTTCTTAAGAACAAAACCTTCTTGTTAAAATTTTCAAGAGTATATTAGTCATGAAATCTTCAAAAACAAAACTGAAGTAGTTTCCTTTCTTTGGTGAGACTACATTACTTTTAAAGATCTCCCCCAGCCCCCAAACATTTTTTTCTGCTGTCATTTGATAAGTCACTAGACCTAAATGTCACCAGCCCCTGCACCAGCTGCTCAAGCGGATGCTATTGTGGGAACGAGTTGGTGCCTTAGTTTCCCAAGTTTTGTTTGGGTAAACTCCAATGTACTCATCATCTTTGTAGTTTCGTTTATGGATGGATTTCACAAAATTCGAATCTGATTCCTCCCTAAGTTTCCATGCCAAACACAGAACAGAGGAGCTGGAAAGATGGCTCAATGGGATTATGCACTTGCTATGCAAGTATGACAAACTGAATTCCGATCCCCCAAATCCAAGGTGGGCACAATTGCAAGCACCTGTACTGCCCACCCTTCTACCAGTAAATGAAGGTGGAAAGGAGACACCCAAAAGCTTAAGGGCCAGCTAGCCTGAGACCGGCAGTGGTTAACAAGACCCTGCCTCAAAAGTGGGAGATGAGGACTGACACCTGAGGTTGTCCTCAGACAAACACACACGCAAGATTTTTAAAACCAGCATGAGCAAACAAAAACTGTCTTCTCCCTAATTCTCAGGCTCTTCCTGTTTTCTGTTCTTCTCCACACTGAGGTTAGTGTGGTATTTGCATATGAAAGCTGCATACACTGCTGTTTCCAGGAGGAGCATGTTCATCCTGCAAGTGTCTTTGGAAATGCCTTTTATAGGAAAGCATCAGAGAAGCAACACATCTTATTACAGTTGTTCATAACCCAGAAAACCCTGTGAAAATGATCTCACAAGGTGCCCAAGACAGGGTCACAACTGCTTGAAGATACAGCCTTCTAGGTGGAGAGTTTTACAATGAGCTATTTAAAAGCTAAAAACAAATGCCTACCTGACTTGGCTTTTTGCCACTAAAATTGACCGATTGAGACCTTCTTGATTTGTTCCTGTTAAAGCTTAAGTTATTTCATTCTTACGAGTTTTCACCTAAGAAGTAACCAGGTGCTGGCTCTTCCAATCCTGTAAGCATGGGCGCTGCCTCTCCATTAGAACTTTGTTCTCTGAACAGAACATTCTTCCCTATCTGCCAACCTTGAGTGGAGCTGTAGTATGTATTCCCTGTTTTCTTCTTAACCCAATGCCATGGTGATGATGAGCAAGCACTTACTTCACCCTTCAGGCTGACTGCCAGGGAAAACTGTGCGCATTCATATGTGCAAGACAGAACACACCCCGCCTCTCATTCCATGAACTACAGACTTCAGAAACTGGTGATGTCTGTCATCCTAGTTTCCTTGTTTGGCTAACGGTGGCAGTTCTATTATCTTCAGCGCCCTTTATATCCATGTTCCTCTTAATGGCATCAACTTCATTCTGGTCTCTTTTCACCTGTTATTCTGTTATGACCATTTAGTTCTAAAACCTAGAAGAGGAAAAATCATATTCGCTCTCTTTCAAAGTCTTCCCATTCCATGGCTGTTTGTTGTGTTGCTGGAGTTCATAGGACTTCAGGGATGTCATGCTATACCTTCAACCTCTGTGATCTTTCTTATGTTGACTTGACTGATGTCTCTGCCTCTATTTCCTTCACATTCAATGGATCTCAATTCTGACTGTATGTTACATACCTCAGGAGTTTTGATCATGGTGTCCAAGTTCAATCTTAAGTCAGTATCATCAGAGCAAGATATGCAGGGATCTTTATCACACTCCCTCCCCCCCACCATAAATGATCCAGTATGTAGTCAGCATCAAGCACTACTGCTAAAATCTTTTTTTGTTTGGTTTTTTTGAGGTAGGGTCTCACTTTAGCTCAGGCTGACCTGGAATTCACTTTGTAGTCTCAGGGTGGCCTCAAACTCATGGCAATCCTCCTACCTCTGCCTCCTGAGTGCTGTGATTAAAGGCGTACGCTACCACGCCTGGCTTTTTATTTATTCTTTTGGTTTTTCGAGGTAGGGTCTCACTGTAGTTCAGGTTGACCTGGAACTCACTATATAGTCACAGGGTGGCCTTGAACTCATGGCAATTCTCCTACCTCTGCCTCCCCTGGCTCTTTAAATTTATTTACTGGGAGAAAGAGAGAAGAGAGAGAATGAGCACACCAGGGCCACTTGCCACTGCAAATGAACTCCAGATGCATGTACCATTTTGTGCATCTGGCACAAACCAGCACTGTCAGTACCAACTGGGAATTTGGTAGAAATATGTCTTGGACGCCATATGCTACTGCTCTAGAAAACAGGACAGAGGCAGCTCAGGGATACTGATACAACTTGAAGTTTTCTGCACCCTCAGTGAAGTCTGGGAGGTATTTTTCTTCCTGGCTATTAGCTCTAGACTAGGGTAGGACATCAGAATGAATGGAGACAAATGAAAAATGCCTCTCTTGTGTACCACCACAATCCCTAGGCATGGAAAATGGATGCTTTCTTCTAGCTCAGGTCTGTTTTATTGAATTGAGAACTGTACTGTATTAACATCATGCATATTGGTCATACTCTCATTGGATTATACTCTTGTGTTCCCTCTCCCTCAGTAGCCCTCCTCAGGGGGGTTTGATAGTCATTGTGGCGTCATGAAGACACCAGTCATAGCTCATGTTCTTTAACTGCTATAATTTATTCCTCCCTATGTCTCTTAAACATGTAATCTTTTTGTTTTGTCTTATTTCCTGTTGTTAGAAACTAGTGTTAGAATACTTGACTCTTCCCAGAGCAGCCAGTCATTTCCTTTCTCTATGGTTAGTTCCCAGAAATGAACGCTATGATAATGCGACGGTTCAGCTTGCCAGGGGATGTGGACAGAGCTCGACAGTATGTGTCACAGGTAAGACTATCTTAAAAAAGGGGCAACACCAGGTACAATATTAACGAAAAAGTTCTAGACACAGGACTAAGTTTGGTAAACTCTCCATTTAACAAAAACCAAGCAACCCATTTTTTAATGGATTTTTCAGGTTGAGGATATAGCTGAGTTTGGTAGAGTGCTCGCCTAGCATTCACAGAGCTCAGAGTTTGATCTCTGAAAAGATTTTAGTTTAGTTTAGCTATCACTAAGTTTTTAAAGGTGCTCAGTAAGCCATGTTATTTTGATATATATCATTTATTTATTTATTTATTTATTTATTTATTTATTTATTTATTTATTTTAGAGATAGAAAGGCAGAGAGAATGGGCACACCAGGGCCTCCAGCCACTGCAAACTACTCCAGGTGCATGTGCCCCCTTGTGCATCTGGCTTACGTGGGTGCTGGAGAATTGAACCAGGATCCTTTGGCTTTGCAGGCAAACACTTTAACCACTCAGCCATCTCTCCAGCCCAAGCCATGTTACTTTGCAACCAGTCTTCCTGTGTTCATTAGTATCCTAACTGCTCCCAGTCCTAGACTGGTGGCCTCCAACCTAGTCCAGGCCCTCACCCTTGCTATCTAGCTACACTATTATAATAGTCTACTTATAAATGGTTCTTCCATACTAGTCAACAAGGTGACTAAAGAAATGGGTCATTTATAGGGCTGCTGGGATGGGTCAGTGTGCTGCTTACAAAGCCTATCAGCCCAAGTTTGATTCCCCAGTACCCACATAAAGCCAAATATATGATGTGGTATATGCGTCTGGAGTTCACTTGCACTGGCAGGAAGCCCTGTCATGCCTATATTCTCCCCCCCCCAATATTTTTTAAATTGGTAATTAAAAAAAAACTAAACCAACATAGAAAAACAATACATTTATATGAATGCCTTCACTGGGTGTGGTGATGCGAGTTAAGAGTCCAGCCTGGTCCTACAGAGTGAGTTCCAGATCAGCCTGGGTTACAGTGAGAACCTGCCTTGAAACAAATAACAACAAAAAGCCATATATGAATGTCTTCTGAGAGTGAATGTATGCCTTAACCGCTAAGTCATCTCTCCAGCCCAAATGACAAAAAAGGGTCAGGCATGGTGACACATATATTAAAAATCCCAGCT
Organism: Orientallactaga sibirica; assembly: GCA_036365145.1. Taxonomy (NCBI): domain Eukaryota; kingdom Metazoa; phylum Chordata; class Mammalia; order Rodentia; family Dipodidae; genus Orientallactaga; species Orientallactaga sibirica. The sequence goes on along the minus strand of JAEOAD010000028.1, from coordinate 22,756,151 downwards.
CTTGGGAGGCAGAGGTAGGAAGTCTGCTGTGGGTTCAAGGCCAACCTGAGCCTGCAGAGTGAATTCCAAGAGGTCAGCCTGTGGTAAAGTGAGACCCTGCCTCAAAAACAAAGGTAAGTCCTTTATATAGTCCTATTTTAAAAGATTTGATTCCCCAGTACTCACATCAAGCCAGATGCACAGTGGCACATGCATCTGGAGTTCTTCTGCAGCTGCTGGAGGCCCTGGTGTGCCCATTCCCTTTCTTTGTCTTTCCGTCTGCTTACAAATAAGAGAGATGGCTTAGCAGTTAAGGTGCTTGCCTGCAAAGCCTAAGTACCCAGGTTTGATTTCCCCAGTACCCACATAAGACAGATTCACAAGGTGGTGCATGCATCTGGAGTTCATTTGTAGTGGCTAGAGACCCTGGTGTGCCCAATCTTTCCCTCTCTTTTCTTTTTTTTTTTGAGGAAGTGTCTCACACTAGCACAGGATGACCTGGAATTCACTATGTAGTCTCAGGGTGGCCTCGAACTCACAGCGATCCTCTGCTTCAAGTGCTGGGATTAAAGGTGTGCATCACCATGCCCAGCGCTTGCTCTCTCTCTGTCTCTCAAATGGATAATTTAAAAAGGGGGGGGGGCTGGAGAGATGCCTTAGCAGTTAAGGGACTTACCTGCAAAGCCAAAGGACCTTGGTTCAGTTCCCCAGGATCCATGTAAGCCAGATACACAAGGTGGCACATACATCTAGAGTTCGTTTGCAGTGGCTAGAAGCCCAGGTGCACCCATTTTCTGTCTCTCTCTCTCTCTCTCTCTCTGCCTCTTCCCCTCTCTCAAATAAATTTAAAAAAATAAAATAGGTGGGTGTGATGGCACACGCCTTTAATCCCAGCACTTGGGAGGCAGAGGTAGGAGGATTGCCTTGAGTTTGAGGCCACCCTGAGACTACATTCCAGGTCAGCCTGGGCCAGAGTGAGACCCTACCTGAAAAACCAAAATAATAATAATAATATATTTTTTGAGACAGAGAATGTGAGTATGGGCATGGCAGGGCCTCCTGCCACTTCAAACATACTCCTGACACATGCACAACTCTGCATCCGGCTTTACATGGGTACTAGGGGATCAAACCCAGACCATCAGGCTTTGCAAGCAAGGGCCTTTAACACTGAGCTATCTCTTCAGCCAGAAGCAGCCAGAATCTTGAGCTGGAAAGAGAACACAAGGATATCTAGTATATTAGTTGTTCAACTGGCCTGAAGTTCGTCAAAAATGTTTTCATCTGTTACAGCAGAAAAGCAAGGTGCTGTGCCAATCAATGACATATGTTTTGTTCTGTCTGCAGAGTGATGGTGTGCAACAAACAACCTACCTCGCCCAGCAATACTGCCATGAAGCAATTAGACAGATCAGTAAACTACGGCCATCCCCAGAAAGAGATGCCCTCATTCAGCTTTCAGAGATTGTGCTCACCAGAGATAAATGACAGCTCTTCCTGTTCTTTCTGGCAGCTATATACCAGACTGTGCCTAGCAAATTTTGGGAAACTGTTTGCTCCTGTGCGGATAACCAAAAATCATTTTAAAAGTAATTTCAATTTTATTGATGGCAGTTTTTTTATTGGCAAGGTTTTCTAAGTGTAATTAAACCCTTGTCATTATAGTCCTATAAATTTCAATCGAAGTATCCTTGTGGTTATATGTAATATTGTTTACAGTGTTACCATTACACAAATAAATAATCTATGTTAAAATTCAAATGTTCTGTCTTATTTTATCATGGGAGTAAAAAGCAAGAGAATGTTCAAGGCTATACTTAAGTCTACATTAGGTAAATTTTAATAGTATTCAAAATTTCACTATAAGAGAATAATTTATTATAAAGGACTGTAGATAAAATTTAGACAACAGGTTATATACAAATTAAGAGAACATTCCACCTCAAAAAGCAAACACAGAAGGTAGCTGACAGCCACTGATTTGGCAGCCACAACAGTCTTGAATTTTCAAAAATTCACCATTCACTATGCTGTTTTAAATCTTTAATGCTTGGTACATAACTGTAACTTGAAAGCTGAATAAATCCTCAATACACAAAACCCACACTTGACTGATCTACTTTAATATCCAAAGCGGCTCAGTATTACATGAGGAGAGAGCACTCCCTCTAACCCTGCTTCGCTTAAGCTGAAACAAAGTGCATGTGTTGTTTCAGTCATGTCAAAAGACAATACAGACCTGCTCAGTAATGAAATCACTGCACTAACTTTCCCCTTGTTTTAAAATATGTTGCTAGTTCAGGTAATGAGTTAAATAGTGCCTATTCACAAGTGACATCCACTTTTATACTATATAAAAAATAGGCCGGGCGTGGTGGCTCACACCTTTAATCCCAGCATTCAGGAGGCAGAGGTAGGAGGATCACCGTGAGTTCAAGGCCACCCTGAGACTACATAGTGGAATTCCAGGTCAGCCTGGACTAGAGTGAAACCCTACCTCGAAAAAAATAGTAGCCAGGTGTGGTGGCACATGCTTTTAATCCCAGCACTTAGGAGGCAGAGGTAGGAGAATCACTGTAAGTATGGGGTAAGCCTGAGCTAAAGTGAAACCCTACCTCAAAACAAAAATAAACCTTGTAATTTCCTTTGATTAGACCAGTATACAACAGTCCACTTGATTTAAAGACTAATATAGTACTCCTTGAGACTTACCTACAGAATATTGTACATACTCCGTCACACTTTTTTCCTTCAGGTTATTTTATTTATTTAATTTTTTTTTTTTTTTTTGAGGTAGGGTCTCACTCTAGCCCAGGCTGACCTGAATTCATTCAGGTTAGTTTTTAAAAAGGAACCTAGTGTTCTCTATCTCTTTCTCTCAAATAAATAAAATATTTTTGGGCTGGAAAGATGGCTTAGCCATTAAGGCATTTGCCTGCAAAGTCTAAGGACCCAGGTTTAATTCCTCAGTACCCACAATAAGCCAGATGCACAAGGTGGCACATGCATCTGGAGTTCATTTGCATCTCCTATCTGCCTCTTTCTCTCTCAAATAAGGAATTTAGTAGATTGATTTGATAAAAAAAAAAAATCTGTCACATTGCTACTGGGACACACTGAGACAATACTTGTTTCTATTTTTCTCCAAGCTGAGGAAAAAGAACCATAAGCCTTCAGTTTGTGTTTATGTGTGCATGCGCGCATTTTTAAAGCACACCAGTGAAGGAAAAGACAAAATCCTTTGGTTCACTTATATATTTATGAATGGAAAAATTTATAATGCAAATTTCACCCATTAAAAAACTTAGATACAAATTACAACATTACAGATAATCTTTTGTTTCACATAGAGACCTTGGAGACTTGAAATCTGAATACTCCAGGTAGGTATTACACAAATTGGAAGCATCTTGGAATTTTTAAGTATATTTCAATACATAAAATTCTATGCATGCTTTGAACATAATCTTTTTTTAAAAATGAGAATCTAAACAAAATATGACCAGCACCAGCATTTAAGTTTTCTGAGTTTAATATTAGCCTGACAATGTTAGTAACCATGCTTGCTGAGACATGTAACGGTCCTATCTGATTCCTGATTTGTTAAATACGATACCCCACATCCCCAGGAAGCTTAGGCTGGTCATAAAGTTATCAATGTGTAAGTACATGTGCAGAATCAACCATGGGTAGCTACTTGTATAAATTGCTGTTTAGCAATACACAAGCTGCCTTAAAGATTTATGCTTACAGGTAGACATTCAAATATACCAATAAAACAGCATGTCCTGAAAATATGGGCACATTTTAAAACATTAAGACAATTCTGTTAACCATTATAGTCCCACAGTATGACTGAGTAATAAGAACCTACTTGAGAAATTTAATCAGTATAGTGCATGATTGATTCAACATAATTCCCAGGGAAGAGTCCAGTCACCCGGTTGCAGACCCCTTCATACCAGCCGTCATCATTCTTCTTGATGACATAAATGATGGCACCCTCCATAAATGACAGCTCGTCGTCCTTGTCTTTTGTATAATCATATATTGCAACAACTAGAGAAAAAATGTGAGTTTCATAAGTGCACTCTCCCATGTTTATTTGAATTTTGAAGTTTAATGTCTATTACATCTATAATGCACCAAACCACTTTTATGAGGACTTAATTCCTCTATCAGTGTAAGGTTAGTGGCCAACTAAGTACCCAAATACTGCCCTAAACTACAGCCAAACTAACAGCTTGACCACATTAGAGAAAACATTAAGCTCTACCAATGTCTAAGAAAAATTTATGAATTTTGATGCCTTTTGTTTGGGTCTGTCTGTCTCGCTCTCTCTTTTAGCTGAGGTTGGCTTTAGACTTTTGGTTCTGCCTCACACGTAATTCAAGGAATAGCAGTTAATTTAGCCAAATATCCACTGGAGGCCTAAGTACCATTTTTTGAAAAAGACAGCCCGTCACAACTCAAGCTATCTTATCTGGCTACCCTGCACTTATCCTACTTATTTTAGGATCCATACTAGAGCCGGGCATGGTAGCACGGGATTTTAGTCCCAGCACTCAGGAGGCACAGGTAGGAAGATCGTGGTGAGTTTGAAGCCAACCTGAGATTATATAGTGAAGTTGGGCTGGAGTGAGACCCTATCTTGAAGAAGAAGGGGTGGGGGGAAGGATCCATGTATGGTACAATACAGGTCTAGCCCCTAGCCAGACCTCATGCTAAAAGCCATACCAGGCCATACCCCTCAGGTTTTCTCACCAGGATGGCGGCCAGCCCATGACGGGTAAGATTCCATGAGATGGGGCAACCTAAGACAGGCACCGTCACATGTGATGTTCCCTTGGGGCCTGGGTTCAACAATGGCTTTCCAAAAGCCATACCAGGCCATCCCCCTCGGGTTTTCTCACCTAGGTGGCATTTGGCCCATGACGGGTAAGACTCCATGAGATGGAACAACCTAAGACAGGCACCGTCACGTATGATGATCCCTTGGGGCCTGGGTTCAACAATGGCTTGGCAATAAACCATACTTCTCAGGGTTGCCAGTAATAAAAACAAAAAGGAGGATATGTATGGCACAATACAGGCCTGGTCCTAGCCAGACCGCATGGCAGAAGAAAACAAGAAGTGGCTTCTGTAAAAATGGCGTTTTGCACAGGCTTGATGTGACAACAGTTACAGCCCCATGCTCGCGAGAAGCCTACTACGAGATGTCCTGTCCAGAGACAGGCTATCATTGGTCACCAAAAGGGAACCACCCCATACAAGGATTAACAGCCCCTTAAACCCTATGTGCATTGTGCTAAATAAACAAGTTTGTGGATTCTCGCTTCCGCTTCACCCAAGTCCCGGAGTCTGTGTCGTGACTCTGCGCTGCTCACCCCAATTCGGCAGAGACCCTATTGTCCCTCCTGAGCTGGCCCAGCCAAACTAACAGCTTGACCACAGTAGAGAAAACATTAAGCTCTACCAATGTCTAAGAAAAATTTATGAATTTTGATGCCTTTTGTTTGGGTCTGTATGTCTCGCTATCTCTTTTAGCTGAGGTTGGCTTCAGACTTTTGGTTCTGCCTCACAAGTAATTCAGGGAATAGCAGTTAATTCAGCCAAATATCCACTGGAGGCCTAAGTACCATTTTTTGAAAAAGACAGCCCGTCACAACTCAAGCTATCTTATCTGGCTACCCTGGACTTATCCTACTTATTTTAGGATCCATACTAGAGCTGGGCATGGTAGCACGGGATTTTAGTCCCAGCACTCAGGAGGCACAGGTAGGAAGATCGTGGTGAGTTTGAAGCCAACCTGAGATTATATAGTGAAGTTGGGCTGGAGTGAGACCCTATCTTGAAGAAGAAGGGGTGGGGGGGAAGGATCCATACTAGCCTATAGGGCTATTCTCAAGAGTTTTTTTTCCCCCTAAGTCTATTTACTGTAAAGTCAAAAGGGGTTGTTTCTGAAGATGGCAAAACCTATTAAGAGCTCTAATTCTGTGGTATTTGGTGAAGCAAAGTTCAAAATATTCTCATTTCTAAACTATTCCATTTAAAAATTCTTTCATTACAGTGTCATAGAAGAGGAAAGCAAAGCAAAAAATCCTCCTGTGGCATACTACTGGTGACTCCCACATACAACCAACCTCAGCATTCAGAAAGCTGAGGAGGATGATCATCATAACCTGAAGGGCAGTGACAGCTCAGTCACTAAAGTGCATGCCAGGTGAGCATGAGGACCTGAGCTGGATTGCCCAGTCCTATAAAAAATGATAGACATGGGGGCTCAGGAAATGGCTTAGAGGTTAAGTCATACTGTCTGTGAAGGCTAAGGACCCCAATTCGATTCCCCAGGACCGAAGTAATCTACATGCACAAAGGAGCACATACGTCTAGAGTTCGTTGGCAGTGGCTGGAGGCCCTGGGGTGCCCATTTTCTCTTTCTCTCTATCTGCCTCTGCCTCTTCCTCTCTCTCTCTCAAATAAATAAATCAATAATAAAATATTTTTTTAGATGTTGGACATGGGCTGGAGAGATGACTTAGCAGTTAAGGCACTTGCCTGCGAAGGCTATGGACCCAGGTTCAATTCCCCGGGACCCATGTAAACCAGATGCACAAGGTGGTGCATGTATCTGGAATTAGTTTGCAGTGGCTAGAGGCCCTGGAGCACCATTCTCAATATTTGCCTCTCTCGTCTCTCAATAAATAAATAAGATAAATGCTGGGCATGGTAGACACATCTAATCCCAGCATTGGAGAGGTGGAGACAAGATCCCCTGGGCTTGCTGGCCAGCCAGTCTAGCTTACTGAGGAAGCCCCAAGCCAATGAAGAGTATTTGCAGTATATTTTAAATAGGCAGGTATGTGCAGTAAGGCTTAAATAAATCATCTTGACTTTGTTAAGACAACTGTGGCTGAGAAAACGATGGATGTGTGTAGCATTCAAATACCATCATTAGGTTCTTGTGCTTCACACCAACGCCATGCTTACAAGTCCTTACCTTTCTCAATATAGTTCTTGGGGGCCCATACAGGATCGCCATCTGCATAGGGATCATTGTACTGAACTACTGCTGCTTCCTCATCTTCATAATCCACAGGAGGAGGTGGGGGTGGGGGCGGAGAGTCATCAAACATGGGCATGTCATCTGGTGGAGGTGGTGGTGGTGGAGTTGGGCTATCAGCAACTAGAAAGATTCAGAGGATTAACTTGAATCTAAAAATCTGAATGAAGTTTATAAATCAATAGAATTTAACAAAGTTTCTAACTTATACAGCATGCACTATAATAAAACATGCAATGATTAGAAAGCTTGGTGTGTTAAAAGTTTAAATTGCTTTTAATTTATACAAAAATAAGCTATAGAGGAGATAAAGAAATACTAGAAATTAATGAATGCAAGAGGTTAGGAAACAATGTTTCACTTTCATAAATATTATAGAAATAAATAAATATCCTTATTCTAAGGCATAGGTCAAAACAAATGTCACATATTAGACCTAGCTGCCTAAAGTATGTCATTTGTACTACAGTAAATGTTCTTACATTAGAGGTCTGATAACTTTTTTTACTGTATACATTCATGTCAGCCCAATTTTGGCTTTTAATAGCTTTAGTGCTCTGGAGATTGCCTCAAGTGTACATATTTTTATTTATTCATTGTTTGATTCGATGGAAAGAAAAGCCAAGTTGTTAATATCAGGTCTACTTCTTGTGTGAAGTTGATTTTTCCTATTCCTTTATTTAAATTTCAACAAGAAAAAAATCTCATTTAATATTTGCAAAAAGTTTTAAAGTTTTATTTGAATTAAAATTTTAATTTTTTAAAGGCAGCTAAGATTTTTAATTATTACTAATAAAAGATGAATGAGTGAGGGAAAGACCAGATCCTAAAGGTCCAATTTTCTACTATAACCACAACTAAGATTTAAACAAAGTGTTGAGAGAGGACGCAATAAATAAAAAAGAAACACAAGGAACTTAAATAAAATAATAAAAATGAATCATACCTCAACTTTAAGATGGCTGTGTGTATTACATGAATGTGCTTTAAATAATCAGAGGTATTATCAGTGATATAGGAAATGTCAGACTAAAACTCTTCGCTAAGCTACTAAAATACCAGGTCACAAGTGCTCCCACTATTAAGGAATTCAAAGCTGGAACACAATGTTTATAATTGCTGCTCCACAAATTTATTTTAAAAGTTCAAAAGACAAAAAGAAGTGTTTATATAAACTGATGATAATTTCTATATGACTTGAAATAATGTTCTGAAAATATGATGAAGAGGTCAGAATTTAATACATTTACACAGAATAGTCCTCCTTCCATATCCAATTCAATCAAGTGCTTTTAACCAATGAGTCATCTCCCCAGCCCTTCCATAACCAATTCAAATGTGTGATTTCTGTTTTTATCCTTGAGATGAAAAGGGATAATAACAAACAAATAGTGTGTGATGGTAGACACTCTAATAGCCACCAAACAGGCAATCTAAAGGCAATCAAAAAAAGGCTATGACTTTTTTTATTTCTTAAAAAATATTTGTTTGTGTGTGTGTAAGAGAGAGAATGAGAGTTCACTGAAATGAATTCCAGATGCATGCTCCATCTTGTGCATCTGGCTCTATGTGGGTACTGGGGAATGGAACCTGGGTCTTTAGGCTTTGCAGGCAAGCACCTTACACTGAGCCATCTCTCTAACCCTTGTTTTTTCTCCATATGTATTAATCTATCTTATCTTTGCCTATACCTATCCTACGAAGGTTCCTAACATGGAGGAGAGGAAAATAGGTATGAACCCAAAACTGAAAGTCACAGCTCATATCCTGAAATTTGGCTTAATGTACAAACTGTACATGTTGCCTAACTTACTTAGTATTTTCACTCAATTGTCTTTATGTCCAACTCTAAAGCTTCTCTTAAATTTATGAAAGAAGTCTGGTCAATCCAAGTTTCTGCATTAAAAATTTCATCTATCAAGCACACTTGGTTCAAATAACAAAGAGATAAGAACACACTTCTGACCTAGCAGCTCATATCACAAAGCAAAGCAAGTTACGTTAACAGTTACATGCATTTCTTGTTACTCTCTTTGAGTGCCAAAGAAACTGGTATGGAAGAAAAACATAAAACATTTAGCCAGGGTATGGTAATGCATGCCTTTATTCCAGCACTGGGAAGGCAGAGGTGGGAGGATCACCATGAGTTCGATGAGGCCAACCCGAGACTACATAGTGAATTCCAGGTCAAACTGAACTACAGGGAGACCCTACTTCAAAAAACCAAAAAATTAAAATATTTGTACTTTATAAAACATTTAAAGTGCCATACAGTTTCTCAATTTTCTTAACTTGTTTTCAAGAAAAAAAAGACTCCAAATAAATGTGGGCAACAAGTGGTACAAAATAAGTGACAGGTTTATACACTTGTGTCAAGGGTTTCTTTGGCAAAAGTGTACATGAAAGCCAGGTGTGGTGGCACACCTTTAATCCCACCACTTGGGAGGCAGAGGTAGGAGGATGGCCATCAGTTCAAGGCCACCTTGAGACTATAGTGAATTCCAGGTCAGCCTAGCCTACAGCAAGACCCTACCTCAAATAAAAATTTAAAAATGCACATGAAAATTAGGTTTCTATTATTAAAATGTTACCAAATGTTAATGCTCTTTGGACCCGCACCACTCACATTTAGTGGCTACTTATAAGTACAGTGTCACAGCAGTTCAAAATGAAAGGGCTGAGTTTTCAATTTCAAACTTGTAGGTTTTGTTTCTAAAGTGTTGTGCCATTGTGATCAGCAATCTTACTAGGCAGGCAAGATGGCACTCACCTAGGACCCCAGCACTCAAGTGACAGAGAGCCTGTGGGGGGCAGATATGTAGCTCACTGGGAAGGCACTAAAACCTAGCCATGGATGAAGCCCCAAGTTTGGTCCCCAACACTACCAAAATATGGAGTGGCCAACAAGCTACCCTTATTTGCCTATTTTTGAGGGTTTTTTTTTTTTTTTTGTTGTTGTTTTGTTTTGTTTTGTTTTTCGAGGTAGGGTCTCACTCTAGTCCAGGCTGACCTGGAATTCACTATGTAGTCTCAGGGTGGCCTCGAACTCACAGTGATTCTCCTACCTCTGCCTACCGAGTGCTGGGATTAAAGGCGTGCGCCACCACGCCCGGCTTATTTGCCTATTTTTTAAAGATGTAAGATTCATTTATTTTTTAAATGTTTTAACACAGAGTTTTCCAATTTAAGTTAACAGTGAGGATAATACTAAGCCCCTTAGATCATGTAATTTGTGAGGGAAGATACTTTGTCCTAAAACATTTGTGTTCTTCCCAGAATCTAGCATGTAACCCAAAATCATAGAATTTCTACTATGTCCTTTCCTAAAGCATGTACTAGTAAAGTGAATTACGAATGTACTGAAGCCATTCTGTAATTTGTTTATGGTGATGGTCCCAAAAGAAGGAGATTAGAACTAGAGCATCTTGATTTCCATTTCTGGCATCACATAATCAAGTAACAGAGATTTCTATTTCTCACTTGCTGTACAATAGCCACTGGCCATGTAGTTACTCATGCCTCTTCTGTAGCCTCAAAGTTACTGGTAGTGGGACTGGAGAGTTGGCTTAGCAGTTAAGGCACATGCCTGCGAAGCCTAAGGACCCCAGTTCAACTCTCCAGGTCCCATGTAAGCCAGATGCACATGGTGGCTCATGCGTCTGGAGTTCACCTGCAGTGGCTAGAGGGCCTGCCTGGCATGCCCATTCTCACTCTCTCTCCCTCTGTCTCAAATAAATAAATAAATAAATAAATAATTGAATAGAACCAAAACCTTAAAAAAAATGACCAGGCAGTAAGCAATATAACCTATCCTAATGAACTCAAAACTAAAAGCAGCTAACAGAAATCAGTAAGCCTGATCTTCACTTAACTTACAGACGTACATGTTGAGACATGATCCACACTGGCCTGCATGTAGCCATGCTATTAAGTGGCCTCTACACTCCTCACCACTTACACTAAGATGGATAGCATGGATGTAACTGACTTATTTTGAAATTTCATTTGTACCAGTGAACTTTCCTATAGGTTTAAAATCATTTGTGTATAAAGATCTGAGGTTACAACAATTCTCTAAAATATTGAGTAATTAAGGGGTAAAATACCTGCCGAGTTCCCTAATACATTTATTCATAAGTATAACCATTATCTACTATATCTTGATAAATTTGTTTAATATAACATGTTTTCTTTTGCTTTGGGTTTTTGTTTTGTGATGCAGGGTATCACTACATAGCCCACACTGGTCTCAAGTTCACTTCATAAGCCCAGGCTGGCCTCAAATACATCAAGATCCCTCCTGCCTAAGCACCCTGATGCTAGCATTACAGCTACATGTATCACCATGTCCAGCTACAAAATGTTTTCTAATTCTTTGCAATTTTAAGTTTTAATACTATTTCCTTAAAAAATGCACGCCATTAGATTTCATGTTTTAGGTCATCTAAACACTTAAGAAAGCTGTGGATTTAAAATTGACATGGGTCAGTAATCATGCACACAAGAGAAAAAAAACCTGAAGTCTGTAACATATCTGCACCTATTTCTCAAGATAAGATTAGCTTTTCAATCAAAGTAAGGAAAATGATGACTCGTCAGCCATGCATGCTATAAAGGAGACAGTCTCTATTCTTTGACAGCTCGGTGTTTGCAAACTTACTGTTTTCCTGCACCCTGGCCACGAAGCCTGTGAGAGGTATCTGTGGAGTCAATTGAGGCATAGGGGGAGGGGGTGGAGCAACAGAAACTGGCAACAACAACATAGTATGGGGGAGTAAAACAGATAAAGGAAAGAAAAGGAAACAAACAAAAAGCAGAAGTCAGTTACAAGGACCACAAACACAAATAAGTATGCAAAGAACAGCTGCAAATGAATCAAAACAAAACAAAAAAACAAAACAAAAACCTGTAGAACCTTCAAGTTCAGTTCCCACACCCAACTTAAAGCCAAGTTGTGCCAATTGGTTAAAAATGCATAAAAGAACAAATGTACTTAATTTGATCCTAATATTATATTATATTATATTATATGGGGAAATTTTTAATTCACTAGAACATTTACTATAGCACAATGGTTTTCACATTTTAAGAAAAGACTAAAATAGATAACATTGAAACAACTACAGAGATTTCCAGAATGTTTTTGCTTTTTAACACTATAACAGGATTGTCTAATTTTAAGGTAATGTAAATTCAAAACAAAACAAATAAAACAAGTACACTATGTATCTGTTGATGACACATATATGTAAATAAACCAGTTAATTCATCAAAGATTTCCTTGAAAGATAGTTCTTATATTTAAATCTACACATAGCTTTCCAGAGAAAACCCTTGTTTGTAAACTGAATTTATTATTATTTAAGCTAGTAGTTTTATTTTAAAAGTATAACTAAATTTATTAAGGGTAAGGAGTAAAAGTTTTCCATATCCATGTTATAAATTATTCAATTTCACAAGGCATCAAAGGTCATGACCTCTTTAGGGGTTCGTTAAAAGGAACCCTGGTGTTTAAAGAGTTAAAATATACCATCATTTGCACTAAATTAATTTCTAACAAATCATTAGCTAGCTTGAAATACATTTACAAGCTTTTCTCCGAAAGAGACATGATAGAAAATTACTACCAAATCTTCAATGTATTAAAATTGAAACCTCACTAGAAGTAACATTCATGTGCTCACTGCTGTGTCTCAGCTATAGATGACAGAACTCAGATCTTATGTGGTTGACCATCAGCAAAAGTTATCTGACCAGCAGACCATGTGCTGGGCCCCAAAGTCACTCCATCTCTGTTACTTCAGGTAATCCAGCACAAATTTTGTTGGTAAGCATGAAAATTTGAAAGAGAACCAGGGCTCACCAAAGCAACAACTTAACAAAGCAATGTGTATATACTAATATTCATTATATCATTAGAAATAGCATTGAGTTTACTAAGAAACTTTTGAATTTCTTTTGAAGACTGTTAAAAGGTTAAAAGATGTTTTAAAAAGAAAGAAGTCTGACTAGCCAAAATAATTTTAAGAAATACCCCTTAGTGATTAGCCATGCTGGTTAGTTGTAAAGAAAAGTTAAGTTACACTGTGAAGATACTAATGCTTAGACCACATTTAGACAAATGGGAAAATATGCACATCCAAACACTAAAAACATTTATATACTCATAAACACCACCAACAGTAACTCATATTGAAGGATAATTAGATAAAACAAAATATACTTAAAACATTAGGCCAAATTTGGTTCCAATTTCAAAAGAAGTTGAGATATTCCCGAAGTAAATGTCACATTTGAAAATAATGCCCTCAAGTACTGTTAAAACTAAACAGGCATGTATTAGTATTTGCAGAGTAACTTAAAAGACTAAGTGGGAAAAAGAAAAATAATGAACATAAAGATGGGATCTAAAAATATAGGATATGGAGGTGCCTCGTTAGCACAGTAGGTAGCACATCAGTCTCATAAAAATGTAGGATACGGAAATAAACTAAAGTTCATAAAACTAGCATGATGGATTATTAAATTATAACTACTCACACATTAACTACCTCTTAATACTATCAGAGACCTGGGGAGTAGTTTTCAATTTGCTATAATACAATTACTCTTAAAAGCTAAAATTTAAACAAAAAATGGTTTTTAATACTCTGCTTTGCGCAGGGTATGGTTATGCTTGCCTACAATCCCAGCATTTGGAGTCTAGGACAGGATTGCTGAGTTCAAGGCCAACATATTCTACATAGTACCAGGCCAGCAAGGGCTACATAACAAAACTCTGTATCAAAAAGCTCAAAGCCAGTTCAATCCCCCAGTACCCATATAAAAAGATAAACAAATAAAACATTATTTTTTAAGTTGACATTAAAAAAAAAAAAACGGCTGAGCGCAGTGGCGCACACCTTTAATCCCAGAAGGATCCCTGTGAGTTCCAGGCCACCCTGAGACTACAGTGAATTGCAGGTCAGCCTGGGCTAGCTAGCTAAATCAAGATGCTACCTCAAAAAAATAAATAAATTAAATAAATAAATAAAATAAAGGTGTTCTTTCAAATACATATTTATGATATTTGTTATAAATTAAAAAACAACTTTCTATGTAAACACAGAAAATTCAGTGCTTTATATAGCAAACAGTGCTAACAAAAGAAAAAACCTAGCATGGAAAAGCTTATTTCAACCTAAGCCCAATAACCACAACTTCAAGCCAAAAGCAAATACTAGCCAAAAGGCTTCTTTTGATTTTCTTTTTGCATTAAATGTCTTGATATGAAAAGTGAGCTTAATGACTACCCTTCAATATTTAGACTTTCTTTTCAATATTCAGTTTCTAATATTTTCTAATTTCCTAATCATATGGGCTTTAAACACTGACTACAAGTAGTATTGAGATGTGCAATGTGAGGTAAGCAGAAGGAAATCAAAAGAAAATCTTTCCCATTGTTAGGATTATTCAGAGTTTTAAAGTAGTCATCAGAAATGTTTTCAATTGATTTTGAACAAGTTTCAGTATAAGTTAACAACCTTAAAAGTGATAGCCAGCAATTTCTTTTTATTGTTTAAAGAAACCTTTCACAATGCTAGTTTTAATTTTATCATTATTAAACTACAAGTATGCCAATGTAAATTATTTAATATATTTCAGATATAGTTCAACTCTATATCTCTAGTTCAACTTGTACTTTAACAATACAAACATGGCATTAAAGCATTAAATTTTGGTATACTAAGTATACTCAGTAAATTGGGGGTAGGGTAAGCAAGTATTTTTAAGATGGTTATTCAAGGATTAACATTCTTTAGCAAAAATCAACATGAAATAGCATGGTTTCAATTGTTGTCTATCACGGGCAAGATAACAGTTTCAAATAATTTCCTTCAAAAGGAGCTCCACTGTTGCTGTATGCCTGCAAAGCACACGCTTACTTGAATTCTGAGAATAAAGTGGACCTCCATTAACATGAGGCTGAGCAGAAAATGGGGCAGTCACAGAGGGAGTCCGTCTGTATCCACCAGAAGATGTCGAAGAAGTGGTAGAGTTGTGTCGAGAAATCTGCCTGGTCATTGTGCCGTACTGGGAACCGGGAGCTGAGCCAGGGGTGGCTGAAAAGCATTAGTCAAAGGCAACCAACAAATAGACTCAAGCAATACAAACACCTGAGCTGGCAGAACAGGGGCTCTCCATAAAACAGTTCTTATTACTTTGAAGGCCCACAGCACAAAATAAAGAAACAAGGAGACAGAATAATCAAATGAACTCTACATTTGAATTTAAAAACAAGGAAAAATGACTACAGCTTGGAGAGTTACAAAAGTAAATTTGAAGCATTATTAAACCTTTCCAAAAAGCATAATCCCAAATAGTATTTTGGTAATGCTACATATTCAGATTTTTGCACATTTCCAAATATAGTTGGTTATGTGTAAATAGCACACAATTGAAATGGAAAATACACAAAAAAATACTTGCATTCATGCTGAGAATGTACACATTTCCCTGTTCTTTTCTAAACAATACAGACTAATAATTATACAAAATGATTTCAAGTATCATTAAGGAAAATTTGTATAGGAACTGAGTATCTAAGAAATCTGAATCTATATATGGGTATCATAAAACCACTCAATGGGAGGAAGGACAACTGTATATAAACTGTCTCTCCAACAAAATTAATACCAAAGACAGCATAATGTAAAAGAATCAGTCTTTAGCTCTGAATGCATTCATGTCTGGTTTACGTGCTTCCTTTCCACTATCAAAAATTTCAGAATTTTGATTCACAATGTAATTATCTGGCTAAGTCACAGTAAATGATAAAATTTAAACTGTTAAGCATACTTTCCACATTTACTACTATTTCCATTTAATTTTTAAAAATATTTTATTTACTTGCGCATGTGCATGTTCATGCACATATGTTCATACCAGGGTCGCTTGCTGCTGTAAACATATGCCATTCCAGCTTGACATGAAGGTTAGAGAACTGAACTCAGGCCAGCAGGCTTTACAAAGGGAAGAGCCTTTAACTGTTGATCCATATCCCCAGCCACCTTTAATTATTTATTTATTTATGCTGGCTTTACATGGGTGGCTGGGAAATTAAACCCAGGCCAGCGGGATTTGCAAGTAAGCCCCTTTAACCAATAAGCCATCTCCCCAGCTCATCATTTGACTTTTACTGCATAAGCAGGTAATGGTACCAATACATATTACAGTAGAATTATTTTTAAAAATATGATTTATCATTTCACAACAAATAATGTCACATTTGTTGTATAGTATAGACTTTTTAACAAATAAAATGAAAAATAATTTGATAAAATATTGTATTTTAAGCCAGGCGTGGTGGCGTGCACCTTTAATCCCAGCACTCAGAATGCAGAGGTAGGAGGATCGCCATGGGTTCCAGGCCACCCTAAAACTATAAAATGAATTCTAGGTCAGCCTGAGCTAGAGTAGGACCCTACCTCAAAAAACAAAACAACAAAAACAAACAAAAAATTCATATTTTAAGGCAACTTTGTTTAGAAAATTATAATTTCTCCATATGTAGAAGGTTTTTTCACTATGCTATACTCAAAGCAATATGCATTTAAAAAATTATTCATCACTGGGCGTGGTGGCACATGCCTTTAATCCCAGCACTCAGGAGGCAGAGGTAGGAGGATCGCCATGAGTTCGAGGCCACCCTGAGACTACATAGTGAATTCCAGGTCAGCCTGGGCCAGAGTGAGACCCTACCTCGGAAAACCAAAAAAAAAAAATTATTCATGCTCCACCAGGTGTGGTGGTGCACACCTTTAATCCCCAGCACTCAGGAGGAAGAGGTAGGAAGACTGCTGTCGGTTTGAGGCCAGCCTGAAACTACAGAGTGAATTCCAGATCAGCCTGAGCTAGATAGAGTGAGACCCTACCTCAAAAATACCCAAAGAGCTGGATGTAGTGGTGCATGTCTTTAATCCCAGCACTGAGGAGTCAGAAATAGGAGGATTGCTGTGAGTTCAAGGTCACCCTAAGAATACAAAGTGAATTCTAGGTCAGCCTGTACTAGAGTGAGACGCTACCTCAAAAAAAAAAAAAAAAAAAAAAAAAAAAATATAAAATAAAAATAATTATTCATGATCATGTAACTTAATACCCAACTAATCAAAAGACAATACTTAAAAACAAATTTAATGTCAATTTTATTTCAAAAGTTAAGAGAGTTCAAAGCATCACATCAGAATTAGCATTATCCTCCTTACTCTATGCACTCATCAAGCCATCACAGAGGTAAAGAAAAAAAAAAAGCATCTTAGTTTCTCTTCCATTCAGTTGTCCAATTTCTCTTAGATACCGACTGAAGCCTTAGACTTAACCATAGTAGAAATTGTTTATTAAAACTGCTGATGCAGGGCTGGAGAGATGGCTTAGCACTTAAGGCACTTGCCTGCAAAGCCAAAGGATCCTGGTTTGACTCTCAAGGGGGCGCATGCATCTGGAGTTCATTTACAGTGGTTGGAGGCCCTGACGTGCATGCATGCTCGCTTTCGCATGCTCTCTCTCTCTGCCTCTTTCTCTCAAATAAATAAATAAATAATTTTTTAAAGAAAAAGTTTTTTAAAAAACTGCCAATGCTTGGTATTTTGAGCTCCCAAGTTGCAGGGGGTCACCAATTGTCTAAATTACACATATGCTCATTTTCTAAATAGAAACACTTTCTTTCTTTCTTTCTTTCTTTCTTTCTTTCTTTCTTTCTTTATTTATTTATTTATTTATATTGACAACTTCCATAATTGTAGAAAATAACCCATGTGAATTCCCTCGCTCCCCCCACATTCCCTTTTGAGACTTCACTCTCCATCATATCCCCTCCCTCTCTCAATCAGTCTCTCTTTTCACTTTGATGTCATGATCTTTTTCTCCTATTATGATGGTCTTGTGTAGGTAGTGTCGGGCACTGTGAGGTCATGGATATCCAAGCCATTTTGTGTCTGGAGGAGCATGATGTAAGGAGTCCTACTCTTCCTTTGGCTCTTACATTCTTTCCGCCCCCTCTTCCACAATGGACCCTGAGCCTTAGAAGGCCAACGGGTGCAATAGTGGCAGGTCTATTATGGAGTAAACCAGTCGCTCTCTAATTGGACTGGAGGCCCACTCAAGGGGAGGGAATACATCCCTGATACTGAAAACCTACAACGGGTAGTCATGAACCTGAGGGGTGTAACATCTGCTGGTGTCTAGAAACACATTTTTTAAATAGCAGTGTTTATGTGCCTTCACAAATATTTAATTTTGGACAGACAGGTTTTCCAATGACCTGAGCACTAAACCTGTAACTATTTATTATTTTTCAAAACATATTTATTTTTTATTTACTTGAGAGAGAGAGAATACGGGCGCACCACTGTAAACGAGCTCCAGACACATGTACCACCTGGTGCATTTGGCTTACATGGGTCCTGGACAATTGAACCTGGGAAGAGTCTTAACCACTAAGCCATCTCTTCATCTCTGTAGCTATTTCTTTACTGGGAACTGTCTAGAGTCTTGTACATACTAGTCAAGAGCTCTTCTCCACTGAGCTAGGTCCCCAGCCCATTTTACTTTGCATTCTGAGATGAGGTATCTCACTGAAGTGTCCAAGCTGGCCTTGAACTTATTCTGCAGGGTGGGTAGATCCTCCTGACTTATTACCCAATGGACCCTGAGCCTTGGAAGGCCAACAGGTGCAACAGTGGCATGTCTGTTATGGGGGAAACCAGCTGCTCTCTAATTGGACTGGAGGCCCGCTCCATGGGAGGGAATACATCCCTGATACTGAAAACCTACAACAGGGGTAGTCATGAGCCCTAGGGGGGTAAACGCCTGCTGGTGTCTGGCAAAATGTATACTATGCTCACCACACTACCCAGTAAGCACTTCTCTTAAGGGTCATCACTTTTGGTTAGAGAAGTTTTTCTTTTCAGATGGTAGTGACCTCTGGGATAACTCAGAAGGCACCACCATGGTGCCTTGAGGAAAAGGAACAGAGGAGTACTCCGCACTGAAACATCTCTATCACACCTTCCAAGGCTCAGGGTCCATTGCAGAAGAGGTGGTGGAAAGAATGTAAGAGTCAAAGGAAGAGTAGGACTCCTTACAACACACTTCTACAGACACAAAATGACCTGGATATCCATGACCTCGCACTGCCTGACACTATCTACACAAGACCATCATAAAAGGTCAAAATAAAAGAGAGACTGACTGAGAGGGGCAAGGGGTATGATGGAGAGTGAAGTTTCAAAGAGGAAAGTGGGGGGGAGAGAGAGAATTACCATGGGTTATTGTCTACGATTATGGAAGTCATCAATAAAAAAATTAATTAATTTTTTTAAAAAGAAAATGTCAGCTTATTTCACCAAAATTGAACTTAGGTTTTCATTATTTGAAACACCTCATTATCAGTTTCTACCATGATTACTGATGTATATTTCTTTTTATGCTCAACGTGGAAACTATTTGAATGAATTCTGTTAAAGCTACTTCTGGGCTGGAGAGATGGCTTAGCAGTAAAGGCATAAGCCGGATGCACAAGGTGGTACATGCATCTGGAGTTGGTTTGCAGTGACTGGAGGCCCTGACATGCGCACTCTCTCCCTCTCTCCCTTTCTCTTTATCTCTAAGTCTCCTTGCAAATAAATAAATAAAATATTAAGAAAAAAAAAGAAAGATACTTCAGAGCCTTCAGCCACTCACTGCAAACCAACTCCAGACACATGCACTACCTTTTGCATCTGGCTTACGTGGATATTCATTCTCATAAGATAGATAGATGGCAGGTAGGTAGGTAGGGGGATAGATCTGATTATAATTTTAAAAAGAAAAGAAAAGCTACTTCAGGGCTAGAGAGATGTCTTAGTGGTTAAGGCACTTGCCTGCTAAAGCCTAAGAACCCAGGTTCAAGTCTCCAATGCCCACATAAAGCCAGATGCACAAAATGACACATGCATCTGGAATGCACTTGCAGAGGCTACAGGCCCTGGCAAGTGCGCCCATTCTCTCCCTTCCCCATCTCTGTTTGCAAATAAATATAATTCAAAAAAGAGAGAGAGGGAGAGAGTTACTCCATAGCAATCTCAGCCGTCATGAAACCTAGCATACATCAGAGTTTTTCAAAGTCCAATCTAAAGGATAGCATCAGGCTAAGGGAGAACAATCACCATGTGTTCAAGGCCAGCCTGGGCTATAAATCAAGTTCCAGGTCAGTCCCAAGAGGGTGAGACCCTGCCTCAGGAGAAAAAAAATAACAATTTTTCCCTAAGATTTCTTCAATAGCATACCTACTTGTAAAATGTACGTTTTTAACACTGTAAAATCTTCCTTTCAGGCTAGCTTGAAGTCCATAGCAAAACCCTATCTCAAAATCTCCATTTAATTTACTAAAAACTCAAAGAGCTAACTGAATGCTCCCAAAGTCAAAGATTTTTCCTACAGTAACTAAATGTCACCTGACCATATACTAGTCTCACAGCAAACAGTAATAAGCAGGTACCACATTTCACGTATCACATAGCTTTTCTTTTCTTTTTAAAATTATAATCAGATCTATCTCCCTACCTACCTACCTACCTGCCATCTATCTATGAAACATAGTTTACTCTTTCTTTTTCCAAGGTAGGGTCTTGCTCTAGCCCAGGCTAACCTGAAATTCACCACGTAGTCTAAGGCTGGCCTCGAACTCATGGCAATCCTCCTACCTCTGCCTCCTGAGTGCTGGGATTAAAAGCGTGTGCTACTAAGCACAGCTATAGTTTACTCTTAAGGACACTGGTTCTTTGGCTAGAATTATCATACAACATTGATTTGCCTCTGAAATAATAAACAACATTCATAGCTATTCATGAAGGCAAATATTTGTAAAGCAAAATGGCCAAAAGGTTATTTAACAAAGATATTTAAAATGAACTTTATGTATACAGCTAGTTAAATCCTAACTTTGTGAAAAAGAATCTAAAAGTATTAAATTTGTTATTAAGCTATTCCTAAACATAGTCACAAATCTAATAAATACTTTTATCTAATGACTAAATTATTTTAATTTTCTATAATAAAGCTTATAAATACTAGCACATATTAAACAAAAAAGTATTAAGTAACATACCTGGGCCAATAGTGGGTGGAGAAGGTGTAGGCACAGCAATGGGAATGCCAATACTACTGCTTCCACTGTTTTCTCGACTTCCACTTCCTCCACTACTTCCACTAAAAGGGAGGAATATGAAAAAAAACTTAACAGGTTTGTAAAAGAGATTTTAATAATATATCTGAGACCACTAAATATTTTATTTATGGTGTGCATGTGAGTATGTATGTATCACCTATATGTGAAATATACACAAGATACTTTAACTTTTTATTATAAATCTTCACTTTAATACCTAAATGGTTCTTGTGTTTCACTGTACTTCTAAAACTCTAAAGCTAATGCAGTAGCACAGTACTCAAAATCAATCTACTGAAAAATTTATAAACAATAACATCTTACAATCAGACAGGTGTCTAAGTAAAACCTGTAAACCCCAGTACCCAGGAGGCTGAAGCAAGGTATCTTGAGCCTCGACTAAAACAGCAAAACTATTGTCTCCTAAGAAAATAATGAAGAAGCTAGGTATGGTGGCACACACCTTTAGTCCCAGCACTATAGAAGCAGAAGTAGGAGGATGGTTATGAGGTTGAGATCAGCCTGGGACTACAGAGTAAATTCCAAGTCAGCCTGGGATAGAGAAAGGAAAGAGAAGAGGAGGGGAGAACTATACTGTCACATAATCCAAAGTTATATAATGTTAAGGATCAAACCCAAGGCTTCATGCATGCAAGGTAAGAACTCTACCCACTGGCTACATACCTAACCCTCTAGCTCTTTTTAGTAAGGTATCTTATACCCGTAATAAGAAAGAATGCAAATGTGTGTGAACACATACATATGTGCAGGCATGGCCTTCTACTCCCTATCATTTATATTTGCTTATTTATTAGCTCCCTGCTTACTTGAGACAGGGAGCTAATAAATATGTTGCCCAAGCTAGTTTCAAACCACTGGTCTCAACCCTCCTGCATCAGCCTAAGTAACTGGGACTATGAACATGCAGCACGGTGTCCAGATCACATATTTTAAAATCAACATCATTTGGTCAATAAGCCCATGAAGATTTATAAATGTATACATAAGATACACATGCAAAAATTTATAGGGTCTAGATAAACCTTTATTTGTAAATATAATCAATTTTTAATTTCATAGTATAATAATGAATAAGAAAAAAAATGTTTAATGAAAAAAAAAAAAAAAAAAAAACCTTGATTAAGCCAAACAGCTTAAACATTAAGTCTTCCTGAATTCCCTCACCAGGAGATTAATCCTGAGCTCTGTGTTTGACACAGAAATACTTGTATATTGCCTATGATCTTCTACAGCTACTAGTTTAAATGCCACTATCTAACCTATGTTTGGCAAAGTGTGCACTGTGGGCTAAAACTGGCCCACTGTCCAGTTTTACTTGTGATCCAAGACCACTTTTTTTATATTTTTAAATATGGAGAACCCAAAAGAATTTTTTAAATATTTTTTTACTTTTATTTATTTATTGGAGAGAGAGAAAGAGATAGGCAGGTGGGGAGGAGGAGGGAGAGAATGGCGCACCAGGGCCTCCAGCCATACAAACAATTCCAGATGCATGTGCCCCCTTATGCATTTGGCTTACATGGGTTCTGGAGAGTCGAACCTGGGTCCTTTGGCTTTGCAGGCAACCGCCTTAACCACTAAGCCATCTCTCCAGCCCCAAGAATATTATTTTGAAATATACTCTAATTATACCAAATTCAAATTTAAGCAGCATAAATATGGTTTTACTAGAACAGTCATGCTCATTCATTTACATATTATCATTACAGGGATTAAAATGCCAATTTATACAAACCAAAATATGCACAATATCTTAACTTCAACATCAACATGGAAGTCACACTTAACTTTTTTTTTTTTTTTTTTTAGTTTTTCAAGGTAGGGTCTCACTTTAGCTCAGGCTGACCTGGAATTAACTATGTAGTCTCAGGGTGGCCTCGAACTCTCAGCGATCCTCCTACCTCTGCCTCCCGAGTGCTGGGATTAAAGGCGTGCGCCACCACACCTGGCACACTTAACTTTTTTTTTTTTTTTTTGGGGGGGGGGGTCGAAGTAGAGTCATAGTCTCTGCCAGGCTGGCCTGGAATTCACTATGTAGTCTCAGGATGGCCTCGAACTCTTGGTGATCCTCATACCTCTGCCTCCCAAGTGCTGGGATTAAAGGCTTGCACCACCACGCCCTGCCACACTTAACTTTTTATCAGTGCCTTTTCTAAAGCTGCTTTACCAGTCAGCAACATGCATTTGCAGAGTTCAAATACTCAAGCTGAAAGTTTACCTGTGTGTCCTTGGTCTCTGATTTAAAGAAGCTGTCCTGCCTGGACTATGCTGACTTCCGAGCCTTGCAGGACTAGTCATGTAGTCATTAGGAACCGTTGGGGGTTTAACAGGTTCTAGGGTTTTATAAGGAGTATTCCGCCTAAGAATAATAAGAGAACACGAACTAATGAATAAGAAAAATAAAATAGCATCCATCCCAAATTTATCATGATCTTTTCATAAGTACAAGAGAATTATTTTTTTAAATTTGTATTAATTTGTTTGAGAGAAAAACAGAGAGAAAATATGAATGAGAGAATAAGAATACATGGACACATCAGGGCCTCTAGCCACTGCAAACAAACTCCAGATGCATGCACCACCATGTGCATGCACGTGGGGAATCAAACCTGAGTCCTTAGGCTTCGCAGGCAAGTACCTGTAACCACTAAGCATCTCTCCAGCCCGTGAATTCTTTAAATTTTAATAAATGAAATAATTTAAACAAAATTCTGAATTGTTACTTTAACATGAAAATTAAATGTGTTACTTTTTCTTAGAAAAACTATTGTAAAGGTTCGTTGAAACTTCTAAAAATAAAAGCTATAATTGTGTGTGTATATGTGTGTGTGTGTGTGAGAGAGAGAGAGAATATCACCAAAAATTAGAAATCTAATATGGCATTTCCTGTGTTAAGGAAAATAATCCTCCAGAAATGTCTTGGCAAACACTCATATATTTAGTGCTATATCAGCAAGGCAGGAAGGAATGACCACTACCATTTCACATTTCTAACAGTGTTCCATAAAGGTGCTCTAGCATGGAGGGAGCTGCCATTACTAGCTAGTGCATAGTTTGACTCTCCAAGTAGATACCCTGCATCACATGTACATACAATAAATGAAACAGATGTAAACTACTAAGCTAAACCAAGCCAAACAGATCACTGATTCCAAGTTCCTTAACATACTGTACATACATGTGAGAACTCTGGTCAGTCCACTGAAAATAAACTTACATCAGATTTACAAATAATTTTTAAAAGTAGAAAAAAAACTAAATGATATATATTTACACATATACAAAAGCTTATAGAATTGGCAGGCCCATCTTAGACTTTGCCTAAGGACATAGGGATGAAAAAAAGTAAACTGAAAGGAGGCAGGAAAGCAAGGATCCATATATTGACCTCAGTTGCAGAAACATCTTATTTTATAAAATGCAATTGAATTCTTACCCCAGAGTTCCTCGGCCTGACATGGGAGGACTTGGTGGTTTCTGAGTAGGAGGATTTGTTCTAGACAGTGTGCCAGTTCTTGCAGGCTGGTTATTTCCATGCTAAAATGTGGAAAGAAAGATTTTATTTTTATAACAAATTGTTCCCTTGGTGTTTTAACACCATGTGTTTTTTTTAATATCAGAATATGAAGTGAGGATTCCCAGACAGTTTTAATAAAGAAGTTAGTACTACATTTTCAGAAGTCAAAGAACCACCTGCACTAAGTTTCATACCATTTTCTGCCATTCATATCAATGTACGGCACAATACAGTAAGACTATGGTGTTATATATCTTAGTTGTCAGACATGTTCACTGAGATCAGACTTATCTGCACGCAAATACTGAGTTCTAAAAATGAGGAATGTGCACAAATACAAGCAGTAGGTCTCTGTCAATTTGTTAAAATACTCATCTCAAATATAATCTTTATCCTAATCATCCAGCAGCAAAGTCATAAATGAAGTCTGGGAAACCTCCTAATTTTAAGTCAATGAAAGCAAGGCAACTATCAAAAAAATGAGCAAAGCAATAAATGTTAGCAAAATTAATGTTCCTATATAAATGCAAATGTCACTATGTCTTTGATATATTAACACAGCCAAGCTAGATGTTGTTGGTCTGATCTAAGTTTGAGTACATTTAGTCTATAGAAAGCCTACAGGGAAAAGCAGACAGACAAAAGAAAGAAGAGTGTTCACATTTTAATGGCTCTGAAGCCTCTTTTAATATAGAGGAAATACTGTGGATCAAATGATAAGTAATGTTTCTTACCTTGGCTTTTAGCCACTTTACGTTGGCAAAAAAAAAAAAAAAAAAAGGGGAAAAAAGTAGACATTAATTCTACATAAGTCATATCTGACAGGACAGGTTGACATTCATAGTTACTCAATTTGTGCTAACAATCTTTACCCAGCTATATTCCAAATACATTATTAAAGAGGATTATAGTACTTATAGTAGTAGGGAAATAAACATGTGCTTTACATATTTCCCCCCTCCAGTACTAGGGGGAAAGCACTCTACCACTAAGCTATATCCCACCAGTTTTACTTTTTATTTTGAGGCACAGCCTCACTACATTACCCAAGCTGGCCTTGAAAACACACTGTAGCCTGGGCAGGCCTTGAACCCATGATCCTCCTGCCTCAGATTCCTGAACACCTGGCATTACAGGCCTAACCAACCAAGCCCAGATTATATATATTTTTTTTTGGAAAGAAGAAAATTCATAAGGAAACCAGTGCTTAATTACACCAATCTCATGCAGCTCCAACAATTTCTTAGGTTAGCACTTTATACCATGGAACTAATGCAGTTGAGTTACAGATGATTTTGCTTGGTTTTGTTTTGATTTGAGGTAGGGGCCCACTGTAGCCCAGGCTAACCTGGAACTCACTCTGTAGTCCCAGGCTGGCCTTAAACTCATAGTGAGATTCTCCTACCTCTGACATCTGAGTGCTGGGATTAAAATCATGTACTTTCCCTTTCCCTTTCCCTTCCCCTTAGCTTCCTTCCTTCCTTCTTTCTTTCTTTCCTTCCTATTTTTCAAGGTAGGGTCTCGCTCTAGCCCAGGCTGACCTAGAATTCACTACGTAATCTCAAGGTAGCCTCGAACTCACAGTGATCTTCCTACCTCTGCCTCCCGAGTGCCGTGATTAAAGGCACGTGCCACCACACCAAGCTTTCTTTCTCCCCCGCCCCAGGTACGGTCTCCTCCAGCCCAGCCTGACTGGGAACTCACTCTGTACTCTCAGGGTGGCCTTGAACTCACAGTGATCCTCCTACCTCTACCTCCCAAGTGCTGGGATTAAAGGTGTGCACCACTATGCCCAGCTTATCTTTAAGGAGGGGGTAGAGAATTGGCATGTCAGGGCCTCAAGTCATTGCAATTGAACTCCAGACACATGTGCCATCTTGTGCACATGTGCAACATTGCACGCTTGCATCATTTCGTGTGACTGGCTTACATGGGATTGGGAGAATTGAACACGGGTCCTTAGGCTTGGCAAAGCAAGCACCTTAACCTCTAAGCATCTCTCTAGCCTCATTTATTTATTTATTTATTTATTTATTTATTTATTTATTTATTTATTTATTTATTTATTTATTTGAAGCAGAGAGAAAGAAGCAGACAAAAAAATGAATATGAGAACACCAAGTTTCTACAGCACTATGATTCTTTTTAAGTGAAAAGAAGCCAAAAATCTGTATTCATGTGTAATCTGCTCCTGAATGATAAAGTCAGGTGAGGAGTGAATATTCTACTTAGACTGTATTCTGCAGTTGTGTGACCTTTGCCCTTTTTTTGGGTGGGAGGGTTGAGATACAGTCTCATTCTAGCCCAGGCTGACCTGGAATTCACTCTGTATTCTCAGGGAGGCCCCGAACTCACAACAATCCTCCTACATCTGCCTCCCCAGTGCTGGGATTTTTTGTTGTTGTTGTTTTGGTTTTGGTTTTTTTGAGGTAGGGTCTCATTATAGCCCAGGCTGACCTGGAATGTAGTCTCAGGGAGGCCTTGAACTCATGGCAATCCTCCTACCTCAGCCTCCCAAGTGCCGGGAGTAAAGGCATGTGCCACCACGTCCAGCTGCCTTTTTCATTTAAAGAGAGAATGATTATGAGTTGAGGGTGCCAGGGCCTTCTGCCACTGCAAATGAATACCAGATACATGTGCCAAATTGTGCACCTGGTCTCACATTGGTGGGTACTGGGGAATCAAAACTAGGCAGTCCAGCTTTGCAAGCAAGTGCCTTTAACTGCTGAGTCATCTCTACAGCCGAAACTCACTTTCTAGTAAATGTTTATGTATGTGGATGCCGTGAGGTGAGCGAGTTGTATATGTAATGTACATATCTTACCGCTCACAATGTAACTGTGGGCAACTGCCAATACTGTAAATTAAACGTCTATTTCAATGGCCCAAGTCATACCCAAAATAACACTTTTTTTAATTTCCTTAAGTCCTCACTTCCCTTTCTTAACATTTATAATCCTGAATAAATTTACCATTTACCTGGAATCTTAAGATATAAACAGAATTCTCCTTGATTCCTATTTTCTCTTTTTTACAAATATTTTATTTATTTGTTTATTTGTTTGTTTGTTTGTTTGTTTAGGTGGAAGGGAGAGAATGGGCGTGCCAGTGCCTCTGGCCACTGCAAAGAACTTACGTGAGCCACTGCTTACGTGGGTTCTGGGGAATCGAATTGGGGTCCCTAGGATAATGCCTTAACTGCTAACCTATGTCTCCAGCCCCCTATTTTCTCTTCTTTTTATTTATCTATTTATTTATTGGTTTTTCGAGGTAGGGTTTCACTCCAGCCCAGGCTGACCTGGAATTCAATGTGTAGTCTCAGGGTGGCCTCGAACTAATGGCAATTCTCCTACCTCTACATCCTGAGTGCTAGGATTAAAAAGGCGTGTGCCACCACATCTGGAAAAATGATTTTTTTTTTTTTTTTTTTTTTTTTTTTTTTTTGTTTTTTCGAGGTAGGGTCTCACTCTAGCCCAAGGTGACCTGGAATTCACTATGTAGTCTCAGGGTAGCCTAGAACTCTCAGTGATCCTCCTACCTCTGCCTCCCGAGTGCTGGTATTAAAGGCATGCGCCACCACGCCCAGCTGGTTTTGTTTTTTTAAGGTAGGGTCTCACTCTAGCTCAGGCTGACCTGGAATTCAATATACAGTCCCAGGGTGGCCTCGAACTCACAGTGATCCTCCTACTTCTGCCTCCAGTGTGCTGGGATTAAAGGCGTGTACCACCACACCCAGCTCAAACTATTTTTTTATGTATTTTATTTATTTGAGAGAAAGAGGCAGAGAGAAAGAGAGAATGGGATGGGCACACCAGGGCCTCCAACCACTGCAAATGAACTCCAGATGCATGCTCCCCCTTGTGCACCTGGCTTATTATTTACTTACTTACTTGAGAAAGCGAGAGATACAGAGAGAAAGAGAGTGGGCGTGTCGGGGTCAGTTACCACTGTAAAGGAACTACAGATGCATGCACCACATTGTGCATATGGCTTTACATGAGCAGTCAAGAATTGAACCCAGACCAGCAAGCTTTGCAAGCAAGTGCCTTTAACTACTGAGCCATCTCCCCAGCTCATTCTTCCTATTTTTTTTTTAATTTGTTATTTTTTTACTTTTTCAAGGTAGGGGCTCGTTATAGCCCAGGCTGACCTGGAATTCACTTTGTAGTCTCAGGGTGGCCTTGAACTCACAGCAATTCTCCTACCTCTGCCTCCCAGGTGCTGGGATTAAAAGGGTACACCACCACGCCTGGCTCATTCTTTCTATTTCTAATCCTAAGTACTTTCATAAACCATAGGCACTAACTGTGAGAACAGTCAAGTCTTTCTCTAAAATAATTCACTAGCTCTTGCTCATCTTACATAAATGTGCCAAAGTGTTAGTCTATACTTTTCACACTGAGAGGCCATTCAGCTGAGACTACTCCAGCATCCCACGTTCATACTAAACAAAGGAACCCAACTCAGAATCACCAAAACTCAACCTCTAGAGCATCACCAATTACCAAGTGCCAATTAATTTCTCATTAATCAAACCTGTTGTCATGTTCCTTGAGCTTCTCCTTTGGTCCCTACATAAATGAGCATCATTGAACATGAAAAGTCCTCTGTGGACTAGGTCAATTACTATGTAAAGCAAAAGTAAATGTAAATTTTCTGCTAATTATTCAAGCCTTGATTATAAAGACTTTTTGGTTTTTGAGACAGAGTGAGGAGAGAGAGGGAAGGAGGGAAGAAGGGAGGGAGAGAGGGACAGAGAGAAAAGGGGTACACCAGGGCCTCTAGCCACTGCAAATGAACTCCAGGCACATATGCCACCTTGTTCATCTGGCTTACCTGAGACCTGGAAAATTGAACCTGGGTCCTTAGACTTCACAGGCAAGCGCCTTAACCACTAAGCCATCTCTCCAGCCCAAGGTCATCTTTTTATTGCATAGTCTGGTAATTTTTCTATACTGAGTTTTCTCTCTTTTTTTCTTATGTATGTGTGTGCACGTACATATATGTACAGGTGCATGGGCACTTGTGACTGTGGATGCATAAAAATCTGTGTGCACATGATTGTGGAAGAGCTGCTTTGGGTGCTGTTCTTCAAGTACAATGTCTACCTCCTTTTGAAACAGTCTTTCATTAGTCAAAAGCTCACCAAGAGCCGGGCGTGGTGGCGCACGCCTTTAATCCCAGCACTCTGGAGGCAGAGGTAGGAGGATCGCTGAGAGTTCGAGGCCACCCTGAGACTACATAGTTAATTCCAGGTCAGCCTGGACCAGAGTGACACCCTACCTTGAAAAAACCAAAAAAAAAAAAAAAAAAAAAAAAAAAGCTCACCAAGTATGCTCAACTGACTGGCTGACAAGCTCCAGGAATTCTCCTGTCTCCCAAAGCTAGGACTACAGGTATGTAGCACTATGCCCAGAAATTAATAGTGGGTTCTGGGAACTGAACTCAGGTCCTCAGGCTTGTGAAGCAAGCACTTTACTAAATGAATTATCTCCCGACCCTATACTGGGTTTTCTATAGTTGATATATCATTTTCAAAAATCAAGCCTAAGAATATTACCTAAGAATATTTTTATTTTAAATTCATACAAAAATTCTAGGTACCATATATTTTACAGCATAAAATTTATTAAACACATTTAAATGTACTTACTATTTAAATGAATATAAAACACAAAAAAGAAAACACTACAATTTGTATCACAAAATAAAACAAGATGCTAATTTTGAATGTGGAAACCCTGGGCATAAAAACCTATATAAGAAGTATATTAAAGAACTTAGATGTAGTTTTTTAAATTCTGTATATATTTTTAAAAGTAACAAAACAGCAAGGTGTGGTGGCCAAAACTCTTAATCCTCAGGAGGCTGAGAAAGGAGAATCACCCCTGAGTTGAGGCCAGCCTAGGGCTACAGAGTGAGTTCCAGGTAAACCTGGTCTAGAATAAGACCCCGCCTGGGGGAGGACAGGACTAAGAAACAAGCAATTAAGTAAAATAAACAAATAAGACAAACAATAAAAATAAAAGTCAGGGCTGGAGACATGGCTTAGCAGTTAAGGCATTTGCCTGAAAAGCCAAAAGATCATGGTTCAACTCTCTAGGATACACAAGTGGGTACATGCATCTAGAGTTCGTTTGCAGTGGCTGGAGGCCCTGGTGCGCCCATGCTCTCTCTGCCTCTTTCTCTCTCTCAATAAATAAATATATTTTTAAAAATAAATAAAAGCCAAGCTGGGTGTGATGGAGCACGCCTTTAATCATACTTAGGATTAAATCTGCACTTGGGAGGCAGAGGTAGGAGGATCGCCATGAGTTCGAGGCCACACTGAGACTATATAGTGAATTCCAGGTAAGCCTGGGCTTAAGCGAGACCCTACCTCAAAAAACCAATAAATAAATAAATAAATAAATAAATAAATAAATAAATAAATAAATAAATGTCAAAAGGCAGTATAATTAATACTTGCCAATAAATGACAGATTAACTTCCTTAGCACAAAACAAAATTAATGATAGTAAGAAATCAAACTTCTAAGTAGAAAAATGAGCCAGGTAAGAAATAATTTGAGAGCCAGGAGTGGTAATGCATGCACACCTTTAATCCCAACACTCAGGAGGCAGAGGTAGGTGGATCACTGTAGTTCGAGGCCACCATGAGACTACAGAGTAAATTCCAGGTCAGCCTGAGCTAGAGTGAGACCCTACCTTGGGAAAAAAAAAAAAAAAAAACAGAAGAAGAAATAGGGCTGGAGAAATGGCTTAGTGGTTAAGGCATTTGCCTGCAAAGCCAAAGGATCCCAGTTCAATTCTCCAGGACCCTCATAAGTCAGATGCACAAGGGCACAGGCATCTGGAGTTCACGTGCAGTTGCTGGAGGCCCTGCGTGCCCATTCTCTCTCTGTTTGCCTCTCTTCTATCTCTCTCTGCTTATTAATAAATAAATTAATTAATTAATTAATTAATAATAGAAAATAGAAATAAGCATTTTCTGCTACATTTGGAAAGAGTTCCAACTTTACATATAATCCCCAAGCATGAAAGTGGAATGTAGATTTCAAAGAGGAGAGGAGAGGAGAGGAGAGGAGAGGAGAGGAGAGGAGAGGAGAGGAGAGGAGAGGAGAGGAGAGAAGAGAAAAGAAAAGAAAAAAAAAGAAAAAAAGAAAAGAAAAGAAAAGAAAAGAAAAGAAAAGAAAAGAAAAGAAAAGAAAAAGGGCAAGGACAACAAAAATTTGGGGGGAAAGCAAGACGGCAAGTTAACAGGGCAGAATTTTATACCGTCTTCATGTTCTTCTTTTTTTTTTTTAATTTGCAAAGAGAGAGGGCAGGGAGAGAGAATGGCACACCAGGGCCTCCAGCCACTGCTTACGAACTCCAATTGCATGTACCACCCTGTGCACCTAGCTTACATGGGTTCTGGGGAATCAAACCTGGGTCCTTTGGCTTTGCAAGCACATGCCTTAACCACTAAGCCATCTCCCCAGCCCTGTTTTTATTTTTAATTTATTTGTTTTAGGGGTTTTTTGTTTAGTTGTGGGTTTTTTTTGTTTGTTTGTTTGTTTTTCTGGTTTTTTTTTTTTTTTGAGAGGGAGGGAGGGAGAGAGAGGAAGAAGCAGAGAGAGAATGGGCGCACTGGGGCCTTTTCAGCCACTGTGAATAAATTCCAAAAGTGTGCGCCCCTTTGTGCATATATATGACATTGCATGCTTGTATCACTTTTGCGTCTGGCTATATGTGGTACCTGAAGATTTTAACAAGCATTCGTAGGCTTCGCAGGCAGCTACCTTAACTGCCAAGCCATCTCTCTAGCCCTTTTGTTTAGTTTTTTGTTTCTTTGGTTTTTGAGGTAGGATCCCTCTAACCCTGGCTGACCTGAAATTTATTCTGTACTCTCAGGCTAGCCTCGAATTCATGGCGATCCTCCTATCTCAGCCTCTCGAGTACAGGGATTAAAGGTGTGTACCATCACTCCCTGCTTATTTTTGTTTTCTGAGGTAGGGTCTCACATAGCCATGGCTGACCTGGAACTTACTATGTAGTCTCAGGTTGGCCTCGAACTCACACTGATCCTCCCACCTCAGCCTCCCAAGTGCTGGGATTACAGGCGTGTGCCATCGTTTAAGTACTCAGTAGTGAAAAGAAGATTGTATTCACAATACAAATGTATAATCATAGTCTATGACTCAAATGGATTGTTTTCTGAATAGTTTCTGGGTTGTTGTTTATTTGTTGTTGTTGTTGGATTTTTTTGAGGTAGGGTCTCACTCTAGCTCAGGCTGATCTGGAATTCACTATGTAGTCTCAGGGTGGCCTTGAAAGTTTCTGTCCTGAACTTAGTAAAAACATAACTGATATTAAATAAATATTCTAAGAAAATTATAATGGAAGTTACTAAAGGAGATCTACCAACTAACAAAATTAACTTTATGATATTTCTTATCCAATATAATTAAAGAGAATTCAAATTAGTAAGATAACATAATATGCAATGCTTACCTTAACTCCATGGCCCACATCATCCAGAACTGTGTAGTCGATAGGTTTCCGAATATACCTTACAGGGCGTTCCATATTTGCAGGTGCTATTATTTTGTGAGTTCTTGATGTATTCTTATTGGTTGTCAAAATACCAATTTCTCTTCGAGCCACTTTCTCTTTATGAATATCCACGGTCTATATTTTAAATTTAAACAAAGCAAGAAAATATCATTTGGCATAATAGATAATACATATGATGTCCATATGTATTGGATCATATATAGGTTAGACCATGGGACTATATTGAGTCAATTTTTCCCTTCAAAGTTAAATGAATAAATTGCCTTAGAACTCAAAGCAGAGAATAATATAAATGTGACTAAAAACCAACTAATTTAATAGATTTGATTCCAATGTAAATGTAAGGAAAGCAATTTATTTACTAAAAACTTGTGGATGTGTAGGAAGAGAAAGGACTCCTGCTCTGATAGTTTTCATCTTATTAATGAGGATACAGAACAAGAAAACCTCACAATGAGAATAAGTACGGTAGTGATGTACACATTATTTTTATTTTTATTTTTTATTTTTGGAGAGAGATACAGAGAGAGACAGAAGGAGAGAGGGGGAGAGGGAGACAGATAGAGATGGGCGCGCCAGCAGTCTCTCAGCTGCTGTGAACGAAATCCAGATGTATGCGCCCCCTTGTGGGCAAGTGCGGCATTGCGCCCTTGTGTCACTTTGCATCTGCCTAAACATGGGACCTGGAGATTAGAACCGGGTTCTTAGGCTTAGCAGTCAGGCGCCTTGACCGCTAAGCCATCTCTCCAGCCCACATTATTTTAAATTATTATAAAGGTGTTCAGAGCTAGATACTCAACTAGGTTGACAAGGGTTCACTAAAGGCTTTGATTTTTAAAATAGTTTATTTATTTATGTATTTATTGGAGAAAGAGACAGAGAGAACATAAGCACACCAGAGACTTCTGCCACTGCAAATGAACTCCAGACACATGTGCCACTTTGTGCATATGGCTTACAAGGTTACTGGGGGATCAAACTTGGGCTGTCAGGTTTTGCAAGCAAGTGCCTTTAAATGCTGAGTCTCTCTCAAGCCTCCACTAAAGGCTTCAGAGAGAAGAGGATGGAGCTAGAGATATGGCTCAGAGGGACTATATGTCTCTCTCTCAAAAAAAATTTTTAAAATAGTTTTTCAAAAGACAGAATCAACAGGAGTATAAAAGGCAGATATAAAAAATTATTAAAGGCAGAAATAATTGCACACTGAAGACAAAGACGTTAGCATGTGTGAGGCCCTGGGCAACACCCTCAGCAAATAGTAACAAAACTATTTTTATTTAATCATCAACATTCAAAAACTGGCTAGCAGACGGAGGAGACAGCTCAGGGTCCATCTGGCACACTGCTTTGGGTCAGTCCCTAAGCGCTAGCATTGGGGGGTGAGGGGACTGCAAGTCATCATCTTAGCAAAAATAATTATACAACTTCCAACTTTGTCCTGGGCTGGGAAGATGGCTCAGTGGATAAAGGTACTTGCTTGCAAAGCCTCCTATCCTGGGTTTGATTCCCAGTATCCATATAAAGCCAGTTGTTTTAAAAAGGGCAGGGGTGGGGTTGGAGAGATGGTTTAGCAGTTAAGGCATTCACCTAAAAAACCAAAGGACCCTAGTTTGACTCTCCAGGCCCCACGTAAGCCAGATGCATAAGGGGGCACATGCATATGGAGTTCGTTTGCAGTGGCTGGAGGCCCTGGCGGTGCCCATTCTCTCTCTCTCTCTCTCCCTCTCTGCTTCTTTCCCCCAAATAAATAAATAAATAAATAAATAAATAAATAAATAAATAAATAAATAAATAGTTTACAAAAAAAGAAAAGGGGGCAGAACCAGGCATGGTGGCGCACGCCTTTAATCCCAGCACTTGGGAGGCAGAGGTAGGAGGATCACCGTGAGTTCGAGGCCACCCTGACACTACATAGTGAATTCCAGGTCAGCTTGAGCTAGAGTGAGACGCTACCTTGAAAAACAAAAACAAAAAAAAGGCAGGGGAGCACATGTACTTGGCATTCATTTACAGTGCCAAGAGGCCCTGGTGTGTCTATGCACATACATACATGGGCACACATACAAATAAATAAGTAAGTAAATATTTTGAAAACTCTATGTCCTGGGCTGGAGAGATAACTCAGCAGTTAAGGCACTTGCCTGCAAAACCTAACAACCCAAGTTGGATTCTCCAGTATCCACATAAAGCCAGATGCACAAAGTGGAACATATATATGGAGTTTGCAGTGGGTAGAGTCCCTGGTGTACCCATTCTCTATCTCTCTCGGCTTACAAATAAAATGTAGTAATAAAAAAACTGAGGCCAGGCATGGTGGTGCACACCTTTAACCCCAGCACTTGGGAGGCAGAAGTGGGAGGATCACCATGAGTTCCAGGCCACCTTCAGGCTACATAGTGAATTCCAGTTCAGCCTGAGCTAGAGCGAGACCCTACACCCTACCTGGGGGGGGGGGGAGCGAGGTAAAGGTGTCCTAATAATGGGGAAACAATGACAAAGTTAAATTGACATGATCCTGTTACATTACCTCTGTTAGGAATAACAAGGATAATGTAAGCATTAAGATGCAAAGGTAAAAAAGATTTACTGTCCATTCTAAAAGATATCCCCTGAAGGGAATCTTCCCCTATAGTGCATTCAACTTTTCATACAGGCACCACCTGCTCACTTTGCAGCACCTGAAGGAAACTCAATTTACCTATAAGGGATGAGATTCCTTGAACCATGGCTCTTATTTCTTCCAACAGACTCCATGAAATTTGGACTAGCTTGATCTATTAGCTTTTGGGAGTGAGGGGTTAAAAAAAAAAAACTCAACCCTTAACAAATCTCAAGTTTTTGGCAATAAAAACACAATGTTGGTAGATTCTAGCAATAGGATAGGCTGGTCAGCAGGGACTAAGGAAGTCCATAAGGAGGAGAGGTTGG
The DNA here is from genome assembly GCA_036365145.1 of Orientallactaga sibirica. Classification (NCBI taxonomy): domain Eukaryota; kingdom Metazoa; phylum Chordata; class Mammalia; order Rodentia; family Dipodidae; genus Orientallactaga; species Orientallactaga sibirica. The sequence goes on along the minus strand of JAEOAD010000028.1, from coordinate 22,719,900 downwards.
TCAGCAGGTACTGAAAATAGTCCATGAGTGGTCAGCAGGGAGTAAAAAAGTCTAAGAAGACTGCTAGTTAGTGATACTCCACTTTACTCCTTATTAATGAAGCAGAATTAAGAGAAAGGCTGAGTATGAGAAAATTGGAAGCTTCAAAGACAACAACCTCAATGATACCCTAACTTACTGCCAACTCTCCACCAGGGAGAACTTCCCTATCAAGGTGGTCAACCTCAGCAGGTCTGCCCCATCAACAACCAGAATGAAGATTTGTGTGGTGCTGGACTGCTAAAGCAACCTTAGACAATATGTAAACAAATGAGCATGACTGTGTATCAATGAAATTTTATTTCTAAAAATAAGTAGCTGGGGGAAAAGTGATGGGGAGAAGGCTCAGTGGTTAAAAGTGCTTGCTTGCAAAGCCTGCCAGCTCCAGATTAGCTTCCACAGTACCCATGTAAAGCCAGACATACAAGTAGCACAAACATCCGGAGTTCATTTGCAGAGGCAAGGGGCCTCAGCATGCCAATCTGCATTCATTCATTCACTCATTCATTCATTCATATTCATTCATTGATTCATTCTCTCATCTAAAAAAAAAAACTTTAAAAAATTAAGTTAGTAACCAGATTATCAGACCTAAAACTCTGAAACTGCTAGAGAAAAAAGTAGGGAAAACCCTTCAACATATTGGTCTTGGCGAAGACTTTCTAAATATAACCCCAATTGCTCAGGAAATAAAACCACAGATCAACCACTGGGACCTCATAAAATTACAAAGCTTTTGTACAGGACACTGCTGAATAGAGCAAAGAGGCAACCTACAGAATGGGAGAAAATCTTTGCCAGCTATATATCTGACAGAGGGTTAATATCTAGGATATACAAAGAACTCAAATAATTAAATAATAAGAAATCAAAAAACCCAATTAAAAAATGGGCTATGGGGCTTAGTGGTTAAGGCGTTTGCCTGCAAAGCCAAAGGAACCAGGTTCAATTTCCCAGGACCCATGTTAGTCAAATGAACAAGGGGGTGCGTGCGTCTGGAGTTCATCTGCAGTGGCTGGAGGCCTTGGTGTGCCCATTCTCTCTCTCTCTTTCTTTCTCCCTCTCTCTCCCTCCCTCCTTCCTTCCCTCTCTCTCTTTCTCTCTCCCTCTGTCAAATAAATAAATAAATAAAAATAAAAATAAAAATATAAATATAAATATAAATATAAATATAAAAAAAAAATGGGCTATGGAACTAAATAGAGAGTTCTCAGAAGAAGAAATACAGATGGCATATAAATATCTAAAAAAAATGTCCTATATCCCTAGTCATCAGGGAAATGCAGATTAAAAGTGCCTTGAGATTCTATCTCACTCCTGTCAGATTGGCTACCATCATGAAAACAAATGACTATAAATACTGGTGAGGATGCGGAAAAAGAGGAACCCTTCTACACTGTTGGTGGGACTGCAATCTGGTGCAGCCACTGTGGAAATCAGGGTGGAGGTTCCTGACACAGCTAAATATAGATCTACCACATGACCCAGCTATACCACTCCTAGGCATATATCCTAAGGACTCGTCTCACTACCTTAGAGATGCTTGTTCGACCACGTTTATTGCCGCTCTATTCACAATAGCTAGGAAATGGAACCAGCTTAGATGTCCCTCAATTGATGAGTGGATAATGAAGATGTGGCACATTTACACAATGGAGTTCGACTCAGCGGTAAAGAAAAATGAAGTTATGAAATTTGCTGGAAAATGGATGGATCTGGAAAGGATTATACTTAGTGAGGTAAGCCAGGCCCAGAAAGCCAAACATCACATGTTCTCTCTCATATGTGGATCCTAGCTATAAATGATTGGACTTCTAAGTGAGTAAAAATAAAACTCAGTAGCAGAAGCCAGTAGGCTAAAAAGGGGATATAAAGGGAACAGAAAGGGAGGAAGGGGGTACTTAATAGGACGGTATTGTATGTATGTAAGTAGAAGAACAGATTAATGGGGGCAAAAAGGCCTAAGTGAGGTAAGGGGAAGGGATTGAGTAAAGGGAAGGTGGAGGGAGGGCTAATCAAAATCTAAGAGGATATAAATAAGTCATATGGAAACCTACTTTTCTGGACAATGGAACACTCAGAAGCCATATATTGTTACTAGAAAATTTTCAGTGCCAGGGATGGGATACCTTCCAGTGAGTTGTTGGCCGGGGAGGTCACTGATACCCCCAAAACATTACAGGCCATTGCTGAGGCCCTTGGTTTCCCACCAGGAATAGATGGTAAGACCCTATTGCTGAAGACTCCACATACTTGAGCTGTAAGGTCACTGAGAAATCCTGTTGGAGTTGAGCTGAAAGCCTCCTCCATGTGGATCAGCTGATAGAAAGCTGGAAAAAGCTACACTGCATGCAGTTCAATGGGAGAGAGAGAAATCACCAGTAAAGATACTCAATAGTGGACACTGGAAGCCTTAAATTTAGCCAGCCAGGCCAAGTGAGCCAAAAGGTGCAATAGTGGCATGTCTGTTATGGGGGAAACCAGCCGCTCTCTAATTGGATTAGAGGCCCACTTCATGGGAGGGAATACATCCCTGATACTGAAAACCTACAACAGGGGTAGTTATGAGCCCTAGGGGTGTAATGTCTGCTGGTGTCTGGCTAAATGTATATACTATGCTCACCAAACTGCCCAGTAAGCACTTCTCTTAATGTTCATACTTATCTATTAATGCTACTCTCACTTTTGGTTAGAGAAACTTCTCTTTTTCAGATGGCGGTGGCCTTGGGATGAAGGCACCATGGCGCTGAGAAGTGACAGAGGAGTGCTAAGCACTAAACATTTCAAACACACCTTCCAAGGCTCAGGGTCCATTGTGGAAGAGGAGGTAGAAAGAATGTAAGAGCCAAAGGAAGAGTAGGACTCCTTACAACATGCTCCTCCAGACACAAAATGGCCTGGATATCCATGACCTCACAGTGCCTGACACTACCTACCCAAGACCATATAATAGGAGAAAAGATTATGACATCAAACTGAAAAGAGAAACTGATTGAGAGGGGGAGGGGATATGACAGAGAGTGAAGTTTCAAAGGGGAAAGTGGGACTGGGAGGGAAGTACCATGGGATATTGTATACAATTAAAGAAGTTGTCAATAAAAAAATAAGTAAAAAGAAAATTTTAAAAATAATTTAAAAAAATAAGTTAGTGAGACCAGATTTGGCCCACTGTCCATAGTATATTATCTCCTGAACTAGGTAATTCACACTCAAAAGAGGGGAAAAAAAAGGTTCATTTCTAAAAAGCAAAGCTAGGTGTGATTGCTCACATCTCCTGGGCTACTTAACGAGACCCTGTCTCAAAAAAACCACAAAGGGGTAGAATGTTTGTATTTATTTTAAAATTGAAAATTAAAACTACAATACAGTAAATTAGAAAAAATACAAAAGAAAATTTGATTACTGGAGAAAATTCCACTTTAAACATACATCCATTCAGCAATCAATATTTCTAAGATATTCTGAACCAAAAATCAATATGGCTGCTTTGTCTTGTGGACAGAAATCAAGTATGTTCTCATACAGCCAGCCAACATTCCCCTGAAGAAGACTGATTTATTTTACTCACTCTTGGACTGTTATGAATGGGTGTAACTATTTCAGCCACCACTTGGAAAACTACAGAGTCATAGAATGACATAGTTCATTGACTGTTCATAAACTGTGATTTAGTTGATGGCTGAACCATCTGGGTCACTAATAGACATGCTCCTAGAATGTCTGATAAAAATCAGATCTGCACTGCCAATCTACAATTACATACTATACAGAGCAACTCATTTACTACCAGAGTTCACACACAATGAAGGACTTTGTTCCTAATGCAGAAGCTAACACATCGTCTCAGAACTGAGTTCTGCAGGGTCCTTCTGTATGGCAGCAGCAGACTGATATATCAGACCTCCAAATCCCAGCTTCGAGCCATCAGTAGTGCCTTACGTTGCTGGTGACACTCTTGCAGCATCTGGTATTGCTATTCTAGTCATACCATGAGTACCATGACTACTGTGTCAATTTTTGACTTTCCACAGTGTTTGCAATCTGGCAACATTGTGCTTTTTATTCATGAAAGATACTCATAATGACCCACAAGATGAGGTATCAGATAGCCTTCCACATTTTATTACTAAATACTCAGCCTCTTGAAAAAACAAGTTAAGGACTGGGAAGATGGTTCAGTAGGTAAAGTGCTTGCTGTGTAAGCATGAAGACCTGAATTCAGATACCAACCCCTACATAAAACCTGAGCCTAGTTATACACATCTGTAATACCAGTACTGGAGAGGCAGTAACAACAGAATCCCTGTGGATTGCTAAGCTAGCCAAATCAATAAGCTTTAGGTTCAGTGAAAGATCTTGTCTCAAGAAGTAAGGTAGAAAAAAAAAAAAAAAAGTAAGGTAGGCTGGTCATGGCGGTGAACACCTTTAATTCCAGCATTCATGAGGCAGAGAGGCAGGATGATCTCAGCGAGTTCCAAGCCAGACTGGAACTACAGAGTGAGTTCCTAGTCAGCATGGGCTAGAGTGAGACCCTGCCTCAGAAAAAACAAAAATAGGGCTGGGGAAATGGCTTAATGGTTAAGGCACATGCCTGAGAAGCCAAAAGCCCTTGGTTCGATTCCCCAGGATCCACATAAGCCAGATGCACAAAATGGCACATGTGTCTGGAGCTCATCTGTAGCAGTTAGAGTCCCTGGAACACCCATTCTCTATCTCTCTCTCAAATAAAAATAAAAGAAAATTATAAAAATCAAATAAATGAAAAGTAAGGTAGAGGGGCTGAAGAGATGCTCAGTGGTTAAAGTACTTGCTTACAAAGCCTGACGGTCTGGGTTCAATTCCCCAGTACTCACATAAAACCAGATGAACAAGGTGGTGCATGCATCTGGTGTTCGTATGCGATGGCAGGAGGCCCTGGCTCACCCATATACTTGCTCACCCATATACTTACTCCTCTCTCTCTCTCCCTCTCTCTCTCTCTCCCTCTCCCCTTGCAAATAAAAAATAAAAATATCTCTTGAAAAAAAAAGACCTATGGGTTGAAAATTTAAGGAACGGTTAAGACACTGGCCTGCAAATGCTACAAACCTGAGTTCGATTCCTCAGTAGCCAAGTCAAGACAGATGCACAAAGTGGTGTATGTATCTGGAGTTCATTTGTAGCAGCTAGAGGCCCTGGCACATTCATTTTCTCTCTTTTCTTGCAAAAAAATGAAATGAAATGAAATGAAATGAAATGAAATGAAATGAAATGAAATGAAATGAAAAGAAATGAAAAGAAAAAGATCTAGGACTGGAGAGATGGCTTAGTGGTTAAGGCACTTGCCTGCAAAGCCTAAGGACACAGGTTCGATTCCCCAGTACCCAGATGCATGGTGGTGCATGTGTCTAGAGTTCGTTTGCTACAGGCCCTGATATTCCACTTCGCTCTCTCTACCCTCCTTCTCTCTCAAATAAATAAAAATACAGCCTGTGCTAGAATGAGACCTTACCTCAAAAAATTAATGAATATCAAATAATAAAAAAGACCTAGGACTAGAGAGATGGTTCAGTGGGTAAAGCATTTGCCTGCAAAGTCTAATGACCTGGGTTCAGTTCCCCAGTACCCACATAAAGCCAGATACACAAGGTGACCCATGCTTCTGGAGTTTGTTCACGGTGACTAGAGGCCATGGTGCGCCCGTATTCATTCTCTCTTCCTCCCTCCATTCTCTCCCCGCCCTTGCCTGTCTCTACTTTGGATGGATGGATGGATGGATGGATGGATGGATGGATGATAGGTACATATATTTGTATATATGTACGTACGCACGCACGCACGCAGAAAGGCATGGTGGTGCATGCCTTTAATCCCAGCCCTTAGAAGGCTGAGGTAGGAGGACTGCTATGAGTTGTAAGCCACCCTGAGTCTACAGAGTGAATTCCAGGTCATCCTGGGCTCTACCTCAAAAAACTAAAACCAAAACGTAGAAAGCAATTGAGGAAGAGACTCAATGCTGACCTCTCACCCCCACATGCATGCACCCACACACATCGAACTTGCATACACATGGTGCATGCACCACCTGCAAAATAGGCAACTCAAAATATGGAGTGATAAGATCTGGGGACACAGCTCAGCTTGATAGAATACTTGTGTGGCATGCATAAAGCCCTGGCTGAAATCCCAAGTACAACATAAAACCCAGCATGGCAGCACAAGCCTGTGACCCTTGCTCTCAGAAGATGGAGACAGAAGGATCACAAGCTCAGTCATCCTTGCCTACATAATGAATGAGGCCAGCTTAGGCTACATGAAACTCTGTGATAGATGTCAATGTGACAGGATTTAGAATCACCATGGAAACAAATCTCTGAAAATGTCTGAAGGATTTTCTAGATGGAAGAACCAACCCTACCTGAGGGCAGCACCATTTCATGCGCTGGGATCCTGCACTGAATAAAAGGAGACAACTGGCTGAGTGGCAGCTCTCCGTACCTCACTGTGGACTCAATATGACCAGCTGCCTCAGGCTCCTGCTACCATCCCTGGCATGATAGACTGTAATCTCCAAAACTGTAAAGCAATATAAACCACTCCTTTCCTTAAATTACTTTTTGTCAGGTATTTGGTCACAGCAAGGAGAAAGTAATTAATACAGTCTCGGTCTCAAAAAAAAGAAACCTAAACAATGAAAAACTAAAAACCTAATCCGAAAATGGGCAAAGGAGGGCTGGGGGCATAGCTCAGTGGTAGAGAATATACTCAGCATACACAGGCCCTGAATTTGATCCCCAAACAGGAGAAGGGGGAAGAGGAAATAGAACAATGTAAACATACAAAGATAATGACCATCTCTGTGTGAGGAAGGTGTCTGGACCTTACAACCTGGGTGCTTTTGTTTTTTTTTTTAAGCGGCAGACAAATGGGGGTTTATCTTCTACTCTAGCCTTTGAATCCCATTGCTAGGAATGTGTGGAACTAGTATGGAATGAACTTGCAAACCTATATTAAGTGTTTTGTAAAAATGATGGTTGCTAGAATTAAATAAACGCATACATGTGCCACCACAAAAAAAAAAAAGATAATGACCATTTAATAAGGTCAACTACTCATCAAGTCCCCCGTGGTGATCCATGTGGGCTACATGAGAGACAAAAGAGAATACTCTGAAAATGAAATAATGAAATTCGCAGGGAAATGGATAGAACTGGAAAAGATTATACTAAGTGAGGTAACCCAGGCCCAGGAAGCCAAACATCGCATGTTTTCTCTCATATGTAGATCCTAGCTACAAATGTATAGACTTGTGGGTAAGCTGGAACCAAAAATCGGTAGCAGAGGCCAATAAGGTAGAAAAAGGCTATAAGGGAGGGAGGAGACAGAAGGACTTAAGGGGATGGTACTATATATATGTAAGTAGAAGAACAGACTACAGGGAGAGGAAAAGCCTGTGTAAAAGAAGGGTGGGGGGAGGGTCAATCAAAATTCAAGAAATTCTGAATAAGACACATGTAAACCTAAATTTTCTGAATAATGGCACATCCAGAAGCCATAGATTGTACTAGAAAATTTTCAGTGCCAAGGATGGGATATCTTCCATTGAGTTGTTGGCCAGGGAGGTCCCTGTTGCCTCCAAAACATTACAGGTTATTGCCAAGGCCCGTGGTTTCCCTTGAAAAACAGATGATAAATAAGACCCTATTGCTGAAGACTTCACTTGCCTAAGGGGCAAGGTCACTGAGAAATCAAGCTGGTGCTGAGCAGAAAACCTTCTCCCTGTAGACCAGCCAACAGAAAGCTGGAAAAAGCTGCACTGCATGCAGCCCTATGGGAGACACTGAAAACTCCAAGTTTGGCCAAAACAGGCCAAATGACCGAACGGGTGAAATAGTGGCATGTCTGCCCCGGGGAGAAACAACTCCTCTCTAATTGAACTGAAGGCCTGCTATACAGAGGGAATACATACCTGGTACTGAAAAACCTAATCAAAAGCCTATGAGAGCCGGGCGTGGTGGCGCACGCCTTTAATCCCAGCACTTGGGAGGCAGAGGTAGGAGGATCGCCGTGAGTTCGAGGCCACCCTGAGACCACGTAGCTAATTCCAGGTCAGCCTGGACCAGAGTGAGACCCTACCTCGAAAAACCAAAAAAAAAAAAAAAAAAAAAAAAAACCTATGAGAAAGCCGGGCGTGGTGGTGCACGCCTTTAATCCCAGCACTCGGGAGGCAGAGGTAGGAGGATCACCATGAGTTCAAGGCCACCCTGAGACATAGTTAATTCCAGGTCAGCCTGGGCCAGAGTGAGACCCTACCTCAAAAAACCAAAAAAAAAAAAAAAAAGCCTATGAGAAAGCTGGGTGTGGTGGCGCACGCCTTTAATCCCAGCACTTGGGAGGCAGAAGTAGGAGGATCATGGTGAGTTCGAGGCCACCCTGAGACTACATAGTGAATTCCAGGTCAGCCTGAGCTACAGTGAGAACCTACCTTGGAAAACCAAAAAAAAAAAAAAAAAAAAAAAAAAAAAAAAAAAAAAGCCTATGACAGGGAGGTCATGAGTATAAAGCCTGCTCTTGTCTGGCTAAATGCATATATTATTCCCACCAAACTGCCCTGAAAGCACTACACTTAATGTTCATACTCACATATTAACGCTATTCTCACTTCTGGTTAGAGAAGCTTCTCTTTTCAGATGGCAATAACACTGGGATGACCCAAAAGGCAACATAGTGCTGAGAAGAAGGGACGGAGGAGTGTCCAGCACTGAAACACCTCTGCCACACCCTCCAAGGCTCAAGGTCCATTGTGCAAGAAGTGGCAGAAAGAATGGAAGAGTCAAAGGAAGGGTATGACTTCTTACAATGTAACTGTCCAGACAGAAATTGGACTCGATATCCATGACCTTGCAGTGTCTAGCAATACCTTCACAAGACCCTCATAATAGAAGAAAAAGATGATGACATCAATTTTAAAGAGAGACTAGGGTTGGGAGAAGATGGCTTAGCGGTTAAGGCATTTGCCTGCAAAGCAAAAGGACCCCGGTTCAATTCCTCAAGACCCACATAAGCAAGATGTACAAGGTGGCGCATGCATCTGGAGCTCATTTGCAGTGGCTGGAGGCCCTGGTGCACCCATTCTCTCTCTCTCTCTCTCTCTCAATAAATAAATAAAAGAATGTAAAATATTTAGAAGAAAAAGAGAGAGACTAATGGAGAGGGGGAGGGGATATGATGGAGAATGGAGTTCTGAAGGGGAAAGGGGGAGGGGAGGAAAACATCATTTTTATTGTAAGTATAGAAGTTGTCAATAAAAATTTAAATTAAAAAGAGAGAGAATACTCTGCAGATAGTTTTTTAATAAGCCCTCTTTCTTCCTGACCAACCCACAAAGGAGGTCTGAGTATAATGTTGGAAATGACTCGGGGAAAGGTAAAGTTAGCTACTAGAAACTGGTTTTGTGACACAGGGGATACGACAACACTGGCTCCTGGAGGAGAAGTATCTGACACTTGAGGAGGGAAGGAAAAAGGAGGAAGCTTACTGATGTCGTGAAGGTCATGCCTGGAGCCTTCCTTGTGAAAGAAAATCCACTGGTGCAGCTCCCACAAACCATGCAAACATTTCAAGTTTAACTGACTTGGCAGGACCTACACAAACCCTGCCAGGCAGCTCTAATCACCATTCTCACAACCACAGAAAAGCCTCTAAAAAGCAATAGATGCCTAAAACACTTGTCAGTAACTCCCAGTATCTTTCCTATTCCCACTACCAAAGGTATCATCCAGTCATTCCAGGGGTAGAAGATGGCAACTGCCCAGTGACATGGATAAATAGAACAGACTGGACTGGTGGCCTGCAGGCAATCTCTCCAAAACAAGTACTATACAAATTGCACTAGGAAGCCTATCTGGAGGGCTAAACTGTCACCCTGTATCCCTGAGACTAAAGGAGTTACGATTGGGGATAGGAGCAAAAACTGTATACAGCCCAGCTTACAGAAGCACAGACTCTAGAAGGATGTTCAGCCAATGGAGCACATGTAGAAACTAAGCACTGACTTGCTCTTTCAAAACAGTGTTGTGACTTGTACATTAAGGTGGTCAGAAAAGACCATTAAAGCATATTAAGGGCTGGGGAGATGGCTTTGAGGTTAGGGCACTTGCCTAGGAAGCCAAAGGACCCAGGTTCAATTCCCCAGTACCCACATAAGCCAGAAACACAAGGTGGTATATGCACCAGGAGTTGGTTTGCGGTGGCTGGAGGTCCTGGCGCACCTATTTTCTCTCTCAAATTAAAAAAAAAAGAAGAAGAAGAAGGGCATGGAGCGCATGCCTTTAATCCCAGCACTTGGGAGGCAGAGGTAGGAGGATCGCTGTGAGTTTGAGGCCACCCTCAGAATTCATAGTGAATTCCAGGTCATTCTGAGCTACAGTAAGACCATACCTCGACCCCCCCACACACACACACAAAAAAAGAGGCATATTCTTGGGGTAGAGGAAGACTGTCAGAGGGAAACTAATTAGTTTATTATGTGCATTCTGAGGCAATTATTCCTACACTGGAAGTCATCCAATTCAATTTGCAATTTGTCCTTGACTTATGCTGAAACAATCAATGACATCACCTTGGCCCTAGAGGTATTTAGGTCAGTTTCAATTAAGTAGGCAGCATTGTTGAGGATGGCCAACTCTGTGCAATGTGTTGTGCAGTTCTTGAATGATGCCTTAGGCCAGGTGGAAAGTCAGCACAGAAACAGAAAGCCACCTGGTTCTCTAGTAGGCTCCAAAGGCTCTCTGTATTCCATTAGCTAGCCATGGGGAGTATGACTGAGGTCAACATTGTAATTTGACATTATCCTGCTACCTTGTGGATAGTAACCTCAATTAAATGTCTTAAAATCAAACAGAATGGATCTGGTGGTGCTGCCCTTCATCACAGATCTGTGGGTGACCAATAAGGTTGTGTAATCATGGGAAAGTTTCCTTAAAAGTCAAGACTATAAAAAAGAGGGGTGGTTAAATATTGTTGGAAGGCAATATAATACTTGATCTGTCATGTTTCTGTCCATCTTTTGAGTTTAGGCATTGACTTTCTTTCTTCCATACTATCTTGGTTTAAGAATGGTTGAATAGGTTAGAGTCTTAACTATAGAAATAAGGTGACCTCTCCTTCCAGGACAAAGGTTAGTTGGACTTCTCATTCTAACAGTATAGGTTCCCTCACCTAGAGGTGCCTCTCCTATAAGAGATTAGACTACTGCACTAAGAAGAGAGAGGGAGTAAGGTGGCTAGCTTTGTTAAGCAGTTAAGAGTGGCTGGGCCTCTGAAAGTTAAAAGCAGGAATATGTTTGTGCTTTGCTAGAGATCAGAGAGGAAGCTGGCTTCTCCTTATCTCTTGCCTAAGGAGTTTCCTAGATTTGTTTTTCCAGAATCTCAACCCATCCTGGAAGGGAGATCCTCTTTCCTAGAAAAATCTAATCCTGACATTGTGGTTGGTCAAGTTCAGCCCCTAGAACTTGGCATCATGGCTAACCTCTTCCTGAGACAGCCTCTAGCTTGGACCAATCAGCTGTCTCTCGGGCTCACCTGAGCCAGAGGGTAAAGTCCACTAACAGTAAGGTTATAAATATATTTACAAGGGGAGGGCAACTTCTCTTGGTGGCCCATTCATCACTCATGAACCTCCAGGTACTGATGAATCTCCCCATCATCTTAGCCCATCTGAGCTGGGCTGGCCTAAGAAGAGAGGAGAGGGCTGGAGAGATGGCTTAGCGGTTAAACACTTGCCTGTGAAGCCTAAGGACCCTGGTTCGAGGCTCGATTCTCTAGGTCCCACATAAACCAGATGCACAAGGGGGCGCATGCATCTGGAGTTCATTTGCAGTGGCTGGAGGCCCTGACGCACCCATTCTCTCTCCCTCCCTCCCTCCCTCTCTCTCTCTCTCTCTCTCTCCCTCTTTATCCCTGCCTATTTCTATATCTATCTCTCCCTCTCAAATAAATAAAATAAAATAAAATAAAATAAAATAAAATAAAATAAAATAAAATAAAATAAAATAAAATAAAATAAAATAGGGGAGAATTCCCTGACCCCCTACTCCCACATGGGCTCTCTCCCTCCCCTGCCCTCCACATATCAGGAGCTCTTTGTACTTTCTTTTCTTTCTAAGTCTCTTCTTTATGGTTGTTCCAGGCCCACCACATGGGCTCATAGATGTATTCATTTTCCTTCCCTTGGTTCTATACTTCCCTCAGTAAATATGATAATTTAATAATCCTCAGTTTGGTTTGCCCAATTGTTTAAATGCAAACACAAACCCAGGGCTTGGGGTTCAAGGACTCTATGCCTGAAATCCTAAAACCCTGTTTCAGAAGTGCCACTGGGGAATCACTCAGTCCTCATCATATTTCTCTATGGAGTTGAGGGCTTAACAAATTGGCACAGCTGTTATTGTGCTAGTCTCATGTCTTTGACCTGTTAAGCCTCATGTATACCACTATCTGCAAAACTATGGACAGTTAGTATGTTAGTCTTCATAGGAAAAAAAAATCTTAAGACACTTCACAAATGCTAAAATAATCATTTTGGTGGGCTGGGGAGATGGCTCAGTGGGTAAAAGTACTTACTACACAACGTTAACATCTGAGCTCAGATACCCAGAAGCACCACACATTTATAATCCCAGTGTGCTTACAGCAAGATCAGAGACAGAGACAGCAGACTCCCCAGAGGCTCACGAGCTGGCTAGCTTGCTGCAGCCTATCTCAAACAAAGAAGGGCAAGAAAAGAACCAGCACTTGAGGCTGTCCTCTGACCTCTAGTGTTTGTCATGATACACACACCATATATACATATGCATATACATATCACACAAAGATTTAATGCACATCTTGACCACATTCTCTCAGTATGAAAATTACTTATCTCAGGTCATTGAGGTTATAAAATGTCAAGTTACCCTTTTTAGAATGCCTACACTACAACCCATTTTTTTAACTCTTTTTTTTTTAACTCTTTTTTTCTTTTTTGTGGTGCTCGTAATTGAAACCAGGGTTTCATACAGGCTAAGTAAGTGCTCTACTACCACCAAGCTACACCCTCAGTCCAACTCCTTCCTTTTCTTTTTTAAGGAAAGCCCAACAGACTGCCTTCTTTTCTAAATGAGAGAGACAGAGAGAGAGTGAGTGAGTGAGAGGGATTATGAATTGGTGTGCCAGGGCCTCCAGCCACTGCAATTGAACTACAGACACGTGTACTCACTTGTGTGCGTGTGCGAAATTGCACACTTGCATCACTGTGTGTCTGGCTTACATGTGACCTGGAGAGTAGAGCACATGAGTCCATAGGCTTTTCAGGCAAGAGCCTTACCCACTAAGCAATCTCTTCAGAGCTTTTTTGTTGTTGTTGTGGCTTTTTTGTTTTGGTTTTTTGTTTGTTTGTTTGTTTGTTTGTTTGTTTTGCTTTTTTTTGGCTTTTTTTTGTTTGTTTGTTTTTTCAAGGTAGGGTCTCTCTCTAGCCCAGACTGACCTGAAAATCACTATGTAGTCTCAGGGTGGCCTCAAACTCACAGTAATCCTCCTACCTCTGCCTCCCAAGTGCTGGGATTAAAGGCATGAGCCACCACGCCCAGCTCCAACTCCTTACATTTTTAAGAGATCCAGCAGAAGTTAGTCAGTACAAATTCTAGTTAAGATTCTGCTTGGCATGAAATTAAGCTTAGGAATTCAGAACTCCACAAAGAAGAAAACACTGAGATTTTATTAGAAGGTGAGAGTAAGGTTTGCTTCTACCTCTCCTACTGTCTTCTTTACTGCTAGGGATATTTTTTTTTTCTTATAACCCTCTCCTTGGCAAACATCCACATTCAGGCTCATATACTTTAACTCTATTAAAACCACCCCTCAGAGCTGCAGATTTGTATATAAACCTAAAGTTCCTGTAGTGGTACCTCAAATTGAATACGGCACAAGGCATGTCTATTCAACTCTATTTTCAAAATATCTACATTAGTTCGCTATGAAATTACATTCAGCCAGGTGTAGTGCCTCGTGTCTTTAATCCCAGCACTTGGGACACAGAGGTAAGAGGACTGCCATGAGTTCAAGGCTACCCTGAGACTACAGAGTGAATTCCAGGTCAGCCTGGGCTAGAGTGAGACCCTACCTTGAAAACCCAAAGGAAAAAAAAAAAAGTTATATTCATCATACAGCTAGCCTTCACTACATATTCATTATTGTTAAATCCTGTCACCAGAAGTCTATTTCCTTCTATTTCCAAAACTTCAATCTTAAAACACTAGTGCCTATCACTCTGATACTAACTTAGCCTTCTGAATGATCCACAACATCTACTCTGGTCCTTTCCCAGTCTGTTCTCTACAGCATTAACAATGGCGGAGACAAAGTGAAAAACCTTTCTGGGATCTCACTCTAGCCCAAGCTGACCTGAAACTCCCTCTGTAGCCCAGGATGTCCTCGAACTCAAGGCAATCCTCCTACCTCAGTCAGCCTCCAAAGTGCTAGGACTATAGGTATGAGCCATCCCACCTGGCTGAAAAATGTTATGATTTACTTTCTTAACCCCATGTTAACAGAACATACCCTATGATCTCCAGTGTTCTACAGAATGTATGAATTTACCAAGGAACATATCTTGTAAAAAATATTTTGCCTAATTGTTTTACTTTTTTTGTTTTGTTTTTTTGGTTTTTCAAGGTATGGTCTCACTCTAGCCTAAGCTGACCTGGAATTTACTATGTAGTCTCAGGCTGGCCTCAAATTCACAGCAATCCTCCTACTTCTGCCTCCCAAGTGCTGGGATTAAAGGTGTGTGGCCCCATGCTTGGCTGTTTAACTTTTTAACTAGAATACAGAGTAATGAGGTTTCAGAATGACATATATATATATATATAACTTGACTGACGTTTTGGTGAAATTCTTTTCATTAGCTTTCACATTCTTGTTTTAGGTAGCAAAAACAGTGGTTTAATATGAAATAGTTTATTTTTTATTTATTTAACAAAGAAACAGGGAGGGAGGGAGAGAGAGAGACAGAGAGAGAGAGGAAGAGAGAATGGGCGCACCAGGGCCTCCAGCAATTGCAAACAAATTCTAGATGCATGCGACCCCTTGTGCATCTGGCCAACGTAGGTCCTGGGGAATAGAACCTGGGTCCTTTAGCTTTGCAGGCAAATGCCTTAACCGCTAAGCCATCCATCCATCTTGCACTGAAGTAGTTTTTAATCTTAGTGTACTAAGGACAAAATAAGAGTTACCATAATTGAGAAGGACTCAGAACAGTCTTTAGACCCACAGGTTCAAATACAATGAAAATACATGCAAGTTAGAAAGAAAATCCAGGTTTGAAAACGGGCTCATTAAGTTAATTATTATAAAACTGTACACAGTGATTGGACTTCTATGTGAAAAAAAAATAAAACTCAGTAGCAGAAGCCAGTAAGCTAGAGAGGGGATATAAAGGGTATAGGAAGGGAGGGAGGGCAGTACTTAATAGGATGATATTGTATATATGTAAGTAGAAGAACAGATTAATGGGGGCAAAAAGGCCTAAGTGAAGTCAGGGGAAGAGATTGAGGAAAGGAATGGTGGAGGGAGGGCTAATCAAAATCTAGAGGATATAAATAAGTCATATGGAAACCTACTTTTCTGGACAATGGAACACTCAGAAGCCATATATTGTTACTAGAAAATTTTCAGTGCCAGGGATGGGACACCTTTCAGTGAGTTGTTGGCCAGGGAGGTCATAGATACCCCCAAAACATTATAAGCCATTGCTGAGGCCCTTGGTTTCCCACCAAGAATAGATGATAAGACCCTATTGCTGAAGACTCCATATACTTGGACTGCAAGGTCACTGAGAAATCCTGCTGGAGCGGAGCTGAAAGCCTCCTCCATGTGGACCAGCTGACAGAAAGTTGGAAAAAGCTATGCTACATGCAGTTCAATGGGAGAGAGAAAACACCAGTGAAGATACCCAACAGTGAACACTGCAAGCTTTAAATTTGGCCAGCCAGACCAGATGAGCCAATGGGTGCAATAGTGGCACGTCTGTTATGGGAGAAACCAACTCTAATTGCTCTCTAATTGGACTGGAGGCTCACTCCATGGGAGGGAATACATCCCTGATACTGAAAAACTACAACAGGGGTAGTCATGAGCCCTAAGGGTGTAATGTCTGCTGGTATCTCACTAAATGTATATACTATGCTCACCAAACTGCCCAGAAAGCACTTCTCTTAATGTCCACACCCATATATTAATGCTACTCTCACTTTTGGTTAGAGAAGCTTCTCTTTTCAGATGGTAGCAACCTTGGGATGACTCAGAAGGCACCATGGTGCTGAGAAGAGAAAGAGGAGTGCTCAGCACTGAAACATCTCAAACACACCTTCCAAGATTCAGGTCCATTGCAGAAGAGGGAGCAGAAAGAATGTAAGAGCCAAAGGAAGAGTAGGACTCTTTACAATGTGCTCCTCCAGACACAAAATGGCCTGGATATCCGTGACCTCACAGTGCCTGACACTACCTACATAAGACCATCATAATAGGAGAAAAAGATCATGACATCAAACTGAAAAGAGAGACTGATTGAGAGGGGGAGGGGATATGATGGAGAGTGAAGTTTCAAAGGGGAAAATGGGGGGAGGGAAGGAAGTACCATAGGATATTGTCTACAATTAAAGAAGTTGTCAATAGGGTTGGAGAGATGGCTTAGTAGTTAAGGCGCCTGCCTGCTAAGCCTAAGAACCTGGTTCCAATCTCCAGGTCCCACATTTAGCCAGATGCAAAGTGATGCAAGGGCGCAATGTCGCACTTGCCCACAAGGGGGCGCATGCATCTGGATTTCGTTCCCAGCAGCTGAGAGACTGCTGGCACGCCCATCTCTATCTGTCTCCCTCTCCCTCTCTGTCTGTCTCTCTCTCCAAAAATAAATAAAATAATATAAAAAATTTTAAAAAGAAGTCAATAAAAAATAAAATATAAAAAAAGTTTTAAAAACTGTACACAGATCTTAGCTCGTTAAGATTCCATTGTGAAGCTCAGGGATAGTGTTTACTGAGCATGTGCAAGACCCTGGTCTGATATCTAGCAGCTATAAAAATAAACAAAAACATTTTGCTTCTTGTATCACAATCAAGAATACTGCTTGATATAAAAAGCATTCCAGGGCTGGAGGGATGGCTTAGTGGTTAAGGCATTTGCCTGCAAAACCAAAGGATCCCAGTTCAACTCTCTAGGACCCACATAAGCCAGATGCACAAGGGGGCAAGGGAAGGGGGGGGGAAGGGGAGGGGGGGAGGAGGGGAGGGGGGGGAGGGGAGGGGAGGGGAGGGGAGGGGGGGAGGGGAGGGAGGGGAGGGGAGGGGGGGAGGAAAGGGGAGGGGAGGAAAGGAAAGGAAAGGAAAGAGGAGAGGAAGAGGAGAGGAGAGGAAGGAAAGGAAAGGAAAGGAAAGGAAAGGAAAGGAAAGGAAAGGAAAGGAAAGGAAAGGAAAGGAAAGGAAAGGAAAGGAAAGGAAAAAAAAATTGGGGCTGGAGAGTTGGCTTAGTGGTTAAGGCACTTGCCTACAAAGCCAAAGGACCTCAGTTCAATTCCCCAGAACCCATGTAAGCCTGATGCACAAGGTCACACTTGTGTCTGGAGTTCATTTGCAATGGCTGCAGGTCCCTTGCACACCCATTCTCTCTCTACCTGTTTTTCTCTCTCAAATAAATAAATAATAAAATATTTTTTAAAAATGCATTAAAGCTGGGTGTGGTGATGTACGCCTTTAATCTTAGTACTTGGGAGGCAGAAGTAGGAGGATCACTATGAGTCCAAGGCCAGCCTTAAACTACATAGTGAAATCTAGGTCAGCCTGGACTAGAGAAAGACCCTATCTTGAAAAACCAAAAAAAAAAAAAGAAAGAGAAAATAAAAATAAACGCATTAAATAAAAACCTAAATGGCACAGGAGAGATGGCTCAGCAGTTAAGGCACTTGCCTGCAAAGACTAAGGACCAAGGTTCAATTTCCCAGTACATACATAAAACCAGATGCACAAAGTAGCACATGTGTCTAGAGTTCGTTTGCAATGGCTGGAGCTTTGACACACCCATTCTCTCATTCTCTCTCTCTGCTTTTTTCTTTTTCTCTCTCAAATAAGTATTTTTAAAAGATCTAAATAAACTGCAAATACTTCAAATATCCCATTAATGCAAATAAATAGTATGAAAAACTATCTACATGCATATACAGATAAATCTTAGAAATTATGTTTAAAAAACAAACCATGCCATCCTACATACAGCATGAATCCACCTAATAAATCTCCAAAATGAGAAAAAAAATGAACAATAATTGTTTAGGGAAACACATCTTTATGACTTAAATTTAAAAAAGAACATTGAAAAGCAAGGGAATGCCGGGTGTGGTGGCGCACGCCTTTAATCCCAGCACTCGGGAGGCAGAGGTAGGAGGATCGCCATGAGTTCAAGGCCACCCTGAGACTACATAGTTAATTCCAGGTCAGCCTGGGCCAGAGTGAGACCATACCTCGAAAAACCAAAAAAAAAAAAAAAAAAAAAAAAGCAAGGGAATGATAAATAATCCCTTCAGGTATGAAGAAAAGGAAAAATAGAATTGGTCTTTTATAGTTATTTTTATAGATGCCTCTTTATATAATTACATATAACACTATTCTTTTGAAGGCATTGAGAATATTGAACTGAATGTAAAGTACACATGGAACAGGAAAGAGAATAATTAACATTCCTAAAGCAAGACTGGGACAACACTTATCTAAAGAGCTAAGTTTGATCCACAACACCAAAATCTTTCTAAGTTCCTAGAGCAACAGCAAAACATTGCACAAAGGAAATCTCATTTAGCCTGCCATATTTAGCAGCTAAAGAGAAGAAGGCAGAAGTAAAAGGAATTATCATCATGGGTGACAGAAAAAGCACAAACAAGGGGAAATGAAACCACCAATCTGAGAGTGGAGAAAAGCTAAAAAGTCATAAATAAAAAAGTTCAAGGGCTGGAGAGATGCTTAGCAGTTATGACACTTGCCTGTGAAGCCTAAGAACTCCTGTTTGAATCTCCAGGTCCCACATAGCCAGACACAAAAGTGACGCAAATGCACAATGTTGCACATGCACGCAAGGGGGCACATGCACCTGGAGTTAGTTCATAGTGGTTTAAAGGCTCTGGCGTGCATGCATATGCTCTCGCTCTCTCTCTCTCTCTCAATATCTATCTATCTCTCTCTCTCTCTCTCTCTCAAAAAAAAAAAGTTCAAGCCAACATAATGGCACATGCCTTCAATCCCAGCACTTGGGAAGTAGAGGTAGGAGGATCTCCATGAGTTCAGGTCATTCTGAGCTACAACGAGATCCTATCTCAAAAAAGACAGTTCAGCTAAAAGCTAACAGCAATACTATGAAAAATAAGAAGTCGAATTTCACAACTTCAAATTTAACAATTTCATGTTTTAACAGATCCATATAAGTTATACATTTTAATGATGGCACATACATAAACTGCATGATGTTTAAATCAGGTCAAACATTTATTATCATAGTCACTTTACTATTCCATGACAAGTTAGAATGTTTAAATCAGGTTACATATTTATTATCATAGTCACTCTACTATTCCATGACAAGCTAGAAAGAATTTCTCCAGTGATATACTGATAGCAATTAAGACTTTGCAGATAAGTTCCTTAACCACTGAACCATCTCTCTAGCCCCCAATTTCATGCAAATAGTATTTATTAAATATGAGCATATTAAGCCAGGCATTATGATGCATGCCTTTAATCCCAGCACTCGGGAAGCAAAGGTAGGAGGATTGCCATGAGTTCAAGGCTACCCTGAGACTACATAGTGAATTCCAGGTCAGCCTGGACTAAAGTGAGACCCTACCTCAAAAATAAATAAATAAATAGCATATTGGAAAGTAAGTAAAATAGTGTTAAAGTTTTAACAGAATGACTACAATATCCTCAATTTAAAGAAAAATATGTGGAAAATGGATTTAGTTGTACATATATTTGAGATGGAGGTGGGAGAATCAGAAATTCAAGGTCCATCCTTGGCTATATAATGAGTTTGAGAAGAACCTAGGCTATGTGAGACCTTGTCTCAAAAAAAAAAAAAAATCAAGCAGCTGGGCGTAGTGGCGCACACCTTTAATCCCAGCACTCAGGAGGCAGAGGCAGAGGCAGGAGGAGTGCTGTGAGTTTGAGGCCACCCTGACACTACATAGTGAATTCCAGGGCAGCCTGGGGAAAAAAAAAAAATCAAACACACAAAATAAGTAGAAATCAAATAACTTTGACAAATAGAGAAGATTTTGAAACAGCTAGTACAAAATACAGATTGTCTCACATCAATGGAACAAGAGATAGTTTGTTCTGGAGCATGAGTGAGCATGAACCAGGAACATGAATTCAGGTTAGCCTAGACACTGTTTCATTGGGCTAGCAGTTTCCTCAAGTTTTTGGTAGTTACAGAAGTCATAAATGAAGGCACTTTTCCAATGCACTGATAGAAACATCAGGTAGAAGGGTTTCAGCAAAGTGGAGAAAGCTCTGTTACAGGCCTCATATGTTATCTGGTGAGATAGCCTTTGGGGTCAGTGGAAGATAGTGTTCTACTAGTTCATTCTAAAAGAATTTACCTATCAATCACAAAGATGGTTGGTTAGTTCAAACACAGTGGTGATCAATGACTAGCTATTAAGGAGTTTAAACCTAGCTCAACATAATTTGGCTCCAGATCTGCAACATTCCAGCTCTTCACAATTAGAATTCAAATTAGTCAGCCTTATAAAATCTTTCATACTTGTGGATTGCTTTACTTCTGGGAACCTAGGTTCACATTATCTTTTAAGATATTATATTATACCAGGCAGAGGGATACTCATGATTAACCTCAACACTCAGGGGACTGAGGTAGCAGGAACTGTTATGTGTTCAAGGCCAGCATGGACTACAGAGTGAGTTCCAGGCCAGCCTGGACTAGAATAAGACCCCTGCTTCAAAGAAAATAAAAAGATGGGCTGGAGAGATGACTTAGCAGTTAAGGTGCTTGCCTATGAAGCCTAAGAACCCAGGTAATGAGTCCCCAATACCTACCTAAGCCAGATGTACAAGGTAGTGCATGTGTCTGGAGTTTGTTGGCAGTGGCTGTAGAGCATAGCACACCCATTCTCTCTCTATTTGCCTCTTCTCGCTCTCTCTCTCTAAGTAAATAAATAATGAACTAATACATACATTATTTCTACATGTTATTTTAATTGTGTTCTCCTTGCTTTCTCTTAATCACTTTGGGGAAAGGAAGAAGAGAATACATATCATTCTTTTAAACATCTCCCAGAAAAACCCGTCCTAATTATCACAAAACAGAAAGGGAGTTAAGAATCATGTCACAACAAAACTAGTTAATGTGTCTTATGTTTTGTAGCCCCATGTTAGGAAGCGTACTATCCTCCAAACTGTCCCTGCCACTAGAGAGACAGCACTATGGGTTTCAAGCAAAGATCCCCTCCACAGAAATAAAGCAGTAACTTTGCTGAAAACTACAGGATGAAACTTAAAATACCTTTGCCCCAAACAGAAACGAAGAGGAATAAAGTTTGCGACAAGCTCACAGAAGCAGTCTTTAGCAAAGAAAGAGTCTTTGTTACTGCTTATTTGGATCAGACTTGGGAAATGGCCCTGTGCCCAAAACTCTGTTACAGAGCGTTATTCAAGAAGCTTGAAACAAGGCCCCAATCAACTTCGAATTTAACTTGATTCAGAGTGACCTATATATACACACAATTATAAGACAGATTTGTTTAGAAAATATGACCTGCATACAAAATCAGACTCTAGTGAAAATATGAAATACTTGAAAAAAATTACTCTGAAATAACTGGGCATGATTACACCTATAATCCCAGCACTTGGGAGGCAGAGGCAGTAGGATCTTGAGTTCTAGGCCAGTTTGAGTTGCAATAACAAGATTCTGACTAAAGGAAAAGAAAGGACCAGAGAGATGAGACAATGGTTAAGTGTACTTCCTGCACAAGAATGGGTGCCTGAGTCCTGAAACCAACCAAGTTCAAATCTCCAGATCCCACATACACAGCTGGGTATGGCCACACATACCTATAACCCTAGTCCCACGGAGGGGGGAGGGAGGAGGGAGGGAGGGAGGGAGGGAGGGAGGGGGAGGGAGGGAGGGAGAAAAAAGAGCAAATTTCAGTATCAGTAAGAGAGACTGGCTCCAAAAAGAAGTGAACACCCAGCTTTTGGCTCTGGTTACTGCAGGTGGGCTTCAGCAAGCAAGTGCATGGGACATTCATTACAAGGGGACATACACCACACCATATATACCTGTTTAAGAATGTAAGACAGGGGCTGGAGAAGATGGCTTAGCAGTTAAGGCACTTGCCTTAAGGACCAAAGGACCCAGGTTCAATTCCCCAGGACTTACGGCACATGCATCTGGAGTTCATTTGCAGTTGCTGGAGGCCACTGGCAAGCCCATTCTCATTCTCGCTTTCTCTCTCAAATAATTAAATAAAAAATGGAGAGAGGGAGGAGATATGGTGG
Organism: Orientallactaga sibirica; assembly: GCA_036365145.1. Classification (NCBI taxonomy): domain Eukaryota; kingdom Metazoa; phylum Chordata; class Mammalia; order Rodentia; family Dipodidae; genus Orientallactaga; species Orientallactaga sibirica. The sequence goes on along the minus strand of JAEOAD010000028.1, from coordinate 22,697,282 downwards.
AGTTCGGGAGGGGAGGGGAGGGGAGGGGACGGGACGGAAATATGATTTATTTTCTGTAAGTATGTAAAAGTTGTCAATAATATATATTTGGGGGGGGGGGTTCGAGGTAGGGTCTCACTCTGGCCCAGGCTGACCTGGAATTCACTATGTAGTCTCAGGGTAGCCTTGAACTCATGGTGATCCTCCTACCTCTACCTCCCAAGTGCTGGGATTAAAAGCATGCACCACCATGCCCGGCTAAAAATATATTTTTTTAAAAAACAGAAAGAATGTAAGACAGGGGCTGGAGAGATGTCTTAGTAGTTATAGCACTTGCCTGTGAAGCCTAAGGACCCAGGTTCAATTCCCTAGTTTTCACATAAGCCAGATGCACATAATGGTACACGCATCTAGAGTGTTGTGTTTGTTTTGGGTTTTTTTGCAGTGCCCAGAGTTCCTGGTGCACCTATTCTCTATCTGCCTCTTTCTCTGTCAAACATGTACATATGTACGTACGTAAGTACATACATACATAAATACGTACATAAAATTTTTTTAAAAGGAGAATGTAAGACCGTATAGAACACATTCATGATAATTATATATTTACTTAAGAAAATCTGGGCTGGAGAGATGGCTTAGTGGTTAAGGCATTTGCCTGCAAAGCCAAAAGATCCTGGTTCAATTCTCCAGGACCCATGTAAGCCAGATGCACATGGTGGCACATGTGTCTGGAGTTCATTTGCAGTGGCTGGAGGCCCTGGCATGCCCATTCTCACTCACTCTTTCGCTTCTGTCTCTAATAAATAAATAAAATAAAAGCTTAAAACAAAAAGAAAAGGAAAACAAAAAGAAAAAGAAAATTTAAAGGCCAAGCATGGTGGTACATGCCTTTAATCCCAATACTCAGGAGGCAGAGGTAGAAGGATCACCATGAGTTTGAGCCCAGCCTGAGACTACAGAGTGAATTCCAGGTCAGCCTGGGCTAGAGTGAGACCCTACCTCAAAAAATAAAAGAAATATTAAAAAAGAAAAAAGAAAATTAAAAAAGAAAATTTGGGGGCTGAAGAAATGGCTTAGCGATTAAATGCTTGCCTGTGAAGCCTAAGGACCCTGGTTTGAGGCTCGATTCTCCAGGACCCACGTAAGCCAGATGCACAAGGGGGCGCACTCATCTGGAGTTCATTTGCAGTGGCTGGAGGCCCTGGTGTGCCCATTCTCTCTCTCTCTCTCTCTCTCTCTCTACTTGCCTATTTCTGTGTATCTCTCTCTCTCTCTCAAATAAATAAATAATGTTTTTTAAAAAAGAAAATTTGTTTAATTTAATGATAACCACTCTTTTTTTTTTTTCTTGGAAGTGCAAGATAGAATTGTGCATATTAGGTCAGTATACATAGCATTACCTTACCTCAGAAAATACAGAAAGAGCTAGGCATGGTGCCATACACCTTTAATCCCATCACCTGGGAGACAGGGGTAGAAGGATCACTGTAAGTTCAAGGCCAGCTTGAGACTACACAGTGAATTCCAGGTCAGCCTGGACTACAGCAAAACCCTACTTCATTTAAAAAAATAAATAAATAAATGGGAGGCTGGAGAGATGGCTTAGCGGTTAAGGCGCCTGCCTCCTATGCTTAAGAACGCTGGTTCCAATCTCCAGCGGTTCCTATCTCCAGGTCCCACATTTAGCCAGATGCAAAGTGATGCAAGGGTGCAATGCCACACTTGGCCACAAGGGGGCGCACACATCTGGATTTCATTCACAGCAGCTGAGACTGCTGGCGCGCCCATCTCTGTCTCACTCTCCCTCTCTGTCTATCTCTCTCTGTGTCTCTCTCCAAAAAATAAATAAAATAATAATAAAAAATTTTTTTTTTTAAATTGGGCTGGAGGGCTGGAGAGATGGCTTAGCGGTTAAACGCTTGCCTATGAAGCCTAAGGACCCCGGTTCGAGGCTCGATTCTCCAGGACCCACGTAAGCCAGATGCACAAGGGGGTGCATGCATCTGGAGTTCGTTTGCAGTGGCTGGAGGCCCTGGCGCACCCATTCTCTCTGCCTGCCTGCCTATTTCTGCAACTCTCTCTCTCTCTCTCAAACAAATAAATAAATAATAAAATATATTTTAAAAAAAATTGGGCTGGAGAGGTGGCTTAGCGGTTAAGGCCTTTGCCTGCAAAGCCAAAGGACCTCAGTTCGATTCCCCAGGACCCACGTAAGCCAGATGCACAAGGGGGTGCATGCATCTGGAGTTCGTTTGCAGTGGCTGAAAGCCCTGGCGTGCCCATTCTCTATCTCATTCCCTCTCACAAATAAATAAATAAAAATAAAAAATATTTTAAAAAATTATTGCCAGGCATGGTGGCGCACGCCTTTAATCCCAGCACTCGGGAGGCAGAGGTAGGAGGATCGCTGAGAGTTCAAGGCCACCCTGAGACTACGTTGTTAATTCCAGGTCAGCCTGGACCAGAGTCTCTACCTCAAAAAACCAAAAAGAAAAAATAAATTAAAGTTGGTAAAAACTACAGAGACTACAGAGTGAGCATCAGATCAGCCTGGGTGAGACCTTATCTCAAAATAACAAAAGAAGCCAGAAATGATAGTGCACACCTTTAATTCCAGCACTTGGGAGGCAGAGGTAAGTGGATCACCATGAGTTCAAGGCCATCCTGACACTACATAGTGAATTCCAGGTCAGTCTGGGTTAGAATGAGACCCTACCTCGACAAAACAAAACAAAACAAAACAAAACAAAACAAAACAAAAAGAACATGAAGGTTTGGGATGAAGTACTAATATATAATATATATAAACTGGTCCAAAGACCATATATTACATGATTCCATGTATATGAAGCATCCAGAATACACCTAACTTATAGAAACAACAAGTAGATTTCTGGGTTGCTTGTGACTGGATAAAAAGAGGGACACAAGAACTAGGAAGTGATGGCTATGAGGTACAGGGTTTCTTCTCCAGAAAGTTTTTCTAAAATTGATTGTGGTGGTTACACATTTTAAATAGATGAATTACTTGACAAGTTAAAGCTTTATTTAAAAAGTGAGAAACAGAACTAAAAGCTACAAAGCTACATTCCATATTTAATGCAAACCATTAGAACAAAGTTTTGAATTCAGTTATATGCTCGAATTATTTTTTCCAGGGATTGGAGAGATGGCTCAGCAGTTAAAGGCACTTGCTTGCACAGTAGGATGACCTGGGTTCAATTTCCTAGTATCCACATAAAGCCAGATGCACAAACTGGCACATGTGTCTGGAGTTCATTTGTAATGGCTGGAGGTCCTGATGCACTCACCTCTATCATCCATCCATCTATCTACCTACCGACCTACCTACCTACCTACCTACCTATATTTCTCTCATTTGCAAATATACATATAAAATATTCAAATTTTATTTATTTATTTATTTATTTATTTATTTATTTATTTGACAGAGAAAGAAGGACAGAGAGAAAGACAGAGAGAGAGAAAATGGGCATGCCAGGGCCTTCAGCCACTGAAAACGAACTCCAGATATGTGCGTCCCCTTGTGCATCTGGCTAACATAGGTTGTGGAGAACCAAATCTGGGTCCTTTGGCTTTTCAAGCAAACGCCTTACCCACTAAACCATCCCTCCAGCCCAACAAATATAATATTTAAAAAGAACTGATTGACATTAGGGATATGGGCTTAAAATGCAAGACTATACATTAAGTTTCTAGCACTGAAGAGTAGCAGGTGAAAAGTTTCTTCTATGTCAACATCTGTGCATATATTATTAGAAACATTTCATCTAGTCAACTCCTATTCTTTATGTTTTAGCCAAACATTTAAGTATGGTTTTTCTTTTCTTCCTATTTCTTAAATCTTACTCCAGTTCCAGTCCAGCCTGGAACTCACTCTGGCCTCTAACTCAAGGTGGTCCTTCTACATCAGCATGTTGAGTTTGGGTATTAAAATAAATAAAAATTAAAAAAATTTTTTTAAACAAGTGAGGTCTGGCTGGGGGTGTGGCACATGCCTTTAATCCCAGCACTTGGGAAGCAGGGGTAGTTCAAGACCACCCTGAGACTACATAGTGAGTTCCAGACCAGCCTGGGCTAGATTGAGACCCTATCTCCAAAAACCCAAAGAAAAATTATTTGAGATGAGGGAAAGGGAGAGGCACAAAGACAAAGACGGACGGACGGACGGAAGGAAGGAAGGAAGGAAGGAAGGAAGGAAGGAAGGAAGGAAGGAAGGAAGGAAGCCTTTGTTTCAATCCCCAGCACTGCATAAACCAAGTGTTGTGGAGTTGCCCATATTCCTGCCTCTGGGGAGTTAAAGAGAGGAACGAAGTTATCCTTGGCTAGAATAGTGAGGTTTAGACAAGCCTGAGGGTACGTGCAACACTAAAAATACCAGCCAACCATGGAACACTAAAAACAAAATTTAATTCTTTCATTCGTTTGTTCTTTATTTTGAGAGAGAGAAAGAAAGAAAAACAGAATAAGTGCATCAGAGCCTCCAGCCATTGCAAATGAACTCCAGACGCATGTGCCACCTTATGCACTTAGCTTATGTGGGTTCTGGGGAATCGAACCCAGGTCCTTTGGCTTTGTAGGCAAGCGCCTTAACTGCTAAGCCATCTCTCCAGCCCAAGGCTCCCTATATAAAGACCATGCCTGTTACCACTTGTTGCTGCTTTTCCTCCCTTCTCTTTTTCTTATTTTTGTTTTTTTAATCTTTTTTTTTTTTTTTTTGGAGACACGATCTCCTATAGCTCAAGGCTGACTTATTCTATAGCTAAATCTGGCCTTGAATTCCTGATCCTCCTCCATGACTTCCCAGGTGCTGGTATTACCTGTAGGTGCTGGTATTACCTGTAGTTAAGAGACCTGAGAATCTGTGATCTTTTAAAAGCTAGAGGTGTAAAGGATCCGGCATATACATCAAGACAAAGACCCTAAAAATATTTTGTAAGAGACCCAACAAAATTTACTGCCAAATGGACTATTTCCCAACTAATAAAGGACTGTTTATCTTGCTATAATTTCTCAGTAAGATATTTCTAACTGAAAACAGTTTTTTATTTTCAGAATTTTCAGTGGCATTTGCAAAATTTTAAGTCATAATTAATAGATTAACAATGTCAACTTATTTCTACACTATCCACTTGTTTAATAACAAATACATTTATATCTTAATCTTAAACTTGAAATAATTTGAAAATCCAAATCTGAGGGAATGAGAATCTCAGTTCTAAGCCTATTTTTAATATTTTATTTTTATTTATTCATTTATTTAACAGAGAAACAGAGAGAGAATGGATGCGCCAGGGCCTCCACCCACAACAAACGAACTCCAGACACGTATACCCCGCCCCCTGTATATCTGGCTAAGCCTATTTTTAAGATTGTCCTCCATCACTGGATTCCTTTTGAGCCATCTGTGGTTCTATGCCAGCTGGTCCTGCAATTTGTTGCTCCCATCAAATAGCTGCCTTGTGCAGCAGCTCAAATGCTTTTTTTTTTGGGGGGGGGGGGCGGGTTCGAGGTAGGGTTTCACTCTAGTCCAGGCTAACCTGGAATTCACTATGTAGTCTCAGGGTGGCCTGGAACACATGGTGATCCTCCTCCTGCTGCCTCCTGAGTGCTGGGATTAAAGGTGTGGGCCACCACACCTGGCCTAATTTTTTTTTTTTTTAAGCTTTTTTCAGGTAGTGTCTCGATTGAGCCCAGCTTGACCTGGAATTTACTATGTAGTCTCAGGCTGGCCTTGAACTCTCAGTGATCCTCCTTCCTTTGCCTCCCAAGTGCTTGGATTAAAGGCATGCACCACAACACCCGGTTTATCGCCCCCCTTTTTTTTTTTTTTTTGGTTTTTTGAGGTAGGGTCTCACTCTAACCCAAACTGACCTGGAATTCACTATGTAGCTCCAGGTGGCCTCAAACTCTTGGCGATCCTCCTACCTCTGCCTCCCTAGTGCTAGCATTAAAGGCGTGCACCACCACACCCAGCCTTTAAAAAAGCAGAGAGAGAGGGGGGTGAAGGGAGGGAGGGAGAGGAGAGAGGGAGGGAGAGAATGGGCACACCAGGGCCTCTAGCTACTGCAAACAAACTCCAGACTCATGTTCCACCTTGTGCATCTGGCTTATGTGGGTCCTGGGGAACTGAACGGAGATCATTTGGCTTTGGTGGCAAACGCCTTAACCACTAAGCCATCTCTCCAACCCCCTTTTTTTCTTTTTTAAGGTAGGGTCTTCACTGTAGCCCAGGCTGATTTGGATTCAATATGTAGTCTCAGGGTGGTCTTGAACTCACAGAGATCCTCCTACCTCTGCCTCCCAAGCACTGGGATTAAAGGCATATGCCACCACACCTGGCTCTCATTTTGTTTTATTTGAGATAGGGTCTCACTGTATAGCCCAGGCTGGCCTTGCACTCAGCATCCATCTGCCTCAGCTGAGTGCTGAGTTTGTAGCCATCTCTCCAGCCCAAGGACTGTATTTTTATCTATCTATCTATCTATCTATCTATCTATCTATCTATCTATCTATCTATCTATCTCCGAGGTAGGGTCTCACTCTAGCTCAGGCTGTCCTGGAATTCACTCTGTAGTCTCAGGGTGGCCTCAAACTCAAGGCAATCCTCCTACCTCTGCCTCCCAAGTGCTAGGATTAAAGGTATGCACCACCAGCATTCAAGAGGAAGAGGTAGGAAGATCGCCACAAGTTCAAGGCCTCCCTAAGACTACATAGTGAATTCCAGGTCAGCCTGGGCTAGAGTGAAACCCCTACCTCGGGGGGGAAAAAAAAAGGAAAAAATGGCTGGAGAGTTGACTTAGTGGTTAAGGTGCTTGTTTGCAAAGCCTAAGGACCCAGGTTCAATTCCCCAGTACCCACATAAGCCAGATGTACAAGGTGGCGCATGCGTCTGGAATTTGTTTGCGGTGGCTAGAGGTCCTGGCATGCCCATTCTCTGCCTGTCTGTTTCTCTCTCTCTCTCTCTCTCTCAAATTAAATAAATAAGTAAATGAAAAGGGGAGAAGAGAAGAAGGAAGGGCAAGTGGGTGAACAGGAAAGGAAAGGGGAAGGGAAAAGAGAGGAGAAAGAGAAAGAATGGAAAACGAGGAGATTGGGGAAGTAAAAAGGAAGAAATGGTAGTTCAAACTCTGTAGTCAATGGAGAGATTAGAGGTCTACTTCCTCAACCCCATAAATATATATTTTTTAAAGATTTTATTTTTATTTATTAAAGAGAGAGAGAGTGAGAGGACACATCAGGGCCTCTAGCCACTGCAGACGAACTCTAGACGCATGCACCACCATGTGCATCTGGCTTACATGGGATCTGGAGAAGCAAACAGGGGTCCTTAGGCTTCGCAGGCATGCACCTTAACCATTAAAACATCTCTCCAGCCCCATAAATATATTCTTAAAGACAGAAGATGGGCCGGGCATGGAGGCACACACCTTTAATACCAGCACTAGGGAGGCAGAGGTAGGAGGATTGCCATGAATTAGAGGCCAGCCTGAGACTACATAGTGAATTCCAGGTCAGCCTGAGCTACAGTGAGACCCTACCTTGGGGAAAAAAAAAAAATCATGGCTGGAGGGTCGGGTTAGCGGTTAAGGCACTTGCCTGCAAAGCCAAAGGACCCAGGTTCAATTCCCCAGGACTCATGTAAGCCAGATACACAAGGGGCCTAAACTAACTTGGAATTGACTATGTTGCCCATGCTGGCCTGGAACTCAAGGCCATTCTCCTGCCTCTTTCTCCTAAGTGCTGAGATTATAAGCATGAACCACCATGTAAGTAAGTCAGGAACAATAAGTGCCAGCACCACAGAGACCTAAGAAGTACAGCTGAAGCAAAAAGATGCCATGTACTCCTCTAACACAACACAACGCAAGCTGTCAGTCATCATCAGCGATACTACAACCTGACAAAATGCCTTAGCATTGGAGAGTCATGTTGGAGAGTCAAAAGTAAAAACCGAACCTCCCCCCCCAAAAAAAGAATGAGTCTATGAGGCCAAACATTCAAACTATCATAGCCATGCTTTCCCCACCAAGATAAAACTTCCCCTCAAAACTATAAGCTGGGACTGGAGAGCCTAGTGGTTAAGGCACTTGTCTTCAAAGCCTAAGGACCCAAGTTCAATTCCCCAGTACCCACATAAACCAGATACACAAGGTGGTACATGAATGTGGGGTTCATTTGCAGTGCCTCAGAGGTCCTGATGTGCCTATTCTCTATCTGCCTCATTCTTTCTCTCTCTCAAATAAAGAAAAAAGTTAAAAAACTTTAAGCTAGTAGCCAAGCAAGGTGAAAGACACCTTTAATCCCCTCACTCAGGAGGCAGAGGCAGGAGGATCACTATGTGTTTAAGGCCAGCCTGAGACAACAGAGTGAATTCCAGGTCAGCCTGGGTTAGAGGGAGACCCTATCTTGAAAACCAATAAACAAATAAACCTGCAATCTGAAACCTGCATCATGAAAGTGTGAGTGCCTGTGTCAAACCTCAGCACCCTTGTAAAAAGCCAGGTATGACCTCAAATCACTGGAACTATAGGTTTGAGGGGGGCAGAGACAAGAGAATCACTTGGACTCCTTCATTAGACAAGCCAACCAAAAACTGGCAGTGCCAGGTTCAGTGAGAAGACACTCCTCAAGGAAACAATGTTAACAATTGAGAAGGACACCAGGCAGTCTACTCTGGCTTCTACACACATGCACCTGGGTTGCACACATCTAGATAGATACATGTGCACACACTATTCATGTACACACCATATGTACACACAAAAATAAATGAATAAAATCAGCAAAAGCAAGATGACCCTACCCTGTCTTAGATCCCACTGATAGTATCAGCCCCTCCCTACCTTCTAGCCTGTGGAGAAAATGATTTGACCAAGCAAACAAAAAAAGGACGGGCTGGAGAGATGGCTTAGGGGTTAAGGTGCCTGCCTCCTAAGCCTAAGAAAGCCAGTTTGATTCTCCAGGTCCCACGTTTAGCCAGACGCAAAGTGATGCAAGGGTGAAATGCTGCACTTTCCCACAAGGGGACACACGCATCTGGAGTTCATTCATGGTGGCTGAGAGACTGCTGGCAAGCCCATTCTCTATCTGTCCTCCCCCACCCCACAACTCTCTCAAAAAAAAAGGAGTAATATCTAAAGATTTTCAAATTTTTGTTTACTTATTTGTGTATGTACACAAGCACATGCCACTGGGTGTGTACATGGACACTCCAGAGCCTTTTGTCACTGCAAACAAATGCCTACCCAGCTTTATGTGGATTGCTGGGAAAATTGAATCCAGGCTGGCAGGCTTTGCAAACAAGCACCTTTTGACTGCTCAGCTATCTCCAAAGACCTCTGATTTTTTTTGTTTGTTTTGTTTTTCCAGATAGAGATTCTCACTCTAGCCCAGGCTGACATGGAATTCATTAGATAATCTCAGGCTGGCCTTGAGTTCACAGCGATCCTCCTACCTCTACCTCCCAAGTGCACTACCACGCTGGGCTCAGACCCCAGATTTTAAAGATACTAAAGGATATGGGATGCTTACTTAAAAAGAAACGGATAATCAGGATAGGCTTGTCTACTGAAGAAATAATTAAATATGTAGTTAAAAACATTTCCACTGAAAGCCAGGTCTAGTGAATACAGCTCAATACAGTCTATAAAACCAGCATTATGCCAGGTATGGTGATGCATGCCTTTAATTCCAGCACTCAGAAAGCAGCGATAGGAGGATTGCTGTGAATTCAAGGCCAGACTGAAACTACATAATGGGCTATAGCAATACTGTACCTTGGGGAGAGACGGACAGCATTATACTGAAACTTAAACCAAAAACATTAGAAGAATACTATAGCTAATAATCCTCAAGACCATAAAAGCAAAATTTCTGAAAACTACACAACAGGGCTGGAGAGATGGCTTAGCAATTAAGGCACCTGCCTGCTAAGCCTAAGAATGCCCGTTTGATTCTCCAGGTCACACGTTTAGCCAGACATACAGTGACACAAGGGCACAATGCTGCACTTGCCCACAAGGGGGCGCACACGTCTGGAGTTCATTCACAGTTACTGAGAGGCCGCTGGCGCACCCATTCTCTGTCTCCCCCCCCCCATGTCTCTGTCCAAAAAAAAAAAAAACTACACAACAAATTAAGTCTAGCCAGGCGTGGTGGCGCATGCCTTTAGTCCCAGCACTCGGGAGGCAGAGGTAGGAGGATCACCATGAGTTCAAGGCCACCCTGAGACTACACAGTGAATTCCAGGTCAGCCTGAACTACAGTGAGACCCTACCTCAAAAAAACAAACAAACAAATAAATTAAGTCTAACAAAATATAAAACTGATACTATATCAGTCAGCTGAGGTTTTAAACCAATACAGATGAACTTTTATAATGATACAAAATCAAAACACCGGGGGGGGGGAGTAGTGTAGGCCAGTTGTAGCATACACTTTTAATCCCAGTGCCTGGAGGCAGAGGTAGGACTGTGAGTCAAGGCCAGCCTGGGATAAAACAGGGTGAATTCCAGGTCAGCCTGGGCTACAGTGAGACCCTACGGGGGGGGAGATTATAATTCACCTACTAGATTTATATTCAACAGAAGCAGAAAAAGTATTTAATAAAATCTACTACTCGTTCCTAATAAGAACTTTCAGCAGAACCAGGCATGGTGGCACTTGCCTTTAATCCCAGCACTGAGGAGGCTGAGATAGAAGGATCACTGTGAGCCTGAGGAGAGCTTGAGACTACATACTGAAATCCAGGTCAGCCTGGGCTAGAGAGCAAGACCCTATCTGGAAAAACAAAACAACAAGAGGGATAGAGAGATGGCTTAGCAGTTAAGGAACTTGCTGGCAAAGTCAAAGGACACTAGTTGGATTCCCCAATACCAACATAAAGCCAGATGCACAAGGTGACACAGGTGTCTGGAGTTCATTTGCAGTGGCTGGAGGCCCTGGCACACCCCTCCCTCCCTCTCTTTCTGCATCTTTCCTTATCTCTCTCAAATAATTTTTAAAAAGAACTGTCAGAGAGCCGGGCGTGGTGGCGCACGCCTATAATCCCAGCACTCGGGAGGCAGAGGTAGGAGGATCGCCGTGAGTTCAAGGCCACCCTGAGACTACATAGTGAATTCCAGGTCAGCCTGGGCCAGAGTGAGACCCTACCTCGAAAAACCAAAAAAAAAAAAAAAAAAAGAACTGTCAGAAAACTAAGCCTAGATGACATAACCATTTTGGAAAACAACTCAGCCATTTCTTGTTCACAAACCTCTACCATGTGATCGATCTGTCCATTCGACTCAGAGGTTACGTCTCACACAGAAATAAAAGCATTTGGCCATACATATGTATAAACAAATGTTCTTAGAAATTTTATTTGTGATTGGTAAAACATGAAAACAATCCTTATTTACAACATGTAAAGATTCACTAAAGTGGGGCTGGAAAGAGGGTTTTGTGGTTAACACACTTGCCTGAAAAGCCAAAGAGACCAGGTTCAATTCTCCAGTGCACACGTAAAGTCAGATGCACAAAGTAGTGTGTGCATGTAACGTTCTTTGGAAGGGACTAAAGGCCCTGGCCCACCCATTCTGTCTCTTTATGCCTTTAATCCCAGCAATAGGAAGGCATAGGTAGGAGGACTGCTGTGAGTTCAAAGACAATCTGAGACTAAAAAGTGAATTTCGGGTCAGCTTGGCTAGAGCAAGACCCTACATAAAAAATTTTAAATCATATAAAATAATGTGTTACAGTATAGCAACAACAAACTAATACAGCTTGTATTTCCTACTCTTTTTTTTCTCTCTCTCTCTCTTTTTAAATTTCTTTTTGCTGCTTATGCGTGATGCCCATATGCACGCCAGCAGTGGCTGAAGAGTAACACTTGGGTATCCTATTCCATTGCTCTTTTACCTGGTCTTTGTTTTGAGTCAGTCTCTTTACTGACTTCACTGACTCCAGAGCTTAGGAGGCTCCAACAATTCTCAGGTCTCTGCTCTCCTGCAGCACTGAGGTTACAGGTACACATGGCCACACTCAGCTGTTTATTAAGTGGAATCTGGAGATTTGACCTCTATCAAGGCCACTTAACTCCTGAGCCACCTCTCCAGCCCTTATTTCCCATTCTTGACAATACCAACCATCTAAGGTCATGTGATGGACTCATGTATAATGCAGGTTTATGTAGGTGCATACTCTTATGTGGATACGACAACAAAGTCTCCCAATAATAATGTCACAAAATGTTTCCTCCTCACTAAAATATGTATGGCTGGGCTGGGAAGATGGCTTAGTAGTTAAGGTGCTTGCCTGCAAAACCTAAAGACCCAGGTTTAATGCCCCATGTAAGCCAGATGTACAAGGTGAAGCATGCATCTGGAGTTTATTTGCAGTGGCCAGAGGCCCTGGCATACCTACTCATATCCCCCACACAAATAAAAAAAAAAATATATTTCATTAGAAATGATATGTGTCACTGTATTTCATAAATACATGCTGCCATTTGATTAAATGTGAACTGAAAAGATTCTTACCTGTGAGATATGATTGATGGAAGACTCCATTCTCCGAAGCTGAGAGGCTTGAATGTCCAGCAATTGGAGTACATTGTTAGCCAATGCATTTATTTGATAAGCAACACTAGCTAGAGATTGGGTTGTATATGCTTTGGTCTCTTCTAATGCTTTTCTCTTGTCTGTAGCCTGAAATAAGAAAAATAAAAATTTATTTAACATTCATTAGACACACAGATTCCCAAGTCCTATCCATTGTCATAGTCTCCCAAAAACCATTTGGCTTAGCAAGCAATAGCTATGCAAGACTAAACGACTTGAGTTCTATACCCAACACCCACACTTGGCGGCACACACCTGTAACCCCATGGCTGAGGGAGGCAAGACTGGAAGTTCACTGGGGCTCCCTGGTCAGCCAGTTTAACAGGGAGAGACTTATCTTCAGGAAATAAGGTACAAGAGTGAGAAAGGACATCCACCATATCTCTGGCCTCCATATGCATGTATATGGGGTACACATGTCTGCACACATGGGCATATACCATACACAAAAACCACACATGTAAGCGACAACATTCACAAGGCCCCTCTTCAAGGTTATATAGTAAGAACTGCTAGAGAGGAGAGACTCTCTCCAGTCAACACAGCTGCCCTGAAGTTAGCTCCAGGATGCAGCTTTTGTGAGCTGTCATCAAGGGGTGGGGTTGCTGGTGGTGCAGCTGCCATTCATGCCTCTGTAAATAACCTTCAACAAGCTCATTAGTTCTCCAAGTTGGACTTCAGAGGAACTGTGATTTTGGTCTGTTGTTGGTACCCTACCTGAAGTAAATGTAGTCTGTTCACATCTCTACAGGAAGCATGAACAAAACACTATCCAACTTCAGTAAGCTGTGATAACATATTTTAAAAGTTCACATTTACTTGAATTTATGTTGGCAACAATTTATATCTAAAAGCCATTAAAAATTTGATTTCAGTGGGACTAGAGAGATGGCTTAGCCATTAAGGCATTTGCCTGCAAAGTCAAAGGATCCCAGTTCAATTCTCCAGGACCCATGTAAGCCAGATGCACAAGGGGATGCATGCATGTGGAGTTCATTTGCAGTGACTGGAGGCCCTGGCGCGCCCATTCTCTCCCTCCCTCCCTCCCTCCCTCCCTCTCTCTCTCTGCCTCACTCTCTCTCAAATAAATAAATTTTTTTAGAAAAAATGAAATATCTGGGCTGGAGAGATGGCTTAGCAGTTAAGGTGCTTGTCTGCAAAGCCAAAGGACGCCAGGTTCAACATCCCCCCAGGACCGACGTAAGCCAGATACACAAGGGGGTGCAGGCATCTGGAGTTTGTTTGCAGTGGCTGGAAGCCCTGGCACTCCCATATTCTCTCTCTCTCTCTACCTGCCTATTTCTGTATCTCTCTCTCAAAAAAACAATAAAATATTTTTAATATATATATTTAAAAAATGAAATATCAGCTGGGTGTGGTGACACACACCTTTAATCCCAGCATGTGGGAGGCAGAGGTAGGGGGACTGCTGTGAGTTCGAGGCCACTCTCCAACTACATAGTGAATTCCAGGTCAGCCTGGGGTAGATCAAGACCCTACCTCGGGGAAGAAAAAAAGAGAGAGAGAGAGAGCTGGGTGTGGTAGTGCACGCCTTTAATCCCAGCACTTGGGAGGCAGAGGTAGGAGGATCGCCATCAGTTCAAGGCCACCCTGAGAATACAGAGTGAATTCCAGGTCAGATTGAGGTAGTATGAGACCCTACCCCAAAAAAAGAAGAAAAGAAAAGAAAAGAAAAGAAAAGGCGGGGGAGGGTCAATCTAAATTCAAGATATTGTGAATAAGACTTATGTAAAATTACTTTATTGAATAATGGCACATCTAGAAGCTGTAGACTGTTACTAGAAAATTTTCAGTACCTGGGATGGGATACCTTCCAGTGAGTTGTTGGCCAAGGAGGTCCCAGTAGCCTCTAAAACATTAAAGGCTTTTGCCAAAGCCCTTGGTTTCCCTTGAGAAAGAGATAGTAAGACCCTATTGCTGAAGACATCTCTTGCCTGAGGCAAGGTCACTGAGAAAGCAAGCTGGTGCTGAGCAGAAAACCTTCTCCCTGTAGACCAGCTAACTGAAAGCTGGAAAAAGCTGCACTGCATGCAGCCGTATGGGAGACAGAAGTCATCAGCAGTGAAAACAGTGGACACTGAATATTCAAGTTTGGCCATACAGGCCCAATGACTGAACGGGTGCAATAGTGGCATGTCTACTCTTGGGGTAACCAACTGCTCCATAATTGGACTGAAGGCCCTCTCTATAGGAGGGAATACATGCCTGGTACTGAAAAACCTAAGCAATAGTCTATGGCAGGTGAGGTCATGAGCCTTAGGGGTATAAAGCCTGCTCTTGTCTGGCTAAATGTATATATTATTGCCACCAAGCTGCCCTGAAAATATTACACTTCAAGTTCATATTCACATATTAACGCTACTCTCACTTCTGGTTACAGAAGCTTCTCTTTTCAGATGGTGATGACCACTGGGATGACCCAAAAGGCAACATAGTGCTGAGAAGGAGGGATGGAGGAGTGCCCAGCACTGAAACACCTCTGTCACACCCTCCAAGGCTCAGAGACCATTGCGGAAGAGGGGGCGGACAGAATGGAAGAGCCAAAGGAAGGGTATGACTTGTTAGAATGCAACTGCCCAGACAGAAATTGGCCTCGATATCCATGACCTTGCAGTGTCTAGCAATACCTCCGCAAGACCCTCAAAATAGAAGATGATGACATCAAATTAAAAGAGAGACTAATGGGAGAGAGGGAGGGGATATCAGGGAGATTGGACTTCTAAAGTGGAATGGAGGGAGGGGAGGGAAATATCAGGTGTTTTTTTTTTTTTGTATGTAAGTATAAAAGTTGTCAATAAAAAAAAAATAATAATTTTAAAAAAAGAAAAGAAAAGTCAAACCAGGTGTGCTGGTACACGCCTATAATCCTAGCACTTGGGAGGCAGAAGTTGGAAGATCACAAGAGAGTTCAAGGCCAGCCTGAAACTACACAGTAAATTTTACATCAGCCTGGTCTCGAGTAAGACACTACCTCAAAAGAACCAAAAAAAACAAAAAAAAAACCTGTATAAGCTGTTATAATATTTGTAACATAAAAAAATACCTACTTTAATGCAGATATTTTGATGTTATAGAACATACCAAAACACCAACTGTCATTTTGTTCTACCTCTACCTAAATGTTGTCTTCAAGACAAACACTCTTTATCTAATATACTTTAATATATGTATTATTTAATATACTAAGAAATGGTTTCAAACCATTTCTTTTCAAATCTTCACTATAGCATTTCTGCTGCATAATTATGTTCCAAACAATAATCTACAAGCAAACTCTGATAAGACCATTTCTAAATTATGGTCTACGGAAAGATGCCTTATACCTAAGACAAAGCTCATACACAATGCTATTTGGCATATCTACTATTAGCCTATACAATGCCATTTTGGAGTAACAATATGCTTTAAATGTTCTGTTTTACTTGTTTTGAACCTTTTGCTAAACTCTCCCTAGAGTACTTGATAATAATTAGCTTTTATTATTCTTTTTTTTTTTTTTTTTTTTTTTTTTTAGGTAAGGTAGGTTCTCACTCTAGCCTAGGCTGACCTCGAATTCACTATGTAGTCTCAGGTTGGCCTCAAACTCATGGTGATCCTCCTACCTCTGCCTCCTGAGTGCTAGGATTAAAGGTGAGCACCACCACTCCCAGCCAATAATTAGCTTTCTTTGGGAAATAACTTTTTTCTGTACTAAACACAAGTTGCCTAGTGAACCTACTTAGAATGAAATAGGGTGGGAAGGGGCTGGAGAGATGGCTTAGCGATTAAGGTGCATGCCTGCGAAGCCTAAGAACCCTGGTTTGATTCTCCAGGTCTCACGTAAGCCAGATGTACATGGTGGTACATGCAATTAGAGTTTGTTTGCTGTGGCTAGAGGCCCTGGCACGCCCATTCTCTCTCTCTCCCTCTCTCTCTCTCTCTCTCTCCTTTTCTCTGTCTCTAATAAATACATAAATTAAAATAAAACCCTAAATAAAAGAAATAGGATGGGAATCCAGGCATGGTGGCACATGCATTTGGGAGGCAGAGGTAGGAGGATTGCCTTAAGTTCAAGGCCACCCTGAGAATACATAGTGAATTCCAGGTCAGCTTGGGCTACAGCGAGACCCTACCTCGAAAAAACAAAAAATAAAATAAATAAAATAAAATAGGGTGGGAGGGAGGGAGGGAGGGAAGAAGAAGGAAGGGAGGGGAGGACTAAAGGAGATGGTACTGTATATATGTAAGTAGGTGAACAGATTACTAGAGGTGGAATGGCCTAAGTGAGATCAGGGGAAGAGATTGAATAAGGTAGGACCAGGGTTAATCAAAATTTAAGATTTTCTGCCAGGTGTGGTGGAACGCGCCTTTAATCCCTGCACTCGGGAGGCAGAGATAGTAGGATCCCTGTGAGTTTGAGGCCGCCCTGAGACTACACAGTGAATTCCAGGTCAGCCTGAGCTACGGTGAGACCCTATCTCAAAAAAAAAAAAGAAAAAAGAAAAAAAATTAAGATGTTCTAAACCTGCAGAATTGGCTCATGTTTCCCTATTAAGAGCTAGTGGCTGGGCATGGTGGTGAACACCTTTAATCCTAGCATTTGGGAGGCAGAGGTAGGAGGATCACTGTGAATCTGAGACCAGCCTCAG
The DNA here is from genome assembly GCA_036365145.1 of Orientallactaga sibirica. Classification (NCBI taxonomy): domain Eukaryota; kingdom Metazoa; phylum Chordata; class Mammalia; order Rodentia; family Dipodidae; genus Orientallactaga; species Orientallactaga sibirica. The sequence continues at coordinate 22,680,028 of JAEOAD010000028.1, read as the reverse complement.
ACTACAGAGTGAATTCCAGGTCAGCCTGGGCTAGAGTGAGACCCTACCTCAAAAAACCAAAAAATTAAGAGAGACAGAGAGAGAATAGGCACAACAGGACCTCTAGCTACCACAAACTCCAGAGGCATGTGCTACCTTGTATAGCTGGCTTACATGGGTCCTGGGGAATCAAACCTGGTCTTTAGGTTTTGGCAAGTGACTTAACTGCTAAGCCATCACTCCAGCCCAACTTGTAATACTTAATTTCCAGTTGATGGTACTGTTTAGGAAGGTTGTAGAACCTTTAGAGGTAGAGTCTTGCTGGAGGGAATGTGTCATTGAAGGCAGGCCTTGAGGTTTTTTGGCCTGGCCATACTTGTTCTCAGGGTCTCTCCTTCGCCCTGCTGGTGTAAGGTGTGTTAACAACTTCCTGCTCCTGTTGTGCTTTCCTGCCATGGTGGACCCTACTGTCCAGATCTGTAAACTGAAATAAATCCTTTCCTTCCTTTCCTTCCGTAAGTTGCTTCTGGTTGGGTACTTTTCCACAAAATGAGAAAGCAACTGTGGTGTCCCCCAATAGATAATATTAAAGGTTCTTGAAGCCAGGCGTGGTGGCACACGCCTTTAATTCCAGTACTCAGGAGGCAGAGGTAGGAGACTACTGTGAGTTCGAGGCCACCCTGAGACTACATAATTCCAGATCAGCCTGGGCCAGAGTGAGACCCTACCTCAAAAAAAAAAAAAAAAAAAAAAAAAGGTTCTTGAATTTTCAGATGCCTGGCTGGAAGAGGCATCACTATGGGTGGCTCCTAAGGTCCAGCTCTAAGGCATGTTTGGGGGTGGATCTGAAATTCCATTCTAAAGATAAGCAAAGTGCTTGAACTCTGCCTGGGGTTCCAGTAGTGAGTGTGCTTGCTGTTGCTGGTGGTGGTATTTCTCTCTGTGTGGACCTGTGAAAGGCAGCCAGCTTCTTTCACCATTGTGGACTTCCCCCGTATCTGTAAGCTTCAATAAATCCCTTCCTCCCATTAAAAAAAAAAATTAAGATGCTGCTAGGCATGGTGATGTAAGCCTTTAATCCCAGCACTTGGGAGGGTGAAGATCACTGTGAGTTCAAGACCACACTGAGACTACACAGTGAATTCCAGGTCAGCCTGGGCTAGAGTGAGACCCTACCTCAAAAAAAAAAAAAAAAAAAAATTTAAGATGTTATGAATAAGCCATATGGAAAACCACTTTTTTAGATAATGATGCACCCAGAAGCCATAGATTGTCACTCGAAAATATTCAGTACCAGGGATGGGATACCTTCCAGTGACTTGTTGGCCACTGAAGTCCCTGATGCCCCCAAAACATTATAGACCATTCCGAGGCTCCTGGTTTCCCAGAAATACATGGTAAGACCCAACTGCTGAAGATTCCACTTACTGGGGCTGCAAGTCACTGAGAAAACTTGCTGGAGCTGAGCTGAAAACCTCCTCACTATAGACCAGCTGACAGAAACCTGGGGAAAGCTACACTGCATGCAGCTCCAGGGGAGAGAGAGAAGTCATCAGTAGAGAAACAACAATAGACACTGCATGATTTCAGTTTGGCCAGCCAGGCCAAATGAGCCAACGGATGAAAGCAGCATGTCTGTTATGGGGGAACCAACCACTCTCTAACTGGACTGAAGGCCGCTCATTGGAAGGGAATACATGCCTGGTACTTCATGAAAACCTAGTCAAAAGCCTAGGATAGAGGTCATTAGCACTAGGGGCATAACTCTTCTGCTGTCTGCCTGAATGCATATGCTCACCAAACTGCCCAGTAAGCACTTTTCTTAAACTTCATACCCATATATTAATGCTACTCTCACTTTTGGTTAGAGAAGCTTCTCTTTTCAAATGGCAGTGAGCACTGAGATGATCCAAAAGTCACCATAGTGCTGAGAAGAAGTGACAGGAGTGTTCAATATGGAACTATCTCTATCATACCTTCCAGACACAAATTGGCCTTGATATCCATGACCTTGCAGTACCTGATACTACCTACACAAGTCCCTCATATTAGGAGGAAAAGATGATGACATCAAAATAAAAGACTAATTGAGAGGGGGAGGGGATATGATAGAGAGTGGATTTGTGAAGGGGAAAGTGGGGGAGGAGAGGGAATTATCTGGTTTATTGTCTATAATTATTATGGAAGTTGTCAATAAAAAATTTTTTATAGAGAAAGAACGCAGGAAAAAGAGAAAAAGCAAGCTAGACCGGGTGTGGTGGCACACGCCTTTAATCCCAGCATTTGGAGACAGAGGTAGGAGGATTGCCATGAGTTCAAGGCCACCTGAGACTACATAGTGAATTCCAGGTCAGCCTGAACTAGAGCGAGACCCTACCTCAGAAAACCAAAAAATAAAAAATAAAATAAAAAAGCAAGCTGGGCATGGGCATTCAGGAAGCAGAGGTAGTGAAGGAGGATAGAAGATGCCACCCCACATGACACCTTGGCAGAAATGGAACTCGTGTCCAATTGAGACTGATCTATAATGTCCCCTGCTGTCAAGAGTCTAATGATGGCCCCGGTGGTCTGGCTCTGGGAACCGTCCTCCAAATCTACAAACTACTTTGGTCTTCCCCTTGCCTATAAAAAGCTGCCGTCTTATTCCTGATGTTCTGCCCTGCTCCACACAGGGCTTTTTGGGCTCTACTCTTCTGGCTCGGCTCTGCCTCTCTTCCCTCGGGCCACAAGGATACACGTGAGTCTTCCCTCTCACCCAGGCAAGGGGGGCGGTAGGGGGCACAGGGGAAAGCATAATATAGTTTCTTACTCTGCAAGAACTTTTCTGCTTGTCTCTGCTTTACAGTTTGGGGTAACTTCTCACTTTAATTACAGGCATGATTTTCCTCTAGTTTATGAATCTTACTTCCCTTATACTCTATATTGACCACATGAGTGCTCTTACTAACTCCCGGTCAGCTAGCAGTACAATTTCCTTAAACTCAAGGTAATCATGTGTGAAACTCTCTTCATTACTCATTTCTCCTTTGAATTTCTTGGTCTTTGCCTTGATATTTTCCCCTTATTCTTCCTTGAGCCTCACCATTTGCCCTCTTAACTTCCTTCCACAGGAAAACACACAGCAGATGCCATGTGTTACTTCTAAATCTCCTTCAGCAAGCTCCTAAATTCTGTGCTCCACATGCTTGTGGCTGTACTCCTATCTTTTTTTCGAATGCCTCAATTTCTCTTAAATGGGCTTTATAAATGTCCTTGCACATGCTTGCAGCTCTACTCCAGTCTTTCCCTCAAAACCTCAATTTTTGGGGCTGGAGAGATGGTTTAGCGGTTAAGGCACATGCCTGCAAAGGACTCTAGTTCAATTCTCCAGGTCCCATGTTAGCCAGATGCACAAGATGGCGCATGCATCTGGAGTTCATTTGCAGTGGCTAGAGGCCCTAGTGCGCCCATTCTCACTCTCCCTCTGTCTCTCTCCCTCTCTCTGTCTCTAATAAATAAATTAATTAAAATTAAAATTAAAAATCAAATTTAAAAACCTCAATTTTTCTTAAAAGGAAACTATAAAGTATGCAGTACGTTCCACATAACAGCGTGTTTCCTACTTCCTAAGTGTTTATGACTCTGCTTCAGCCTTCCTTCCTAGATCCCAATCTCCCTTAAATAAACCCTACAATCTGTGATTTCCCCCTAAATAAACTTTGTGATTCATAATTTATCCTACTTTAATCCATCTTTATTAATAATTCTTTATTAAATGTAGAACCAAACCCAAAACTTGGTGTTCATAAATTCTAGGGGACCTTTCCTGAACCCCAAACTCTTGCATCAGTAGGAGGATCACTGTGAGTTGGAGGCCACCCAGACTACATAGTGATTATAGGTCAGCCTAAGCTAGAGTGAGACCCTACCTTGAAAAACAAAAGGAGAGCCGGGTATGGTGGTGCACACCTTTAATCCTAGCACATGGGAGGTAGAGGTAGGAGGATCAATATGAGCTCAAGGCCACCCTGGGCTACAGTGAGACTCTACCTCGGGGGGGGGGGAGAAAAAAAGAGAAGGGAGGGAAGGAGGGAAGCTTTCTGTCCTCTTGTTTCTATTAACTTTCTTCATACTATTTCTAGAAAGTCATGTCTATCACACCATATTTATCTTTTTTTTTTTTTTTTTTTTTTTTTTTTTTTTTTTGAGGTAGGGTTTCACTCTAGTCCAGGCTGACCTGGAATGCACTATGTAATTTCAGGGTGGCTTCAAACTCATGGTGATCCTTCTATCTCCGCCTCCCAAGTGCTGGGGTTAAAAGTGTGTGCCACCATGCCAGATTATCTTTCATAATTTTTTAATTACCTCTAATCCAAACCTACAATCAAATTTCTTCAAGTTCCAAATTCATCCTTTCCTATGTTTTACTTTATTCTGTATGATCCAAATCCAGCCTGTCCCTACTTGCTGATAATCATGGCAATTTCTTATCCTTAAATACAGGAACATGGCTAACCCCAACTTTTTGTCTCCTTTCCAAGCACAGGCATTACTGTAGACATTATTCTAGCACTACAAGATTTGGCATCAGCTGTGGTAAGTCAATCTTCTGAAGGACACTCCACTGTCACAAGAATTCCAGTGCTGGAGGGCAATGGGGAGGACAGAAGACCAGGAGTTCCACCAACGTACCTCAGGCCATGCTTCACTTGCTTTCACAGGCCGTGCTTCACTTGGTCAAAATATAAGTAAAGCACTGTGTGTGTAAAACACAAAAGTAGGGCTGAAGAGATGGCTTAGCAGTTTAAGGTGCTTGTCTGCAAAGCTAAAGGACCCAGGTTCGATTCCTCAGGACCAACATGAGCCAGATGCACAAGGTTGCATGGTCATCTGGAGTTCATTTGCAGAAGCTGGAGGCTGTGGCACACCCATGTTTTCTCTCTCTCTCTCAAAATAAAAATAAAAATAAAAATATTTGGGGGCATGGTGGTGCACGCCTTTAATCCCAGAACTTGGGAGGCAGAGGTAGGAGGAATGCCATGTGTTCAAGGCCACCCTGAACTACATAGTGAATTCCAGGTGAGCGTGGGCTAGAGTGAGACCCAACCTTGGAAAAAAAACCTGAGCATTGTCTTAGACTGGCCTTGTGGCTGCATCCTGGAGCAAGAAATATAGCTTGAGAGTTAATTTACTTAAAGCAAAGAACTTGAGATATCAGAACTGAAACAAGTAAAATCTTGACAAAAAAAGCCAAGCATGGTGGCGCATGCCTTTAATCCCAGCACTCAGAAGACAGAGGTAAGTAGATTGCTATGAATTCAAGGCCACCCTGAGACTACATAGTGACTTGTGAGTCATCCAGGGCTAGAGTGTGAGACCCTATCTTGAAACACACACACACATACACACACACACCCAAAGCAACTTTTGTCAAAAGGAATGCAGGCAAGGTAGGCCAAATTATTCAAGGTACACCGTTATTCCAAAAAGAGCAAAATGTTCTCCTTCCCAATGTATAAGTGTTTCAAAACAGGAAATCTTTCTCCCAATACCCGGTTAATACCTGCGAAGTGATGCTGCTACATAAAGGGGTCAGGACCAACTCTCTGCCACTGCTAAGTTGATCATTCAGTAGTACCAACAACCAGGTCAGTCTTGGAAAATGGAGGTCCATGTTAGTTAGAACACACATAATTATCATGCCCATCACCACCACATCTGTCTTATAAACCAAGAAGAGGGATGGTTGGGGGAAAAGGGCTAGAAAAGCCAGAGGTGTGTCTTCCTATCTGATTCAGCTAAGAATGATAGCACACAGCTGTGTTTCCAGCACTGAGGAAAAGGCTGAGGCAAGATAATTAAGAGTTCCAGGCCAGGAGCTGGAGAGGTGGCTTAGTGGTTAAGGCACTTGCCTGCGAAGCCTAAGGAGCCATGTTCAACTCTCCAGATCCCACATTAGCCAGATGCACAAAGGTGAGGCAAGCACAAAGTCACACATGCCTATTAAGTGGCACAAGTATCTGGAGTTCAATTTCAGTGGATGAGGTCCTGGCATGCCAATTCTCTCTCCCTCTCTCTCTTGCTCTAAAAAATAATAATAAAAAGGGGCTGGAGGGGCTGGAGAGATGGCTTAGTGGTTAAGGCTTTTGCCTGCAAAGCCAAAGGATCCCGGTTCGATTCTCCAGGACCCACATAAGCCAGATGCACAAGGGGACACATGCATCTGGAGTTTGCAGTGGCTAGAGGCCCTGGCGTGCCCATTCTCTCTCTGTCTGCCTCTCTTCTATCTCTCTTTCTGCTTGCAAATAAACAAATAAATTTAAAAGGGGTGGGGGGCTGGAGAGATGGCTTAGCGGTTAAGGCGTTTGCCTGCAAAGCCAAAGGATCCCAGTTCAATTCTCCAGGCCCCACATAAGCCAGATGCACAAGGGGGCGCATGCATCTGTAGTTCATTTGCAGTAGCTGGAGGCCCTGGTACACCCATTCTCTCTCTCTCTGTCTCAAATAAATAAAATACATTTAAAAAGAAAGAAAGAAGAAGAGAGCTGGAGAGATGGCTTAACGGTTAAGGCGTTTATTTGCCTGCAAAGCCAAAGGATCCCAGTTTGATTCTCCAGGATCCATGTAAACAAGATGCACAAGGAGGAGTGTGCATCTGGAGTTCATTTGTAGTGGCTGAATGCCCTGGCATGCCCATTCTCTCTCTCTCTCCCTCTTTCTCTCTCTCAAAATAAATAAATAATTTTTTTAAAAAAAGGAAAAGAAAAAATAATAAAAAAGAGTTTCAAGCCATGCTGAGCTAAACAGTAATGCTCTCTGATGCACACCTTTAATCCCAGCACTCAGGAGGCAGAAGTAGGAGCTTACCATGAGTTCAAGGCCACCTGAGACTAGGCCACCCTGTGATAAGAGTGAGACCCTACCTCAAAAAATACAAAACATAGCTGGGTGTGGCGGCACACACCTTTAATCCCAGCACTCAGGAGGCAGAGGTAGGAGGATCGCCATGAGTTCAAGGCCAGCCTGAGACTACATAGTGAATTCCAGGTCAACTGGGCTAGAGTGAGACCCTACCTCAGGAAAAAAAAAAAAAAATACAAAATATTTCCAGGTCAGCCTGGGCCAGAGTGAGACCCTACCTCGAAAAAAAAAAAAAAAAAAAAAACAGGGCTGGACAGATGGCTTAGCGGTTAAGGCTTGCCTATGGAACCTAAGGGCCCAGGTTCGACTCCCCAAGATCCACGTAAGCCAAATGCACTTGATGGCACATGTGTCTGAAGTTCATTTGCAGCAGCTGAAGGCCCTAACATGCCCATATTCTCTCTATCTCTCTCTCTCATAAGTAAGTATCTATAAATAAATTAAATAAGTTTAAAAAAAAAAAATTTAGGAGCCGGGCATGGTGACTCATGCCTTTAATCCCATCACTCTGGAGAAAGAGGCTACCCTGAGAATATATAGTGAGTTCCAGGTCAGCCTGAGCTAGAATGAGACCCTACCTCGGGGGGAAAAAAAACAAAAAAAGATTTAAGGAATGGAAACATGGATTAGCAGTTAAGGCACTTGCCTGTGAAGCCTAAGGATCCAGGTTCAACTCTCCAAAACCCACGTAAGCCACATATACAAGGTGACGCACGCATACAAGATGGCACATGCGTCTGGAATTCGTTTGCAATGGCTAGAGACACTGGCACGCCAATTCTCTATTCCTCCCTCTCCCTCTCTCTCTCTCTCTCTCTCTCTCTCTCTCTCTCAAAAATAAAATAAATCAAATTTTTTAAAAGTTTAATCTCCCCTTCCAACAAAACGATCTCCTTGACTATGGAGGAATTCACAGAAGATATAAATATCACTCTTTGCAGGCACCCTCTTTTGTCTTTGCCCCTTCTGAAGGACGTCAATGTATCTATTCTACAATACTTCCAGTAGCGTTCCTTCCATGTGTATCATGAATCAAACTATTAGTTACTCCCAGGAGTGTTAACAAATCCATATTTCTTTTTTTTCTTTTTCTGGTTTTTCGAGGTAGAGTCTCACTATAGCCCAGGCTGACCTGGAATTCACTCTGTAGTCTCAGGGTGGCCTTGAACACATAGCAATCCTACCTCTGCCTCACAAGTGCTGGGAAAAAAGGCGTGTGCCAGCACACCTGGCAACAAATCCATATTTCTATAGGTCTCTCTTCAAGACAAGATGAGTAACTGGGAAACTGCTCAAAGTTTATTTACCCACTGGGAGAATCTTCTTCACTACTATTCCTCAGGAACACCTTCAATGCAACTACAGTACTGCTGTAATGCTCTTTCAGCCTAAGTTCCTTCATTTGCAGTCAACCGGACTCCTCGTGAGGCCACAGAAATGGGATGACAGTGACAAATGAGGAGACATTCAAGTAAGAAGGCAGACTAGTAGAACCTTTTTCGACTTGGTCAAGGAGGGAAGTAAGAATAAGAAAAAAGCAGACTCAGGGCTTGAGGAGATTGCTCAGTGGTTGAAAGTACTTGCTGGCAAAGCCATCTGGCCCAGGTTCAATTCCCCAATACTAATGTAAAGCCAGATGAAAGTGACACATGCATCTGCCATCCCAATGTGCCTAGGACAACAGAATGCGGAGCCAGGAGAATCCAAAGCTCTTGTGTCTGACATTCATGGGCACTGTAGAAGTTCATTTGCAGAGGCAAGAGACACTGTCTCAAAGACATCTCAAAGATGAAGGGATGAGGAGAGAGAGAGAGAAAATATGAATGGTCGCGCCAGGGACTCCAGCCACCACATATGCACTCCAGATGTATGTGCCACCTTGTGCATCTGGCTTTCATGGGTACTGGGAAATTGAACCGAGGTCCTTTGGCTTTGTATGCAAGTGCCTTAATTACTAAGCCATCTCTCCAGCCCTATTTTTTTTTTTTTTTTTTTTTACAGGTAGGGTCTCACTCTAGTCCAGGCTGACTTAGCACTCTGTAGTACCAGGCTGGCCTCCAACTCACAACAATACTCCTGTATCTGCCTCCTGAGTACTAGGATTAAAGGCATGTGCCTCCACATCTGGCTTCTTTTTTTATTTTTCAAAAAAAAAAATGATCTGTTTAAACAATTTATTCTTGTGTGTAAGGGTGTGCATGCCATGGTGCACTTGTGGAGGTCAGAGAACAACTTTGAGGTTTCTGAAGAACCTCTTCATGATATAATTCAGCCATGTCATCATAAATACAGAGCAAGCAAACAATATTAAAAACTTTAAGGGAAAAACACCCACTTGACTACAAAGGCAAACACATCAGAATAACAAGATTACTCATCAGCAAACATAGAAGACAGCTAAGCCTGGAATGATATATTTGAAGCCCTGAAAGTGAGTAAGCTCAAACCAAGACTTCTACAGCCACCATGTCAGAGAAACATGGACACTTAAGAACAAAAACCGGGTGTGGTAGTGCACTCCTTTAATCCCAGCACTGGGAAGGCAGAGGTTGGAGGATCACTTTGAGTTTGAGGCCACCCTGAGACTATATAGTGAATTTCAGGTCAGCTTGGACTAGACTGAGACCCCACCTGGAAAAACCTAATACAAATTAAATAAAAAGATAAGAACAAGCTAAAGCAGCTCATGTCCATCAAGTCAGCACAGTGGACAGTACTTAAAGGAAAACTATACATAGTAAAGAAAGAAATTGTCAATCACTACAACACTGGACAGAACAAATTTCATGAAAAGAACAGATGAAGCTGGGCATGGTGGTACACGCCTTTAATTCCAGCACTTGGGAGACAGAGGTAGGAGGATCGCTGTGAGTTTGAGATCACCCTGAGACTACTTAGTGAATTCCACGCAGGTATAGCATACAGCCTCAGATTGTTGGGATGAATTTCCAAACCAGGCACAGTTAGGGAGGAAGGATATTTATTGAAGATTACAGATCCAAGGGAAGTTCTATAATGGCAGAGGAAGCTGGCCTGCTTTCACAGTCCCAAGCAGAGAGAGAAACCAACACATCACCAGCACAAGCAAGCACACTTCAAGAACTCCAGGCAGAGAGCTGGGCGTGGTGATGCACACCTTTAATCCCAGAGGTAGGAGGATCACCTTAAGTTCAAGGCCACCCTGAGACTACACAGTGAATTTCAGGTCAGCTTGGACTAGAGTGATACCCATCTTGGGAGGAGGGGAAGAACTTCAAACAGAGCTCAAGTACTTCGTGTATCTTTACACTGGAATTTTAAGTCCACCACACACCTTGGGGCTGGATCCTAGGAACCTTCCACAGTGACACCTCCTCCAGCCAGGTGGCTGCATATCTACATTACAAACATAAATAAACTCCTGAATATACTGGGAACCATCCATTCAAATTACCACATTCCACCCTTAGCCCCCAAACAGATTTATAACCATCTCATATTGTATATTGTCAAATTTAAGGATATCTCCAGTCTTTATCAACTTAAGATAGGTCTAAAGTCCCAAGTCTCATCTGAGATTTAAGATTGTCTTAGTTATGAGTCCTGTAAAATCAAAACAAATTATATTCTTTTAACATATAAATGAACAGAGTGAACATTACCAATTGCTGTAAGGCTTAACAGGGAGAGACTAGAACAATGTAAATTCAATAACCATCAAGCAAACATCAAACATCTGTAGTTCAAGTCCAGTATCATAACCAGTGACTGACAGACAGTCTTTGCATTTTCCAATTATGCCCCTCCAGCTGGGCTCAGTAGCCAGGGAAAAATTACATCCCTAGCCAACAGCCTCCATGGTAGCCCTTATACAGTACTGGTATACCCAAAACTTCTTTGGGTCTCCATGTAAACCACGGTCCATCTTCCAATGGCTCATCAGCCTCAGGGTCATCATGTCCTACCTATCTGCCATGTCTCAGCAGCAGCAATGGCTCCCTAAAACCATTCCACCCATTTTTCATGCTTCTGAAATCAATACCAGGTGTGCAGGACATAGCCTTATTTTTAATTTAGGGATGAAATAAATCATGACCTTGAATAGTAAGTTTCTTTTCCAGTCAATTCTTTTCAAAAAAGTTTGTATTTTATTTTTTAGAGGTGGGGGGAGAGATACAGAATTGGTGTGCCAGAGCCTCAGCCACTGCAAATGAATTCCAGGTGCATGCACCACATTGTGGGCATGTGCAACTTTGCACTTGCCTCACCTTTTTGTCTGGCTAACATGAGATCTGGAAAGCAGAACATGGGTCCTTAGGCTTTGCAAGCAAGTGCCTTAACCACTAAGCCATCTCTCCAGCCCAAGAGTTTCTATATTTATGATAGTCTTTCTCTCAGGCATCTTTTCCATTGTATCAATGTAAAGCAGTGGGGCAATCTTCCTTCCAAATGTAAATATATTTGACAATAGCAGAATCAGCAACCAGTCTCTGTGCCAGCAGTATTAATTTGCTTGAGTTTTTCCAACTTAAAATCTTAAATCTCTCAGCCCCATATCTTTAGCCAAGCACATCACTCCATTACTAAATAGAACCTACATCGCATTCTCTGGTCCTGGGCAGCAGAACACAGCCAGCCTTTATGCCAATAGCCCAGTTCCAACATAGTCCTCTGCAGTCTTTCCTTCCCCTTAGAAAATTCATAAAACACCCAGAGACTACATAGTGAATTCCAGCATAGGCTTCAGCAAGACCCTACCTTGAAAAATCAAAATAATAATAAAATAATAATAAAAAGCCGGGTGTGGTGGTACATGCCTTTAATCCCAGCACTCAGGAGGCAGAGGTAGGAGGATCGCCGTGAGTTCGAGGCCACCCTGAGACTACAGAGTGGATTCCAGGTCAGCCTGAGCTAGAGTGAGACCCTACCTCGGAAAACCAAAAATAATAATAATAAAATGAAAAAAAAAACACAACAAAAAAGGTCACAATATGGGCTGCTGCACAGATGGTTCAGCAGTTAAGGTACTTGCCTGCAAAGTCTAACATCCTGGGTTCAATTCCCTAGTACCCATGTAAAGCCAGATGCACAAAGTGGTGTATGTGTCTGGAGTGCCTCTGCATTGGCTAGAGGCCAGGACATACTCATTTTCTCTCTCTCTCTCTAAATAAAAAACATTTTTTAAGTCACAATAAAGCAATATCCTTGATGAGTGTACGTCAATTAAATACATGCAAATCAAACTACAGAACATATTTTATGACCAAGTTGGTATCATTTCAGTGATGCAAAAATGGCTAAAAATAAGCAAATAGCCATAAATATACTTCAAAACAAAACAATATATCACATTGAGGGCTGAAGAGATGGCTTAGTGGTTAAAGCACTTGCCTGCAAAGACAAAGGACCTAGGTTCAATTCCTCTGAACCCATGTAAGTCAAATGCACAAAGTGGTGCATGGCTCTGGAGTTCATTTGCAATGGCTGGAGGGCCTGGTATGTCCATTCTCTCCCCTTCCCTCCCTCCCTGCCCCTCTTCCCCCCCCCCAAATATATGTAAATAAAAATAAAGTATTTTTTCAGCCAGGCATGGTGGGGTACAACCTTTAATCCCAGCACTTAAGGCAGAGATAGGAGGCTAGCCTTGGGTTTGAGGCTACTCTGAGACTACATAGTAAATTGCAGGTCAGCCTGGGCTAGAGACCCTACCTAGAAACTCCCCCACCAAAAAAAAAAAAAAAAAAAAAAAACCACATGAGGGCTGGAGAGAGATGGCTTAGAAGTTAAGTCACTTGCCTGCAAACCTAAGGACCCATGTTCAGCTCTCCAGATCCCACATAAGCCAGACACACAAGGTGATGCATGCACAAGTTCACACATGCACACAAAGTGGCACACACTTCTGGAGTTCCATTACAGTGGGTGGAGGCCCTGGCATGCCAATTCTCATATTCTCTCTTTCTCTCATTTAAAAAAAAATGGCCATAGCCGGGCATGGTGGCGCATGACTTTAATCCCAGCACTTGGGAGGCAGAGGTAGGAGGATCGCCGTAAGTTCGAGGCCACCCTGAGACTACATAGTTAATTCCAGGTCAGCCTCCTGGACCAGAGTGAAACCCTACCTCCAAAAACCAAAAAAAAAAAAAAAAAAAAAAATGGCCAGTCTGTTGGACTTGCCTCAAGAAAAAAAATTTTTTTTGGTTTTTTTTTGTTGCTGTTGTTGTTTGAGGTAGGGTCTCACTCTAGTCCAGGCTGACCTGGAATTCACTATATAGTCTCAGGGTGGCCTCAAACTCATGGCAATCCTCCTACCTCTGCCTCCCGAGTGCTGGGAATAAAGGCGTGTACCACCACGCCCAGCTCTCAAAAATTTTTTTAAATCACATGATTATATCAACAGATGTAGAAAAAGCTTATGAAAAGTCTGACATTTCCTCATTATTTAAAGCCAAAATATGGGCTAGGGAGATGACTTAGTGGGTAAAGTGCTTACTGTATACGCATGAAAACCTGAGTTTTGATCCCTAGTAATCCACGTAAGATGCCACGTGTGGTGGCACACACCTGTATTTCTAGCTCTGGCGAGGCAGAGACAGGGAATTCTTGGGATCCACTGGCTAGTCTAACCAAACAGCAAGCTTTGGGTTCAATGAGAGACGCTACCTCAAAGAATAAGAAAGAGAAAGCAACTGAGGAAGACCCCTAATTAATGTTCATCTCTAAACTCCATGTGCACACCCATGTGCACCCACATAAGAACATGCATACATGTATGCATACACACATAAACTACACACAGAAAAATGAAGAAACTAGGAATAGAAGGAATAATGTGAACATAATTAAGGTTATATGACAAACTTAAAGCAAACATTAAATGGGGGAAATCAGAAGCACAACCTCTTAACATCAAGGATGAACCAAGGGTGCCCACTCTCTGCATAAACTCAGCTAGAGAGCTAAGAGATGAGAAAGAAAGAGAGAAACTCAGAATACAAACAGGAAAGGAAGAAGGAAAAGCATCCCTATCTGCAAATATGATCCCCATTTAAAGGAACCTGGGTCACAATTTTTAAATTTCTTTAGGAATCTCCATATAATTTTCCATAATAGGTACACTAGAAATCATGGATTTCTATTGTTAATTGTGGGAAACATTGAACTGATTTTGTACAGTTTAATGAAAGCATCTCAGATTTGTTTTGGGGGGGATTGTTTTTGTTTCTCAGGTAGGATCTTACTCAAGCCCAGGCTGACCTGGAATTCACTATATAGTCTCAGGGTGACCTCGAACTCAAGGCAATCCTCCTACTTCTGCCTCCCAAGTGCTGGGATTAAAGGCATACGCCACTACGCCCGGCTCAGATATATTTTTGACTGAGATCTCATCACTCCCATTATATCTTCACACCTTCCTTTCCATATGACATACTCAGATCCATCCTGCAACAGGCATTGCTACTGCTCCTACGACCTATACCCATTGCCTTTCAACTTCCCCTCCCTTTTAAACTCAAGATGCAGCTAAACTTAGTGAGACACCCTCCTTTTCTAAATTCTGTATCTATGTTCCTTAAAATTCTCTCGAAATTTCCTTTCAAGGAAGATACTTTTAAACCCATATATAAACCACATACTTTTTGAAATATGTTTTAAATTGCTCTAAATACACTAAAATGCCAATGATCAATAATACAGAAGACTAAGGAGAACCCTATGCCCTAACCTCATACCACAATATACAGCCAGAGCTGGGAGTCCCTTTTCTCTCCTCACCCCACTTCTGCCTCACAGACAGCTAACAAACAAGCCTTATTCCTATTCTTCAACCCACTGTTCTGCCAATCAATCCCACTGTGGAGGAGTAAAAGCTGGAAAATATCGGGAACCAACTGTGCACTAATGGTGAGAAAGAAAGGGTCTACAGACTTCTGTAACCGCAGTCTAGCTAGATTCCCGAGTGTATGAACTGTATATTGGAAGAGTGCACAGAGATGAAACAGGCCATCTTTGACCCTTTCTCTATTGTTTTCTTCTGTGTTCTGGAGGAGGGTTTGTTTGTTTGATCAAAGGGTCTTGTATGTAAGCCCAGGCTGGCCTGGATCTCACAATCCTCCTGCTTCAGACCCATTAGTGCTAGGATGACAAGCATGTTGCCATGTCCAGCTATCTTTGAGAAAACCCAATGTTTCTTTCACCAAAGGATTACTGTTACCGTCCTTTTACAAGTTAGCCTCAATTAAAATACTCTCAGTCAGATATGACAGCCCCTTGTGGGCCACATAGCAAGTTTGAGGATAGCCTGGGCTACATAATATCTCAAGAAAGTAAGTTTGGATGGAGGAAGATGAAAAAGGAGTATAGGCAGGAAAAAAAAAGACCATTTTCGATTCTGCTTTTTATATGACTCTGTATTACTTGAATCTTTTATAGGAACATGTTATCTATCTTTTCAAAATTCTAGTTTACAGTTTCTCTTTACATAAGCAAAATTCTGATTGCTACAACTAAAATTAAAACCTTTACTAATTTTTTTAAAATGAAGTATTTCTTAATATAAATGTAAATATTAGGGCTCAGGAAGTAGCTCAAATGTTAAGGGCTTGCCTAGCTTACGTGAGTCCCTTAGTTCAATATCCATAAAGAAGAACAAATTTAAAATATAAGCCAGCCAGACATGGTGGCATATGCCTTTAATCCTAGCACTAGGGAGGCAGAGGTAGGAGGACTGACATGAGTTCCAGGCCACCCTGAGGCTACATAGTGAATTCCAGTTCAGCCTGGGCTAGAGCAAGACCCCACCTTGAAAACAAATGAAAAAAAGTGGCACAAGCATCTGGCACCAAGAGACCCTGGCATGGCCCCCACACACACACACAGACGGGGTGGGTGGTAAAGGGACAGAGAAACAAATAAATGGAAAAAATTTTAAGTTAAAATGCACAAGGTGGCAAATGCATCTGGAGTTCGTCTGCAGTGACCGAAGGCCCCAGTGCACCCATTCTCTATCTGCCTCTTTTTTTATCTCTCTCTCAAATAAATTTTGTATATATATGTATATATATATATATATAAATTTGTTTTTTTTCAAGGTAGGGTCTTGCTCTAGCCCAGGCTGACTTGGAATCCACGATGTAATCTCAGAGTGGCCTCAAACTCACTGCAATCCTCCTACCTCTGCCTTACGAGTGCTGGGATTAAAGGCATGTACCACCGTGCCCAGCAACAATTTTTTAAAATATTTCTTAAAATATTTTATTTTTATTCATTTCTTTGAGAGAGAGAGAGAAAAGATACAGAAATAGGCAGGTAGAGAGAGAGAGAGAAAGAATGAGAATGAGCGTACCAGGGCCTCCAGCCACTGCAAATGTACTCCACATGCATATGCCCCCTTGTGCATTTGGCTTATGTGGGTGCTGGGGAGTCGAACTTGGGTCCTCTGGCTTTGTAAGCAAGAGCCTTAACAGCTAAGCCACCTCTCCAGTCAAAAAAAATTTTTTTATAACGTTAAAACAGGGGCTTAGAGAGATGGTTCAGTTGCTAAGGCACTTGCCTTCAAAGCCTAACTACCCGAGTTCGATCCTCCAGTACCTACGTTAAGCCAGATGCACGGTAGCACATGCATCTGGAGTTCAGCTGCAGCAGCTAAAGGCCCTAGCATACCTATTCATTCATTTACACACACACACTCCTCCCCTTCTTCTCTCTCCTTGCAAATAAAAATAAATACAAATAAGCCGGGTGCACGGCTTTAATCCCAGCACTCGGGAGACAGAGTTAGGAGGATCACTGAGAATTTGAGGCCATCCTGAGACTACATAGTGAATTCCAGGTCAGCCTGAGCCAGAGTGAGACCCTACCTTGAAAAACCAAATAAATAAATACATACATATATACACACATACATACAAATAAATTTAGGTTAAGGCACAGGTTGGAGAGATGGCTTAGCAGTTAAGGTGCCTGACTGTGATGCCTAAGGAACCAGGTTTGATTCCCCAGTATGCACATAAGTCATATGTACACGGTGGCACATATGTCTGGAGTTTGTTTGCAGTGGCTAGAAAACCTGCTGTACCCATTCTCTCTCTCTCTCAAATAAGCAAATAAATATTTGAAAAAAAAAAAAAAAAAAAAAAAAAAAAAAGAAGTTAAGGCAAGCCGGGCATGGTGACACATGCCTTTAATCCAGCACTGGAGAGGCAGACATAGAAGGATCGCTGTGAATTCAAGGCCAGCCTGGAATACATAGTGAATTCCAGGTCAGCTTAGGCTAGAGCGAGACCCTACCTCGAAAAAAAAAAAAGTTAAGGCAGGGCTGAAGAAATGGCTTAGCAGTTAAGGCGTTTGCCTACAAAGCCAAAGGACCTAGGTTCAATTCCCCAGGACCCACGTAAGCCAGATGCACAAAGTGGCACATGCATCTGGAGTTCGTCTGCAGTGGCTGGAGGCCCTGGCATGCCCATTCTCTCTCTCAAATAAACAAATAAAAATTAAAAAACAAAAATTTAGCCGGGTGTGGTGGTGCATGCCTTTAATCCCACCCAGCACTCGAGAGGCAGGGTAGAATGATCATCATGAGTTCGAGGCCACCCTGAGACTACATAGTGAATTCCAGGCAGCCTGAGCTAGAGTGAGACCCTACCTTGAAAAAAAAAAAAAAAAAAAAAAAAAAAAAACTTTAAAGTTCAGGCACTTACCAGCAAAGCCTAATGACCCAGGTTTGATTCCCCAGTATCCATAGCCAGATTCACAAAGTGATGCATGAATCTGGAGTTCATTTGTAGCAGCTAGAAGCTCTACAGTGCCCATTCTCTCCTCCTCCCTCCGATCTCTCTCTCTCTCTCTCTCTCTCTCTGGAAATAAATAAATAAATAAAGCTGGGTGGGTGTTCATTTGCAGTGGCAAGAGATGCTGGCATGCCCCAACTCTACTGTGCACACGCGCACACATAAACACACACACAAACACACACACGCTCGCGCGTCGGTAAATGACTTTTTTAAAGTAAAAGTGAAGCCGGGCATGGTGGCACACGCCGTTAATCCTAGCACTTAGGAGGCAGAGGTAGGAGGATCACCATGAATTCGAGGTCACCCTGAGACTACATAGTGAATTCCAGGTCAGCCTGGGTTAGAGTGAGACCCTATCTCGAGCCCCCCACCCCTCAAAAAAAAAACTAATAAAGTAAAAGTGAAAATGGGGCTAGAGATGAAGAGATGGCCTAGCGGTTAAGGCATTTGCCTGCAAAGCCAAAGGATTCTGGCTTGACTCTCCAGGACCCACATAAGCCAGATGCACAAGGGGCACATGCATCTGGAGTTCGATTGCAGTGGCTGGAGGACCTGGTGAGCCCATTCTCTCTCTCTCTCTCTCTCCCTCCCTCCTTCTGTCTCTTAAATAAATAAATAAATAAATAAATAAAATATAAAGTAAAAGTGAAAATGTCAGCCAAGTGTGGTAGTGTACACCTTCTCATTGTTTTTAGAAAACAGAATAACAAGCCGGGCGTTGTGGCGCACGCCTTTAATCCCAGCACTCAGGAGGCAGAGGTAGGAGGATTGCCGAGAGTTCAAGGCCACCCTGAGACTACATAGTTAATTCCAGGTCAGCCTGGACCAAAGTGAGACCCTACCTCGAAAAACCAAAAAAAAAAAGAAAATAGAATAACAAAGATGCCAATGGAACCTGGCAAAATTTCAATTTTTTAAATATTTTATTTAATATTTTATTTTTCATTTATGTATTTTCATTTATTTATTTATTTATTTGAGGCAGGGGGGAGTGAGAATGGGCACATCAGAACCTCTAGCCACTGCAAACTAACTCTAGATACATACACCACCATGTGCATCTGGCTTACATGGGACCTGGAGAATTGAACCTGGGTCCTTAGCTTTTGCAGTCAAGGGCCTTAACTGCTAAGCCATCTCTCCAGCCCTATTCATTTATTTTAGAGAGGGTGGGAGAGAGAATGGGTGCACGAGGACCTCTAGCCACTGCAAATGAACTCCATACGCATGTGCCACTTTGAGCACCTGGGTTTATGTGGGTACTGGGGGACTCAAACCTGGGCATTTGGCTTTGCAGGCAAGTGCCTTAACCACTAAGCCACATCTCCAGGCCCCTGGCAAAATTTTATATGCTACCAAGTTGGAGTCACAGGAGTTTGTAAAAAAAAAAAAAAAAAAAAAAAAAAAAAAAATAGTGAAGTGTGAAGTACATGTGTAACAGTATGTGCAATGTGCTTTAGATTATGACAGAACATATTAATTACCTACTCAGATATTCAGTAACTTTTTTTTCTTTTGAGACAAAGTCTTATGTAACCTAGGTTGGCTATAAACTCCTGATTTTTCTGGCTCTACCTCCCATATGCTGGGTCACAGACATGCCTTGAGGTGTCACTACACATAACATATTTTTCTAATTTTTTTGAAGCAAGGTCTCACTCTAGTCCAAGCTGACCTGGACTCAGAGCAATCCACCTACCTTAGTATGGAAATCAAGGTGTGCTCACCACACCAGACTTAATTCTTTTATTTTTAAATATCTAAATATTTAAATATCTAAAACATTTATTTATTTGCAAGGGGAAAGAGAGAATATGAATGAGAGAATGAGTGCACCAGGGCTTAATGCCACTACAAACAAACCACAGATACATGCGCCACTTTGTTTATCTGGATTTATGTGTATACTGGAGATCTGAATCCAGCCATCAGGCTTTCAAAGCAAATGACTTGAACTGCTGAGCCATCTCCCCAGCCCCTGACTTGATTCTTTTTGACTTGAAGCCTGACTAGTACTAGCCCAGGCTGGCCTTTAAGTCTAATTCTCTACCTCAGCCTCTTGAGTGAGTAGGTGGTTGGGTAGAATGCAAGTTGTGCACTACCAGGTCTAGCTCAGCAATTTAGACTGGTTTTTTTCCATGAGATGTAATTGCCAATGATTTTTATCTGCCTCCTACACTCATCACGTAAATCATAAACTGCAATAGTTACATCTAGGTAATGTAAACACTGACCTGCGAGTATATATCAGGTTCTTCCACTTAGCTTGGTGTGCAGAGAAGTAATGTTAGAGCTGACATCTGAACAGTGAGTATGTGCTAAGAAAATGAGAGAAGGGAAGGTAAACAGATCAAAAGTGAGCATAAGTGGAATGACTTACAGGTTCATAGACTTGTATGCTACAGTATAAACAAAGGGGAGAGAGTCATTTGAAAGGAGGTAGGTGGGACTCAGGTTCAGCAAGGCTTACTGGCTGTTTTAGGGATTTTGGTCATTTTTCTTTTCCTTCAGTGCTAATAAGGTTCACTGAAAACTTCTTTCACATTTTTTTAAGAGGCAGGGTCTTTTCATCTACTCTTCCAGAACACATATTCCTTCAGCCTTAAAAGTAATGGTATAAACTGGATGTGGTGGCACATGCTTCTAATCCCAACACTAGGGAAGCAGAGGTAGGAGGATTGCCATAAGTTCGTGGCCGACCTGGACTAGAGCAAGACTCTACCTTGAAAAGAAAAAGTCATGGCATAGCCAGGCGTACTGGCACATGCTTTAATCCCAGTACTGGGAGGCAGAGGTAGGAGGAACACAGTGAGTTTGAGGCCACTTGGAGACTACATAGTAAATTTCAGGTCAGCTTAGGCTAGACCAAGACCCTACCTGGAAAAAACAAACAAACAAAAAAACAAGTAGTGGTATACAGCTGGAGAGATGGCCCTTCAGTTGAGGCACTTGCCTGCAAATCCTAACAACATAGGTTCGATTCCTCACTACCCACATAAAGGCAGATGTAGAAAGTGACACATGTATCTGGAGTTCATTTGCAGTGGCGAGAGGCCCTGGTGCACCCATTCTATATATCTTCTGTCTCTGTCTCTTGCTGCATGCAAATAAATAAACAAAAATATTTGTTGGAGCCGGGTGTGGTGGCACACACCTTTAATCCCAGCACTTGAAAGGCAGAGGTAGGAGGATCGCTGTGAATTCAAGGCCACCCTGAGACTACGTAGTGAATTCCAGGTCAACATGGACTAGAGCGAGATTGTACCTTGAAAAACCAAAAAAAAAAAAAAAAAAAAAAAAAAAATTGTTTTTTTTTTTTTTTTTTTGGGATTGTTTTGTTTCTTCAAGGTAGGATCTCACTCTAGCTCAGACTGACCTGGAATTCACTATATAGTTTCAGGATGGCCTTGAACTCATGACAATCCTCCTACCCAGGCCTCCCAAGTGCTGGAATTAAAGGCATGTGTCACCATACCCAGTCAATAAATAAAAATATTTTTTAAAGTAGTGGTATTGGGCTGGAGAGATGGCTTAGTGGTTAAGGCACCTGCCTGCTAAGCCTAAGAACTCCCGTTCAATTCTCCAGGTCCCATGTTTAGCCAGACACAAAAAAATGACACAAGGGTGCAATGCTGCACTTGCCCAAAAGGGGGCACATGTGTCTGGAGTTCCTTCATAGTGGCTGAGAGGCTGCTGGCACGCGCATTCTCTGTCTCTCTCCAAAAAAAAAAAAAGGAGTGGTATTTGGGGCTGGAGATATGGCTTAGTGGTTAAGGCGCTTGCCTGCAAAGCCAAAGAACCCAGGTTCAATTCCCCAAGACCCATGTAAGCCAGACGCACAAGGTGGCACATGTGTCTGGAGTTCATCTGCAGTGGCTGGATGCACTAGTGCACCCATTCTCTCTTTCTCTGTCTATCTCTCTCTCTAATATATAAATAAATAAATATTTTTAAGGTAGTGGTATTTGGCTGCCACGCCCAGCCAATAAATAAAAATATTTTTTAAACCGGGCGTGGTGGCACACACCTTTAATCCCAGCACTCGGGAGGCAGAGGTAGGAGGATCGCCGAGAGTTCGAGGCCACCCTGAGACTACATAGTTAATTCCAGGTCAGCCTGGACCAGAGTGAGACCCTACCTCGCAAAACCAAAATATATATATATATATTTTTTTTTTTTTTTTTAAAGTAGCCAGGCGTGGTGGCACACGCCTTTAATCCCAGCACTCTGGAGGCAGAGGTAGGAAGATCACCATGAGTTCCAGGCCACCCTGAGAAAACAGAATAAATTCCCAGTCAGCATGAGCAAGAGTGAGACCCTACCTCGCAGAAAAAAAAAAAAAAAAAACTGAAAGAGCATGATTGGCAAGATAAGGCCATATACAGGGCCTCTCAGACTTCACTGAGTGATTTGTATGTCTTAGTCTGTTTTACTACAGCAAAATATCACAGACAAGGAAATGTATGAACAGAACAGAATAGCAACAAAAAGCAGGGACATCCAAAATCAAGTTGTAGGCATTTGATGTCAGGTGAAGAGCTCTTGCTATATCCTCACAGTGCAGAAGGCTACAGGACAAGAAAGCCAAACTCACTTCTCCTAGCCCTTTTTTTAAAAATTTATTTATTATTTATTTGCAAGCAAGAGAAATAGAAGAGAGACAGAGAGAATGGGTGTGCAGGGCTACTAGCTGCTGCAAACAAACTACAGATGCATGTGATACTTCGTGCAACTGTCTTTACTTGGGTACTGGGGAATTGAATACTATGCCATCTCTCCAGCCCTCCTAGACCCCTTTTATTAGAACACTTATACCCACTCATGAGAGCAGAACCCTCATGATAAGCACCTCCCGAAAGGCCTCCCTTCAATAACATCACTTTAGGGATGAAGCTGAACATGGACTGTGAAGAGTGCTATCATTTCAGCTACAGCAGCATGTTTATGGTAAATCATCAAGTAGACTCAAGCAGGAGAGTGACATGATTAGAATCCTTTTCTAAAAGTACATAGTATTACATGCAAAAGCTCAGCATGGATAATGAATCATAGGAAGATATAAAGAGGATAACTGAGAAGCTGTAACAGCTGTCTAATCAACAAATAATGTTTTGTGATGAATGATACAGTAGATATGGAATAGGCATATTTAAGAATCATTTAGGGGCTGGAGAGATGGCTTAGCGGTTAAGCACTTGCCTATGAAGCCTAAGGATCCCGGTTCAAGGCTCGATTCCCCAGAACCCACGTAAGCCAGATGTACAAGGTGGCACATGCATCTGGAGTTTATTTGCAATGGCTGAAAGCCCTGGTGTGCTCACACTCTGCCTCTCTTTCTCTGTTGCTCTCAAATAAATAAATAAATAAATAAAAATTAAACCTTTAAAAAAAAAGAATCATTTAGGCCAGGCACAGTGGCACACGCCTTTAATCTCAGCACTCAGAAGGCAGAGGTAGGTGGATCTCTGTGAGTATAGGGCCACCCTGAGACTACATAGTGAATCCCAGGTCAGCCTGAGCTACAGTGAGATCCTACCACAAAAAAACCAAAAACAAAGAATCATTTAGAGGGATGGAGAGATGGTTTAGCAGTTAAAGTGCTTGCCTGTGAGGCCTAAGGACCCAGGTTCCACTCCCCAGAACCCATGTCAACCAGTTGCACAAAGTGGCACACGCATCTGGAGTTCGTTTACAGTGACTAAGGCCCTAGCACACCAATTGTCTCTCTTTCTCTCTCTCTATTAAAAATAAGAGTGGAGGGATGGCTTAGCAGTTAAGGCATTTGCCTGCAAAACCAAAGGACCCAGGTTCGATTCCCCAAGATTCACATTAGCCAGATGGACAAGGGAGTGGGTGTTCGTGTCTGGAGTTTGTTTGCAGTGGCTAGGGGCCCTGACACACCCATTCTCTCTCTCTTCTTTGTCAAATAAATAAATAAAAATAAAAATAAAGGAAGAAGGGAAGGGAAGGGAAGGGAAGGGAAGGGAAGGGAAGGGAAGGGAAGGGAAGGGAAGGGAAGGGAAGGGAAGGGAAGGGAAAGGAAAGGAAAGGAAGGGAGCCAGCCAGGCGTGGTGGCACACACCTTTAATCCCAGCAATTGGGAGGCAGAGGTAGAAAGATCACAGTGAGTTCCAGGACATCCTGAGATTACACAGTGAATTCCAGGTCAGCGTGCACTAGAATGAGACTCTACCTCAAAAAAAAAAAAAAAGTCAGTGTGGTGGCACACGACTTTAAGCACTCAGGAGGCAGAGGTAGAGGATCATCATGAGTTTGAGATCACCCTGAGACTACATAGTGAAATCCAGGTTAGTATGGGCTACAGTGAGACCCTACCTTGAACCCCCCCAAAAAAAAAACAAAAATTAATTAATTAATTAGTAAAAGAAGAATCATTTAGAGCTGGGTGTGATGGTGTATGCCTTTAATCTCAGCACTCAGGAAGCAGAGGTAGGAGAATGGCTCTGAATTCGAGGCCTGCCTGAAATAACATAGTGAATTCCAAGTCATCCTGGGATAGAGCAAGACCCTACCTCAAAAAAACAAAAAATTAGCCAGGCATGGTGGCGCATGCCTTTAATCCCAGCATTGAGAAGGAAGAGGTAGGAGGATCGCCATGAGTTCAAGGTCACCCTGAAACTACATAGTGAATTCCAGGATCAATATAGTGAGACCCTACCTCAAAAAAAAAACAAAATAAAGAGCTGGGCGTGGTGGCACACCAGAGGCAGGAGGACTGTTATGAGTTCAAGGCCACCCCGAGAATATATAGTGAATTACAGGTCAACCTGGGCTAGAGCGAAACCCTACCTCGAAAAAAAAAAATAAGGGCTGGAGAGATGGCTTAACAGTTAAGGTGCTTGCCTGCAAAGCCTAAGGACTCATGTTCAGCTCTCCAGGTCCCATGTAAGCCAGACGCACAGTGATGCAAGTTCACAATGTCGCACATGCGCACAAGGGAGTGCATGTGTCTGGAGTTCAACTGCAGTGGCTGGAGGCCCTAGAGCCTCTCTCTCTCAATCTCTTACATTTAAAAAAAAAAAAAAAAAAAAAAAGCCAAGCTGAGTATGGTGGCACACACCTTTAATCCCAGCGCTTGGGAGGCAGAGGTAGGAGGACTGCCATGAGTTCAAGGCCACCCTAAGATTACACAGTTAATTCCAGGTCAGCCTGGGCCAGAGTGAGACCCTACCTTGAAAAACCAAAAAGGCCAGTCTGTTGGGCTGGCCTCAAAATAAATAAATAAATCTTTTTAAAATAAATTTGTTTAAGCCAGGTATGGTGGCGCATGCCTTTAGTCCCAGTACTCAGGAGGCAGAAGAAAGTCAGTCTGGACTATACAGTGAGACCCTACTTCAAAAAAATTGTTTAAAACAAAAATATGGGCTGGAGAGATGGCTTAGTGGTTAAGGCACTTGTTTGTGAAGCCTAAGGACTAAGGCCCTGGTGTTCTCATTCTATCTCTATTTGCCTCTTTTTCTTTTTAATGTATATTTTATTTATTTATTTGAGAGAATGAGGCAGAGAGAGAGAGAAGAGAGGGAGAGAATGGGCACACCAGGGCCTCCAGCCACTGCAAACCAACTCCAGACACATGTACCCCCTTGTGCATCTGGCTTACGTGGGTCCTGGAGAATCGAACCGAGATCATTTGGCTTTGCAGGCAAACACCTTAACAGCTAAGCCATCTCTCCAGCTCCTCTCTCTTTCTTAAATAAATAAATATTAATATATTAATATGTATAAAATCAGGGCAAGAGAGATGGCCCAGCGTGTAAAGCCTGAGCTAGAGTGAGACCCTACCTCGAACAACCAAAAAAAAAAAAAGGGTGGTTGGACATGTTAATGAAGTAAGCAGAGTTCAGTTAATTTTATGGAAGCTCTTTAGAAAAGTAAGTTTATCCATACTGTATCACATCATGTTTATTAAGTTTTATTGTCCATCCTAACCCTGGGTCAAATAGACCTGGCTCACCAATTCTTATGAATTAGTATGTTTTAGGACTATATTCTATTTGGAAGCGGGTATCAATTCTAACATCTCTTTCCTTTTCAAACTTTAATATTGTGATAGATTTCCATGTGCTTCCATATGGTCAATTTAGATGATTAGTTTTAGCAGGTTTCATTTCTTTGCAAAGCTTTTAGATCCTTTTCCATGCTTTTGCTTTCTCTGGTTCATTCTGGTAGTTGAAAATACCAATACTCAAACTGGAAAGATGGCTCAGCAGTTAAGGGGCTTGTCCACAAAGCCTAAAAACCCAGGTTTGATTGCCCAGTACCCACATAAAAGCCAGATGCACAAACTGAGGCATGCATCTGGAATTCATTTTCAGCAGCTGGAGGCCCTGCCATGCCTATTCCCTCTGTCTCCCTTTCTCTTCTCTCTCTTCTCACTCTCTTTCTGCTTGCAAATAAATAAATAACTATTTTTTAAGAACAGTGCAGTACTATTATAAATTCTTGTCAGAGCCAGGCATGGTGGCATATGCCTTTAATCCCAGCACTACTCAGGAGGCAGAGGAAGGAGGATCACTATGAGTTCGAGGCCACCCTGAGAATATATAGTTAATTCCAGGTCACCTGGGCCAGATTAAGACCTACCTAGGGGTGGGAGGGAATTCTTACCAGGCATGGTGGCGCACGCCTTTAATCTCAGCACTTGGGAGGCAGAGGTAGGAGGATTGCTGCAAGTTGTAGGCCACCCTGAGACTACATACTGAATTCCAGGTCAGCCTGGAATAGAGCAAGACCCCACCTTGGGGAAAAAAAAAAAATCTAACCTTGCAGGACGTGGTGGCATACATCTTTAATCACAGCACTCAGGAGGCAGAGGCAGGAGGATCACCATGAGTTCGAGGCCACCCTGAGACTATATAGGTCAGCCTGGGCTAGAGTTAATCCCTACCTTGAAAAAAATAATAAAAAATAAAATAAAATAAAACAAACAGAATCTAACAAAGCTAATTCTTATTCTCTGTGGGCTCAGCAACCATGTATTAAAACCAACAATTGCAGATCCAAAATACTGAGGAAAAGAAACCTCCCTCTCTACATGTTACAGACTTACTTTCCTTGTCATTACACCCTAAATACAAGAATACTTACATAAAATTTACATTGCACTCAGTATTATAAATAACCTAGAGATGAGCCAGGCATGGTGGCACACGCCTTTAATCCCAGCACTTGGGAGGCAGAAGTAGGAGGATCATTCAAGAGCACCCGGAGAATACAGAGTGAATTCCAGGTGAGCCTGGGCTAGAGTGACACTCTACTTCGAAAAACAAAAAAAAAAAAAAAAAAGTAATAACCTAGAGATCATTTAATATATATAGGAGTTTGAGTGTAGGTTTGATGCAAATACTATTCCATTTCATGTAAGGGACTAGAATATCCAGGAATGTCTGGCATCCTTGGGATGGCGGTCCTACAATCAATACCCCATCATCAGTGAAAGACAAGTGTATATTACTCTCTACTGTTCTCTATCATCTTCATATTCTTTTCAACACCTTTACTGCAGAAAGCAGCCTATTCAGGATTAAAAGCAATTTGGGATGTGGAATCTTAAATGGTAGGTTTGATTGTAGGCACTAGATTTCTCATATGCTCTGGAGGAGAAAGAGGAAGACAATAATGGAGGAAGAAGAGAAAAAGGAAGATTACTAAGAGGAGGGCAGGGAAGGGCAAGGACACCACACACAAGCCTGCAGACCCAGCTCTCCTGAGATGGAAGCAGGAAATATGCTTGAGCCCAGGAGTTTAAGGCCAGCCTCTTTGGGCAACATGACAATATGTCTTTTCAAAAATAATTTTTAGGAAGCCGGGCGTGGTGGCGCACGCCTTTAATCCCAGCACTCGGGAGGGAGAGGTAGGAGGATCGCAGTGAGTTCAAGGCCACCCTGAGACTACACAGTTAATTCCGGCTCAGCCTGGGCCAGAGTGAGACCCTACCTCGAAAAAACAAAATAATAATAATAATAATTTTTAGGGCCGGGGGATGGCTTAGCGTTTAAGGCATTTGCCTGCAAAGTCAAAGGACCCAGGTTCAATTCCCCAGGACCCATGTTAGCCAGATGCACAAGGGGACGCACGCATCTGGAGTTCGTTTGTCATGGCTGGAGGCCTTGGCATGCCCATTCTCTCTCTCTCCCTCTCTGTCAAATAAATAAATAAATAAATAAATAAATAAATAAATATTTTTAGCCGGGCATGGTGACACATGCCTTTAATCCCAGCACTCGGGAGGCAAAGGTAGGATCACCATGAGTTCAAGGCCACCCTGACACTACAAAGTGAATTCCAGGTCAGCCTGGACTAGAGTGAAACCCTACCTCAAAAAACCAAAACAAATAATAATAATAATGATAATAATTTTTAAGGGCTGAAGAGATGGCTTAGCAATTAAGGTGTCTCCCTGCAAAGCCAAAGGATCCCGCTTCTATTACCTAGGACCCATGTAAACCAGATGCACATGGGGGCACACACATCGTTTGCAGTGGCTTCAGGCCCTGGCACGCCCATGCTCTCCCTCTCTCTCTCTCTCTCTAGTCTCAGGGTGGCCTCAAACTCAAGAGGATCCTCCTACCTCTGCCTCCCAAATGGGATTAAAGGGATGGGCCACCATGTCCGGCTCTCTCTCTCAAATAAATAAAGAAATAAAAGATTAAAATAAATACATAAATAAAATAATTGTTAAGCTGGGCATGGTGGCACATGCCTTTAATCCCAGCACTCAGGAGGCAGAAGGAGGAGGATTGCAGTGAGTTTGAGGCCACACTGAGCTACCTTGAAAAACCAAAAATAAAAAAGTAGTTAAGATTAAGTGTGCATAACAAAGCAAATGTCATGGAAGTTGGGTAATGCAAATAAAACTAACTAGTCCTTGGTAATAAGACTAAAGATTAGAACATATTTGTTAAACTAGATTGAAGTGCCTGGAATTCCTGCCAAAAATTAAAAAGAAAAAGAGAAGCTTTGTGGAAGACTGTTCTGTCCTTATCCAGTTTAGCAATCTTCATCCTGAGAAACTTAGTAAGTTTCTACTCCTCTTCACACAGCTTTCTTTCCTATTCCCCCAAACAGGTCCCATAACAAAAGCAGTAAGAGCTCTATAGCTGAGTGTGTGCAAGTTACGTAAAGGTTCCTAGACCTAGGCCACCAGGAAAAAACATTCAATCACACAGAAGATGGAAACAGCAAGGACTTAGCAACATATAAAAAAGACTTTTGAGCTGGAGAGATGGCTTAGTGGTTAAGGCACTTGCATACAAAGCCAAAGGACCCAGGTTTGATTCCCCAGAAGCCACGTAAGCCAAATGCACAAGGTGGCACATGCGTCTGGAGTTCATTTGCAGCGCTGGAGGCCCCAGTGTCCCCATTCTCTCTCTCTGCCTCTTTCTCCCTCTCAAATAAATAAAAATTAATAATAAAAATAAAAGACTTTCCTCGGGCTGGGGAGATGGCTAAGCGGTTAAAGTGCTTGCTTGCAAAGTCTAAGGATTGGGGTTCAATTCCCCAGTACCCACCTAAAGCTAGATGCACAAGGTGACACATGTATCTGGAGTTGGTTTGCAGCGATTGTAGGCCCTGGCACAACTATATTCTCTCTCTCTCTCTCTCTCTCTCTCTACCTCCTTTCAAATAAATAAAAAATAAAATAAAATGAATACTTTCCATTTTTAGTATCATTTCCCTATAATGTTTAAACTC
This sequence comes from Orientallactaga sibirica, assembly GCA_036365145.1. Lineage (NCBI taxonomy): Eukaryota > Metazoa > Chordata > Mammalia > Rodentia > Dipodidae > Orientallactaga > Orientallactaga sibirica. The sequence continues at coordinate 22,650,662 of JAEOAD010000028.1, read as the reverse complement.
CCATCATTTTTTTTTCTTTTGGTTTTTTTTCAAGGGTCTCACTCTAGCTCAGGCTGACCTGGAATTGACTCTGTAGTCTCAGGGTGGCCTTGAACTCAGGGCAATCCTCCCACCTCTGCCTCCAACATCTCTGCCTCCAGAGTTCTGGGATTAAAGGCATGACCACCACGTCCAGCCCTAAACTCCCATCATTTTGAAAATATTTTTACTTTGTGTGTGTGTGTGTGTGTGTGTGTGTGTGTGTGTGTGTTGCCCTGGCAAACCCATACTATTTCTCTCATGCAGATAAATAAAAATTATATTTAAGCACAATGTGGTGGCACATACCTTTAATCCCAGCATTTAGGAGACAGAGGTAGGAGGATTGCCATGAGTTCAAGGCCACCCTGAGACAATATAGTGAATTCCAGATCAGCCTGGGCTAGAGCAAAACCCTACCTCAAAAAAAAAAAAAAAAAAAAAAAAAAAAACAGAGCTCAAGAGATGGCTTAGCAGTTAACTGCTTGCCTGTGAAGCTAAAGCACCCAGGTTCAATTCCCCAGAACCCACATAAGCCAGATGCACATGGTGGCACATGTATCTGGAGTTCTTCTGCAGTGACTAGAGGCCGTGGTGTGCCCATTCTGTCTCTCTCCCTCCCTGTCTCTATCTGCCTCTTTCTCTCTCAAACAAATAAATAAATAAATAATTTAAAAAAACAAAACAGAAGAAAATAAAAGATCAAAACCCAAAAAATTGTATGTATGAAAGCTATGAAAACTGAATTCTCAAGATAAAACTCACCCAAGCAGTAACTTGACTCACAATGGGTATAAAAACACTTTCGCCACTAGGCAGCTCCACATCACAGTACATGTGAGGCTGAGGTTGAAGGAACATGCACTTGAGGCCAGGCTGGACTACATAGTGAGTTCCAGTTTAGCCTGGGCTATAATGAGACTGTGTCTCATGGGGAGGGGGGATGGGGAAGACACACAGAGAGAAAGAGGCAGATAGACAGACATAGCATGACTTATCCTAATCAGGGATACTGATTAGCTAAATTAAAATTTGTTAGTGGGGTGTAGTGGTGCACACCTTTAATCCCAGCACTCTGGAGGCAGAGGTAGGAGGATCGCCTTGAGTTCAAGGCCACCCTGAGACTACCTAATGAATTCTAGGTCAGCCTGGGCTAGAGTGAGACCCTACCTGGAAAAACAAAACAAAACAAAACAAAACAAAAATGTTAATTTTTTTTTTAGTGTTTTGTTTTTAGTTTTTCCAGGTAGGGTCTGTCTCTAGGCCAGGATATGTAGTCTCAGGGTGACCTCAAACTCATGGCAATCCTTCTACCTCTGCTTCTTGAGTGCTGGGAGTAAAGGTATGAGCCATAGGCTGGGGAAATGGCTTAGTGGTTAAGGCATTTGCCTGTGAAGCCTAAGGACCCTGGTTCAATTCCCCAGGACCCACATAAGCCAGATTCACATGAGGGCGCATGCGTCTGGAGTTTGTTTGCAATGGCTAGAGGCCCTGGTGCACCATTCTCTCTTTCTCGCTGCCTCTTTCTCTCAAATAAATAAAATAAAATAATAGCCAAGGATGGATGACCCTAAATTTCTTATCCTCCTGCCTCTACCTTCCAACTCCTAGGATTATAGGCATGCACTAACACCCAGGGTTTATGTGGCCCTAGAGATCCATCCAAGGTCTTGTGTACGCCAAGCAAACACTGTACCAAATAAACCACATCCTGAGCCCACCAAGAAGTTTTAAAAAGTTGCCAAGTTGGCCAGGTGTGGTGGCACACATCTTTAATCCCAGCACTCAGGAGGCAGGGGTAAGAGGATCGCCGTGAGTTCAAGGCCAGCCTGAGACTACATGGTGAATTTCAGGTCAGCCTAAGCTAGAGTGAGACCCTACCTCAAAAAACCAAAAACAAACAACAACAAAAAAGTTCCCATGGGGGGGGGGAGAATTGCGGCTTATAACTACCAGAAAAAGAAACAGTCAACAAACAGGTTAAAACACGTTACTGTTACTAACAGTTGCCAACAAGCAGAAGTTACCACACCATGTTCTTGTCAGATTTCCCAACATGTATAACCAAAACAGGCCACCCCTATATGAAGCCCTTCAGAGAAGAAATGAATGACTGGAACAAATGAATTTCCTTTGTTCTCCCTTCAAAACCTTTAAAACTGCTGGGTGTAGGCTGGAGAGATGGCTCAGTGGTTAAGGCACTTGCCTGAAAAGCCTAACTACCCTGGTTCAATTCCCCAATACCAACATAAAGCCAGGTGCACAGAGGTGCATGCATATGGAGTTAGTTTGGAGTGGCTAAAGGCCCTGATGTGCCCATTCTGTCTGTCTCCTCTCTATATGTCTCTGCTTGCAAATAAATCAATTTTAAAAAAATTTTTAACTGAGATGGTCGTAGTGCTGCACGTCTTTAATCCTAGCACTTGTGGGCAGAAGTACGAGGATCACCGTGAGTTCAAGGCCACCCTGAGACTAGGTAGTGAATTCTAGGTCAGTATGGGCTAGAGCTAGACACTACCTTGAGAGGGGGAAAAAAAGCTACCAGGCGTGGTGGCACAGCCTTTAATTCCAGTACTGGGTAGGAAGAAGTAGGAAGATCATTGTGAGTTCGCCACCAGTCTGTGACTACATAGTGAATTCCAGGTCAGCCTGGACTGGGCTGGAGTGAGACCCTACCTCAAAATGTTTAACATCTACAAACTACAGATCATTTTCTTTGTTTCTTTCTTTTTTGGTTTTTCAAGGTAGGGTCTCATTCTAGCCCAGGCTGACCTGACCTGAAATTCACTATATATCTCAAAGTGGCCTTGAACTTGTGGCAATCCTCCTACCTCTATCTCCCAAGGGCTGGGATTAAAGGTGTGCGCCACTATTTTCGATATCCAGTTCCTTAAAATTTTTGTTTGCTTTCTTTCTTTTTTTTTTTTTTTTTTTTTTCCAAGGTAGGGTCTGGCTCTAGCCCAGGCTGACCTGGGATTCACTATGTAGTCTCAGCATCCTTAAGATTTTAAATTTATTTATTTCAGAGAGACAGAATGTGCCAGGGCCTATAGCCACTGAAAACAGTGCCACCTTGTGCATCTGGCTAACATGGGTCCTGGGGAATCAAACCTGGGTCCTTTGGCTTTGCATCTTAACCTCTAAACCATCTCTCCAGGCCCCATTCTTAAAAATTTTAAATGTGTTTTAAATGGTTATAAAGTTTTACAAGTATCAGTAGACATGGCAGGCACCCAACAAGTTTATCAGAATTCCTAAAGTCAATTGAAAAAAAAGAGAGGAAGACAAATTCCTAGTTATGCTACTGAAGATACAATGTCACTATGGACACTGACAAATATTCGAAAAATTCTGAGAAAAGTATCTGCCTCTCAAAATAAAGACTAAAATAAATACTTCAGTTCTGAATTGCAATAACCCTAATCTTTCAAAGCATGTTTTGGTCTTTCCTTATCCTAACAAGTGAATTTTTGTATCATGACAGTGATACAAAGAACTCTGCCACTTTATTTATATCTACTGTAAACTGTTAGTTTACACAACAAGATCTACAAATCAAACTAGCACACTCCCTTTCCCTTCCAATCACTAAAATAAAAACAAGCATCTGTCATCGCCAAGGTGCCAAGAATTTCCCAATACATTAACAGGTAAATTTTATGTGTTGCTCAAAGGATCCATGTTTGGTAATCTACTTGGATTCGTACCCTATACATGAATTTAGGCTAAAGGGGAAGAAACCACAGAAAATATGCAAGCGGCGATGACACCATTCTATTTTAAGTTCCAAAGCCAACAGTCACGAACTTTTGGAGGAAGCGTATTTCAGACATTTTCCTCCCAAGTAGTTAGGGACAATTTCGCGTTTTATACTAACGAGGGTACATTATCCGGAGGCGGAAGTGAATAAGATGAGAAAGGCAGAAAAGCCGACTTGAAGAAACCGACGACAAGCACTCCAGATTTACAAACCTTCAATTAAAAGGCATTTTTATTCTTTCAGATTTAACTTCCACCCAACGCCCTGCCTCACTCAGTCCCAACACCCGTTTCCTTCTCTCCAGGGAGGGCTGTGTAATGTGACTCATGAAAAAAAAAATTTTCTTAATAAATAAATAAATAAAAAGACACACCCTCTGGGCTGCACTGACATAATCACCCGCACCCCACCCCGCGCCGACATACACATACACACACACACACACACACACACACACACACACCCCGCTTTTCCTCCGGGCTCCCTTCCGCTGCCGGCCCCGCTCGGGCGAGGCGGCCGCGGGGGGCAGCGCCGGGCTCGGGCTCGGGCTCGGGGGGCAGCGGTTCCCGCTCCCATTTTCTCCCTCCGCTGCCTGCTCTCAAGCACCGCGGCCACTTCCTGTATCGCAGCGCAACTCCCCGAGCCGCCGGGGGGCCGGGAGCCGGGGCAGCGGCCGCGGCGGAGGTTCGGGGCCGCGCTCTCTCTCTTTCTCGGCCATCCCGCCGGGCGGCTGCTCCCTCCGGGCGGCCGGGCGGTGGATCCTCGGCGCCCGGGGCCGGTCCGCACGCCCCGTCGGCGTTCCTCACCTGTATGTAGTTGTTTTCACAGTAGTCCGCCACCCGGGTCAGGTTCTGGTAACTCTCTATCAGCGCCCTCTTGCCGGACGGGATCTCCTCCTCTAGTAACATCTGCAGCTCTGCCATCTTCCACCCCTCCGCATCGCTTCCTCGCGCGTGAAGAGACCGAGGAGGAGGCAGCGGGCTCCGCCGAGGCTCCGAGCACCCCACAGCACAGTCACCCGGACCGAAACTGACTGCCGCACGCCTGGTATTGTGGGCCTGCACCTCCTCCTCTTCCTCCTTACTCTCTCCGCCCCCCTCCACCCAGGACGCACAGAACCTCGGCCTCTCGCGAGATTCAGTTCTCTGCTCTCTCTCCCCACCTCCGCCCGCACCGCAACTTACAGGTTCCCCCCCGCCCCCGACACACACACACACACACACACACACACACACACACACACTGAGGCAAGGGGCTTTCTGGGAATTGTAGTCCTTCCAAGGCTGCGAGTCCCAGCGGAGCGCATGCGCTCAAGAAGCCTCCGAAAACTAGACTAGGAAAGAGAAGAACCAGGAAGGAGGATGCTGTATTAAATTTGGGAGGGTCTTTTCATAGCCCGGGGAAGATACACCGCAGAGTGATCAAGACGATACAATCAAGGCGGGCGTGGTGGCACACACCTTTAATCCCAGCACACGAGAGGCAGACTAGTAGGATCGTCATGAGTTCGAGACTACCCTGAAACTAGATAGTGATTCCAGGTCAGCCTGGGCTAGATTGAGACCCAACCTTGATAAACAAAAACAAAAAAGAATAAGAAAAAAAAAAAAAAGAAGAAGAAGACTGTAAAAGAGGCTTACCCAGATTACACAGTTTGAGAAAAATAATGTCCATTATTATCCATCCAGCAAAGAGGACAACCCCAAATGGTCTGTGGTGGATGTACCGTTTGTTAAATGATGACGTGCTTCATCTCCGTGGCTGAGCTCAAAGTCTACTGTAACAAGGTGTAACTATCACCAAGCACACAGAGCTGCCAGAGGCCTCTTAACATGACTCACTTGGGCTGGAAAGATGGCTTAGTGTCTAAGGCACTTGCCTGCAAAGCCAAAGGACCCAGGTTTGATTCCCAAGTACCCACGTAAAGCCAAATGCACAAAGTGGCACATGTGTCTGGAGTTCCTTTGTAGTGGCTACAGGCTGTGGTGTGCCCATTCTCTCTCTCTCTCTCTCTCTCTCTCACTCTCTCTCTCTCCCCTCTATCTCCCTCTCTCACACACACACACTCAAATAAATAAAATTTAAAAACAGGGCTGGAGAGATGGCTTAGCAGTTAAGGCACTTGCCCGTGAAACCTAAGGACCCATGTTTGATTCTCCAGGTACTACATGTACTACATAGGCTACACACACAAGGTGATTCAAGTTCACAAAGTAGCACATGCCCACTAGGTGGCAAGCATCTGGAGTTTGATTTCTGTGACTGAGGCCTTGGTGTGCCAATTCTCCTTCTCTCTCTCTTTCTCTTGCTTTCTCTAAAAAATAATTTAAACCAGGTGTGGTGGCACACACCTTTAATCCCAGGACTTGGGAGGCAGGGGTAGAAGGATCACCATGAGTTCGAGGCCACCCTGGGAGTACATAGTGAGTTCCAGGTCAACCTGGGCTAGAGTGAAACCCTACCTTGAAAAGCCAAAATTAATTAAATAAATTAATTAATTGATTGATTAATTTGGGGCTGGAGAGATGGCTTAGTAATTAAGGCACTTGCCTGCAAAGTCAGAGGACCCAGGTTCAATTCCCCAGGACCCACGTAAGCCAGATGTACAAGGTGGCCCATACTTCATATGCAGTGACTGGATGCCCTGACACACCCATTCTCTCTCTTTCTTTCTACCTGCCTCTTTCCCTCTCTCTCTCTCTCTAATAAATAAATAAATAATAAAATATTTTTTAAAATTGAAAACAATAAAGTGTTAGTACTTTCTTCTCTTAATCACTTTTCAGAGAAAGAGACTTAGTTTTAGGACTGGAGAGATGGCTCGGTGTCTAAAAGTGCTGTCTTGCAAAGCCTTCCCACCCTGGCTTAATTCTCCAATACCCACATACAGCTAGGCACACAAGTGGCACATGTGTCTGCAGCAGCAAGAGGCCTTGGGGCATACATACTCTCTTTCTGTCTCTCAAATAAGTAAAAAAAAAAAATTCAAATATTTTTATTTACTATTTGAAAGAAAGAGAGAATGGGTGCACCAGAGCCTCCAGCTACAGCAAAGGAAATCCAGACGCATGTACCACCTTGTGCATTTGGCTTACATAGGTATTGGAGAATCAAACCTGGATCCTTAGGATTTGCAGGCAAGCGCCTAACCACTAAGCCATCCTAGCCCCTCCTATCCTAATCTTTTTAAAAAATATTTTATTTTTATTTATTTATTTGAGGGAAGGAAAGAGGCAGAGTGAGAGAGAGAGAGAGAGAGAGAGAGAGAGAGAATGGGTGTTCCAGGGCTTCTAAGCCACTGAAAACGAACTCCAGATGCATGCACCACCTTGTGCATCTGGCTTATGTGGGTACTGGGGATTCGAACCAAGGTCCTTTGGCTTTGCAGGCAAGCGCCTTAACTGCTAAGCCATCACTCCAGCCCCTATCCTAATCTTTTATCTGATACACCACATAGTGATCAAGACCATAAAATCATACTCCTGAGAAGACTTTGAAAATTGGAAGTAACTGCTGGATATGGTGGTGTACACCTTTAATCCCAGCATTTGGGAGGCAGAGGTAGGTGGATTGCCATGAGTTTGAGGCCACCCTGAGACTACATAATGAATTCCAGGTCAGGCTTGGCAAGAGTGAGACCCTACCTCAAAAAAAAAAAAAAAAAAAAAAAAAAAGAAAAAAGAAAGAAAGAAAGAAAGAAAGAAAGAAAATTGGAAGAAATCCTCAGAATCCTTTTGAAGCAAAACACACAGATCTCAACTCAAAAGGAATAAGAGATAGTTTTTTCTTTTTTTAATATATTTTATTTATTCATTTGAGAGAGAGAAAGAGGCAGAGAGAGAGAGAGAGGGAGAATGGGCACACCAGGGCCTCCAGCCACTGCAAACGAACTCCAGATGCATGTGCCCCCTTCTGCATCTGGCTTACGTGGGGCCTGGAGAGTCGAATGGGGATCCTTTGGCTTTGTAGGTAAATGCCTTAACCGCTAAGCCATCTCTCCAGCCAAGAGAGTTTTTTCTGAGGTCAAATATAAGTGACCATGGCCCAGGAACACAGATTCAGGTTGCCCCAAACTCCATGTTCCAAAGTGCTAACGATTCCCTGAAGGTTTTTATAATTACAGAACAAAGGGAAGTCATAAACCTCAGGTTAGAGATCTCAGGTATGCCAGGTGTGGTGGCACACACTTTTAATCCCAGCACTTTGGAGGCAGATGTGGGAGAACTGTTGTGAGTTCAAGGCCAGCCTGGGACTACATAGTCTACATAGTGAATTCCAGGTCAGTCTGGGCTAGAGCAAGACTCTATCTTGAAGGAAAAAAAAGAAAGCAAGCAAGAAAGAAAAACAGGTAGGTTGCAGCAAAGCAGGGATGCTCTCTGATGAC